>JADFUC010000388.1:0-600000 GCA_019722365.1 Lithospermum erythrorhizon | reverse complement strand
CACGGCTAAAACATCCCACAAATCGTAGTCAATCACAACCGCCGACAAGTGCCACAAACATCAAAGCGCCGACGCCATTAAATACAACAAGCGTTTCGACAAGGCATTAAACTCCTAAAATGTAAGTTGAGAGTTCAAGCTATTACTTACCTCCAGCAATCTTCAACGCTAATATAATCATCATGGCTCACACAACGAATGACACATAATCATACAACCATTGGCGACGTATGGCCCATTCTCACATAATCATACCACAAGGACATTTAGACCATTCACATTATTAATCATACCACAATGACATATAATCATACCACAACGGCGACGCCTACCAATTTAAAGTAAGTACATAAGTGCAACACCCGCAGCATAAGTACTCACCTCCTCGCTACTACCACAAAACTTTCATGTAACACAATCACTGTGAATCGCCCCTTTCCACGATCAACGCCTAATAAACACCTTAAAGATAATCAAGACATACTACAATACCTCAAGGCTCTAGAAGACACACACTACCAACTCTTAGTGGAACTATTTCTAAACGGTTCAAAATGACGGATAAAACAACGAATTAATAATCCTCGCTCTGACACACAACCCAATCGATCTCCCCCCAGCTAATTCCACTTTATCACTTTAACATTTCATATCAACTTATGTTTCATTCTAATTAACCTCAAGTCCATAATTACCAACCTATACTCCAAAATATCAATTATAACTCAACCTACAAATCGCATTTTTTCAACCTAACCCCTTAATCAATTTTAAATCACCATTTTAACCTCCTCACAATAACTACAATGGGGTGTCCCAATTAAACTCCCCTACACCTTTTAAAGTCTATAAAAATATCAACAACAAAGTCACCAAAACCTAGAAAAGTCAACCCGACCATAACATCCTCAAACGAATTTCAAATCATGAATTAATCACTTATATACATCATAGAACCCATAACAAACTTAGAATCATCATAAAATTGAGTTATGTCAAAAAGTCAACCAAAAGTCAACCTTAAGGAACTCCAACTAAACTCTAATTTTTTACCTCAATTTGTGTGTGGGAAGCACGACAGAAGCCTTTACAAATCAATCGGCGATCTTTTATTAGCAACAAAGCTACAAACGGAAGAGAAAAAAAAATCTTGTTTGTGCTTAAGTGAGCTCGCCAAGCCTGCTGACTGAGAAGATATTTTGTGTTTTCTTGTGTGAATAATGATGATAAGGATGATTACTTAACACTTAAGTCTTGAAAAACCGCATGAGTTTGCGTCTCGAAATTAAATGAATCGAGTTATCGAATCCACTTAACTATCTAACTTTAACCTCGAATTATCCCCTGGCTACTACTACTAAATTATAAATGTAATTCGAATTCTCAAAATAAAATTTACTTAATTAATATTATTATCTAAAATTAAACCTGAACGTGCTATTACACACTGATGTTATTCTTAACGATAAATGTATTTTTGTGCTAAGTTTCATCAACCCAAAAGGACGGAATGAGGAACTCACGCTGGGTGGCTCGGCTGAGCCGGGAAAGCCTCTGTGAGCCTGTCATAGAAATGAGTTTCTTTTGTCAGCAATCTATCACATTTAGCACGCAGTAGAATGTACAGATTTCCTGTATGCAATAACGCCATTGGAGTAGCCAGATTCAAGTCAGATGTTTGCCAGTGAACGCAGATATAATGCAAGAACTACCCTTATACTAAGCCACTGGGAGATGTGTATAAAATGTAAATTTCTTTAAATAATATTCTTAGGTTGCTTTGTTGGAGAGTTGTTTGGTGTACATATTACATTTACTTTCATCAATAAAATCTACTTTTGAAGAAAAAATTAATTTAAATAATGTATGTTCTTTTAAATATATCATTAAGTCAACTTTATAAATATAAAAAGACATGACGTATTTTACAAGTTTTATCGATATATATATATTTTTACTTCGTTGGCAACTACTCCGTATGATTTATCATTTTAATCTATTGATCAAACTTCTCAATATTTTGAGCTTGTAGTTAGAAAGATCATAGAATCTAGGGCCAAATTTTCAATTTTTTTTGCTTCCACACTCTGGTCTATGATAATAATTCCATGAACCTATAAGTATATTTGATCACCTTATCACTATAAGACCATTTGCATATCAACTTCCTCCTATAATGTAGACATTGTAGAGACTAGAAGAGAGAGGTAAATACTAAGCAAAATCAAGAATCTAGTCTTCATTTGCATTAGTTGATTTACAGACAAAGTTTGTTCATTGTTACATCACCATCATTAACTCTTCCTTTATTTTAAATACTTTAATCTTTTGTTCTAACTGTTTTTTTCTTGCTCATCATTACTCTTTAAAGTAAACAATCAACCCCTTTTTTCTGCCAACTTTACTCTTCTGTTTTTCCATTGAAATATTATGATTCTTTATCTTTACATATAGATAGATATACCACATTGATTATTTTTCATCTGTTAAAGGTTTTATGAGATGTGTCTTGCTCAAAAATATTATAAATATATTTCTACTGCATGTAATATGTAAGACTATTTGGAATTTTCTGAATTTTTCTCAGCTATAATTACCGCCCCCCCCTCTCTTTTCATTTTTGGGTATGAAGATTTGAAGAAATTTGTGGAGTCTTCAGAGCTTCTCATTGTGATTCAGAACTGAGAATTCAATCTTTACCCAGGTTAGTCTTTTGGGGTTGTTTGCATTTGATCAAGACTTTATTTATTGAGTAAATTTTGTTTTTTTTAAGCATCCTCAGTTCATCAATCATGTTTTTCAAGATCATTTAGAAATATTGAGTTGGACCACAAACTTTGAATTTTGACTTTCTTTTTGAATGCAGAAATGTATTACCTGAAGAATTGAGCATTGATTCAAGCATGTTACTCATTGATTTCTTCATCAGTTGATGTGGTATGAGAAATGTCTTCTTCTTATAGATTATACTCTATTTCTATCTGCATGTACTATGTAACATTATTGCTTAGGAATTTCTAAGTCTTAGCCTTTTATGGTACTTTTTTCCCTCAGAGCAATTTTGACTCATTGAAGCATATGTGAGATTTAATGTTAAAATATGTATATATTTCTGTTTTTAGGCGTTTGATATATTGATTTATAACATGTAGCATGTCTACTCAATGATTTTAACTAACTGATTTTTTTTTTTCTGTTGGTAATAGAACTATGGAGGTTTGACACCTGTCTGCACAGTGAACTTCTATTTCTTATTTTGCAACTTTGTAAGGAGGAGAATCTTGAGAAAACTACTCATATGTGAGTTTCAGTTTTTATTGTTTCTAAGAATTGATTATGGCTTCGAAATTTTGATCATGCCTCGTCTATTCCAAATCAGGCTTGAGCAGGAGACAGCATGTTTCTTTGACATGGACTACTTTGAGGAGCTCCTTCTTGCAGGGAACTATGATAAGGCGGAAGAGTATCTTTTGGGATTCATATCTGTTGAACTTAACAGATTTTCGAAGAAGATTTATTTCGAAATAAGGAAGCAAAAGTTCCTTGAGGCGTTAGACGAGTAAGATCACACTTAAGGAACTCTACAGAATCCATCACGTTTCGTGTTTCTCCTGTTAATAGCATTGTTGTTATATAAATTTTAGGCATAATCATGTGAAGGCTTTGGATATTCTTTTGAAAGATCTAAAAGTGTTTGAGTCATCAAACAACGAGGTAATCAGAGAAATGACAGAGCTATTGGTCTTGGATGATTTCAGGTAAAGGCGTTGTCTTTAGCATTCATATCTGTATGTTGTCCATTTCTTATAGTCAGTATGCACTATGCCAGTATGCTAAGTTCACTCTACTACAGAACACATCCTGAGCTTGCCCGCTACAAGGATACAATGTCTGGAAGAAAAGATATGATTGGCGAAGTGAAGGTTGTCATTCGAGCCACCCCACAATTTCAGGGAAAGTTACAGTTTCCACAATTTGAACAGGCGAGATTAAGGCGTCTCATCAATCAGAGGTATCTTTCAGTCAGGTCCAAGTGTACTCATTAATTTATTCAAGCTATGTAGGACTTTACTTTGCGACTCTTCTCCTTCACTCGCAATATGTGCTTAGTTCAGTAAAGTTTGCTCTTACATCTATACTTATTGCCTTAAATGGAATATCATTTATACGTATTTTCATCCAAATATACAGCTTGAATTGGCAGCACACCCATTGTGCAAATCCTCGTCTTCAACCCCAGATGATGACTCTATTTCTCGATCATAGGTGTCCTGAGACAGATTATTCTAACGAGCTACTAAACCATGCAGATTCATTGGTAATCAACTGCCTGAAAATATGTTATTTCTCACTATCTTAAATCTATGTTTTTTGAGGAATAAATATTATTTTTCACTATCTACAGATCTTGTCAGAGGGAGTATTACCTTTTGGTGAAAACTCAACAAGCAGTTCTTCTGTAACCGAGCCTAAACTGTCTGATGAGTCTCTATCTGTTGTTTCAAATATCCAAGGTATCATCCGAAATTTTCAAAATTATTCCATATTCCTTGTATTTTGTATTGATCACTTGGAAATTATTTATAATAGGTGCAAAATCAGAAGGCGTTGAAATTCCTGGTCACACAACAGAACAGGTGATCATTTAACTGCTAGTTTAAAGAATATATTTCCATTTACTCTAACATTGCTTCTCATGTCCAGATGGAGTCATCAGAAACCTCGTCTAGTCAATCTCTGAAGCCTGTCTTTGACAGTGATTTCCCTAAGAATATCGAGCGTGTTTTGGACATGGCCTTTCCTCCCACCAGCATGGATTTCCACCCTGTTCATGAGACACTTCTGTTAGGTTAGCTTATAAAAACACATCTTCTATTTGAAGGGTTGATTGTCGCTTAAAACTGTCTGGTTGTGGGAGATTTCTGATAATGCAGTGATGTTTAGTTGGCAATACTATTGGAGATATAGAGCTATGGGATGTGTGTGCTTCAAAGAGATTGATTTGGATAAATTTTAGTGACTGGAAGTTCAAGACCACCTCTCTGTCATTTTGGGTAAGTAAAGGTCTATCCTATTATTCTAGTAATTTTTGTCCAATATTTGTAGTCCATTTCTGAATGCTCATTAGTTCCTACATATATTCAGGAGGATCTGGAGAAGGATCTAAATGTCAGTGTTAACCGTATACTATGGAGCCCTGACGGTGCACTTTTTGGTTAGACTCAATTCTCAAAATGGTTTATTATAAATGATATTTTTGGCAATTCATTTTACTCGTTTCCCATGAAACAGGAGTTGCATACTCGAAGAATATCGTGCAGTTATATTCTCTTAATAGTAGCCATCATGCTGATAAACAAGTCGAGGTCAGTTTCTGATATTTTTACTCGTACTGTTTCAATCTAAATCTAGCTTCTTATACCCTCTTCCATTCGTCAGATTGATGCTCATGCAGGAAATGTTTTCGACCTTGCGTTCTCTAAGAGATATGATAAACTTCTGATCATAACATGCGGAGAGGACAAGTATATTCAGGTTTTGCTAACATAAGTAGCATAAATTTTTCAATCAAAGAAAAACATAAAAAGATAAAACAAAAGTTCCAACTCTAACCCTTCTTCTTATGTTGATTCAAGGGGTGGGACACTATTACTGGTGTCAAACAATTTACGTTTGAAGGCCATAGTGCACCTGTATTCTCATTGTGCCCCCATGTCAAAGAATTCATTCATGTAAGAGCCCACTGAAGACATTCATTTGTTGAGCTTAATTTTTTGGAATTATGATAGAATATACACTATTTGTTTCATTTTCTGATTTCAACGTCAACGAATGGTGAGATAAAGTCATGGTTTTATGATTCAACGGAACCTGGAGTTTCCTTCGATGCCCCTGGTTACTGCTGTGTGAGAATGGCTTACTGTGGTGATGGTAAAAGGTATATTACCTTAATCACTAATACATCTTGTGAACATCTTTGTTATAGTTACTGAAATCTCCGCCTTTGACAGGCTCTTTTCATGCGGAACAAATACCAATGGAGAATCATCCCTTGTTGAATGGGACGACGATGAAGGTGTTATACTGAGGACCTATCATGGGCTTTCTCAACATTCCTCTACTATTGTCCAATTTGGTGTCATCAAGAATAAGTATTTGGTAGCTGGAGATGGCACCCTCGTCAAAGTTTGGAATATTGACAATGCTGAAAGCTTTTCAGTTCTTGATGTGGGGGACTCAGATGTATGATCTTTATCAGCTCTATAAGTTTTCTTCCCTTTATAAGGTTCCGCTAATCCCATTTTTGTCATGTTTAAGAAGTATGAACTGATTTTGTTGTGTGGTTTCTCCTCTGTTTTACAAAGTCAACTCCATCTATTTGCGTCAACAAGAAAGGCACTCTAATGGCAGTTAGTGCAAAGTTAAATAGGATCAAAATCTTGGCAGATGAAGATGGCCGCGAGGTGTTGCAAAGTTTTACCTTTCCATTAGCTGATTCATCAGGGAGTTTCACAGAAACCTTAAACAAGGTGAGCTTATATGAGCCTTTTTAGTTCCTCTAAGGGTTTAAGAAAATTATGCAGCGAAATTTGCTAAAGTGTTTGATTGCAGGAAAAAGATGTAAATCTTGAAGACAATACAAGAGCTCAGGCACCAATAATGATGAATGACACTAAGTTGAAGTCCCAGAGCAATTCAAAAATTGTTGAAGTTTCTCGCTGCCGAACATTGAGTCTCCCTTCAGAATTCAAATCATTCATGGTACATTTATTCCATTTTGTATCTCACTTATTTTTTGGCCAACAAGAGAATTATAACCTCTATATGACTATAACCCATAAATGGAGTAGATATTCAAGTAGAAAAGCGAAATAATGCAGTCTTACCAAGCTTTTTGCCAGATTCTCCAGATCTATATCACTGTAGGTTTAAGTTTATACATGTAGTAGAATGAGTAGATTTCCAGATCCAAATCATCGTTGAAGGTAGTCTGAGTTTATTATTGAAATCTCACAATTGCAGATATGCAGGCTAGTGTACACTAGAGCAGGTGATGGCATATTGGCACTGTTAGCAAATGGAATTCATTCGCTGTGGAGATGGCCAAAAACCTGTCCTACCACTCCAGGACAGGTAGAAGGAATTTACCAAAATAGCTGTCATACTAGTTAGTAGTTATAACAGCGATATAGATAATCCCGTTCCAATTAATTGATTTTAGGATGGAAACTCGGGATCCCTAACCGTTTACTTATACATTGATATATGCTTTTGCTGTGCAGGCAACAACTGAGCATGCTCCTCAACTTTGGCAGCCAAATGGACGACTAATGATGAACGACGTCAGGATCAGTAGTATCCCATCGTCATTATACTCACCCTGCTTTGCATTGTCCAAGAATGATTCTTACCTCTTATCAGCTTCAGGAGGGACTGTCAACCTGTTCAACGTAGTTGCTTCGAAGGTAAAACTAGAAGGTGGCTGTATTTTGGCCCCCAGGAACCATTGTGTAGTCTTATATTTAATTAGATGAATCATGAAAATATTAATTATTTTTCAAACTACATTCAACTCTTTTTCCATAGTTCGACACGTCTCTACATGATGATAGTATATATCTTATTGGTTTTGCTTTAAATTGGATAAGTGCAGAAAATGAAAAGTTTTATGGAACTACCACCTGTAGCTACCTGTATCGCTATCTATCCACCCGATAATAATATCCTTGCTATTGGTATGGCTGATACAACAATCTTCATCTACAATGTCCGTGGCGGTAAGGTATGATGCATCACTCTACATCATGAAGTACCTATATCTCTCAACTGAAACAATAAAGAAGAATCTCATGATATATCATATCAACTTCTATTTGTTTGTTTAGATTCTTGCCATGCTCATTGGACATTCTGGGGAAATTAGCAGCCTTGCCTTTTCGGACGCACCTGTCATGCTCATATCCGCTGGAATGGATGATCAGGTTTGGTTTCACTTCTTCCTGAATTTAAACTAGTAAACACATAAAATTTCAGATTAATATTTATTTTGGCTTTAAGCTTCCTGCAACTTCTTTATCCTTTACACATAAAAGATCAGTACATTGGATATAAGTTGAACTTATTTCTTAGCACAATGATCAGTTGATAAATACCCCTGGTTGTTATACAGATTATTCTTTGGGATCCCACCAATTGGGTGAAAAAGAAAAGCACCACTTTTCAAATACCTTCAGGTCTACCAAAATCAGAAACCTGCCTGGAATTTCACAAGGATCAACATTGCTTTCTTGCTGTTAATGATTCTCAACTTGCTATATACGAAACAGCTACACTGCAACTTTCGAATAAGGTGCTCTCTGAAATTCATAGATGCAGTCTTTTCCCCCAAAAATTCTATAGTTATTCTGATAGGTTTGGTTCATTGTTTTCTTACTGCAAATGACTTCCAGTGGATGATGGGAAACTTCTGTGCTCGGATTTCTCATGCAACGTTCTCGTGTGATAGTGCGATGATATATGTTGCCTTAAAAGATGGGATCATTTTGATACTGAGTACAGAAGATATGACTCCAAGATTTGAGATTGATCCCTCAACTTACCTCCCGCCAGACTTCGTGTAAGCAAACATTCCTTACATCCAAGTCATATTTTTTCTTGATTGTTGATGTTAACAATTGTCATTTGTAATTTACAAGTCACAACATATCTAATTTTTATCTTGATTTTGATACCCTCGACATTTTCAAGTACACGCTCTTCATCAAGTGCACACCTTTCTTGATTGTTGCTATGTTGATGTTAACGAGTGTTATTTGTAACTCGTTACGTACCTAATCGTTATCTTGATTTTTATACCCTCTGACATTTTCTAGTAAATGATTTTTTCAACAAAAAATGCTGAAGTTATAATGCAGTATTACTACTATGTTCGATTGTGAAGATTTAATCATTAACTTGACTTCTACTAATGGTTGCAGCGGTCACATATACCCAACAGTAATTGCAGCTCACCAGCGGAAACCATATCATATCGCAGTGGGGTTAACTGATGGTGGAGTCATTATCGTCGAGCCTCATGATCCTGCAGGAAACTGGAGTTCACCGTCTCTGGTTGGGGAGTTGGAGAGTGAACAAACTGAAGAAATGGATTGAACTTACTTGACCTTAAATGGGGAGAAGTATAAAGTATAGGACAAAGAAGCTGATACAACAATTTGAAGAAATTGTTTGTATATAAATAATGTCAAGAAGTTGAATGTTCCAATTCAAGAATAAATGCTGTGATTTGCATTTGAGACTGCAAAAAAGTTTCAGTTTATTCTTGTTTTCTTAAGATTGCATTGTCAATTGTTAAGAGTTTCAGTTTATCATGCAAAACAACAATAAAAAGCGAACCATAAGCTTACTAAGCTTGGAAATTAAAAAGGGCCACATACTAAAAGTTATGCCATTTCATACATATCCAAATTAAAGAACGATATTCGCCACAATTTCGACGTTTCTTAAATTCAAGTTTATCGAAATTGCTCACTCTAAAGATTCAAACAATTTTTATGAAGACATGATTGGCTTCGAGGGGGCATCTGTTGGTACTGAAATTTTACTACCAATAAAATTATGGCATGTGAAATTAATTAATTAAATTTCAAATTAATAAATATATTGTGAGGTTTATTAATTAATTATCCAAGTCAAAAAATATTATAAAGTGACATTATTATAAAATTATAATTATCACTAAAGAAAATGAATTATAAAATCATTTTCCAATATTTACAAATACATGAAATTCTATTAATTATCTTTTAAATAAATAAAAGATAATTAATTAGGATTTTATTACAATGGGCCCCTAAATATAAATGGGCCAAAGCCTTTGCCAACCCAAATGCCTATATAAAGGGGGGCATTCTCATCATTTGAAGAGGAAAAAAAATCATAATTCAAGAGGTAGTACTGTAGAGAATTTCTAAGCAACAAGAATTCCTCTCTATACTTCAAGCCTTCTTCAACAACATTCAAATCTCTGCCTTCAAGCTTCTAAGAGTTCAAGGAAGATTCAAATCTTCAAGCACAAACTCAAGAACTTCAAAGCTACATTCAAATCTTCAAGTCACCAGTTCAAGAGTTTAAGCAATATTCAAAGACTCAAGCTTCAAATTCAAGAACTTTAAAGCAATCTTCAAATTTTCAAACATCAAATTCAAGAGTTCAAGAACAAGCTATCCAAGCCCTTGAAATTCAGACTTGTAGGAGAATCAAAGGAGTATTAGAGATTGCACTCATATCGCATTCAATTCAATCAGGCTGAATAAAAAAATTATTTGCAATTACATATTTTCCCTCGCTTTCTCGATTTATTTTCTTAGACTTGTAAAATTTGTCTTTACAAATACTCTTGTGTTTTTATTCATTAATAAGATTACATATTTATAGAGAAATCATATACAAATATCTAAATAAATAAATGGAATAAAATACTAACTAGTGCTAATCTAACGGCTATAACACTAACTAGTGGAGTTACAACAACTACTCTAACAAAATTATATTTCTGGCTGCCAAACCTGTAATTAAGAGATTGGACCTTGATTCAACTCCAGTTAAGTCTTCAACCAAGATATTGCCGCTTGAAGTAAGCTTGCAACAACCTCGACTACCGAGATCATATTACCGAGACATCATATTCATTATTTGAAAGTGGAAAAACGTGTCTTAAATTTTCCAACCTCGACTAACTGAAAATTGAATCACTGAGATGGGGGCCCTTCCAAATACACTTGGCGCATATACTCAATAAAAAATAATGATAACACTTAAAAACAAACAAAGAAAGAAACACATGCAAGATTGTTTGCCAGGACAGCAGAGCTTTAATGATATGGGTGCAAACTATAGTAATCGAATCAAATGAGTCCAGACTATAGTAATCGAATCAATGATATGACAAATGAGTCCAGACATATCATTAATCGAATCAATGATGTGGCAAATCGAAAAATAATGACCAGTACGCTCTAAAGTCAATAATCGTCTCTTCTTCCTCCATCTTAACCGTTTCCCACTTAGTTGTCAATTGTTGCAGCCTGGACATACGAACTTTGGGAGTCCCTTCATAGGCAGTTTGCAAGATCTACCAAGCCTCCTTTGCAACCGTGCACTTGCTAATCATCTTGAAGACATTTGGAGTAACACCATTAAAGATGGCATTCTGTGTGGCCTTTATCATTCCCTGTAGCAAGTTCATAGTCCAGAGTCCAATCCATCTCATATTTGATCACAGGTGCTTCTCCTTCAACAAGAATCCTCGAGCGGGACGGCCCATCCACGAGAACGCATTTCCCCAAGTTCTTGAGTCGATTGAGAAAGACAGTCATGCGAGCCTTCCAATAAGGGTAATTGCTTCCATCCAATCCTTGGGGACGCAGATGTAACTCCCTCCTTCCCTCGATTTGCTTTCATTGATTCACTTAGATCTCACTGTATGTCGTAGCCGGGCCCGCCTCGATACTCAATCAAAAAAAGTGAATCAATTAATATAGCCAAGTGTCCTTCCAACAGTCAAGACACTTGGGCGCACATACTCAATAAAAATAATGACGACACGAAAACAAACAAAGAAAAAAACACATGCAAGATTGTTTGCCCAGCCTCGGGTGCCGACTTCCTAGCACCTACATCTCGCGGCCGCCCGCCCGCCCTAGGAAGGATTCCACTAATACGTTGAAGTAATTACAAGTGTGACTTCAAGCAAACGCTCCACGCTTTCTAAGGGCCCCCAACTAACCTTCAATACAAGTTTCAAGACTGCGATCCATACATCTTCTTATTTTTCCTCAATACACTCTCCCAAATAATGATTTACAATAATCACAATAGCATTTCCATCAAAATATGTTATAATAAAGATATATATAACATACGTACATTATTTAGTAGTTTATAGAGAGAACTACTAACACAACTAACCTACACAACTTGTACTTCCTCCGAGTTTGCACACTTCACAGAATGAATTCTTTTATGAATAAAATGTGGTATCTTCAAGCAAGTAAGTTCTCAATAATATATATATATATATATATATATATATATATATATATATACGTGAGGTTAGGTGGATAAAGATAAAACTCGTGAGCCGACTCCTACCAATTCCATAACACGCGAGATCTTCCAGGATCTCATACAACTTGAAAAAAATATAGAGGCGTGAGATCTTCCAAATCTTCAATCAATATCTTCAAGAAACCTTCTTGTCTTGGACTCTACGTAACAATAAGATCTCCCCCTTAATGCAGCGATTCACCAAATCAATCCATCACAAAAAATATGGCAAGGCCCAAATTTTAGTTTTATCATGCAACTAGCCAGATCAAATGTACCTTACTGCTATAACATACAGTCATTATTTCCATTATAACAATGTATTCATTTAAAAACTTTTACCCAACTTCATACATCAACACAATCAAAGTCAATGTAATTTGCTTGACTGACATAATTCCTATTCCGATTAATTTGGTGAGAAGATTCATCACTAGCACCAAGCTCTCTAGATGTAACCATATACGCCCTGCATAACCACTGAAAATCCCAACTGTCAGATGACTTAAGAAGTCATTTTCCTAAAATGATGTTAATCATGCCTCGGAAGAGCCATTTTGAATTTTAAATGTTGGAAAAACAAATATGAATGAAATACCTAAGACGATTGAGCCTTCGTGAACTAATTAAAAGATTGCCCAGAGATTGGAAAAGGGATATTATGACGTTGGTATGATATCTAACATTGCTCAATAACATTTCTGTTCTTTCCTAGTGTTATTTGAGAGTCAGGTCTTGCAAAGCACCAGAGAAGAAGCGGTTCAATGATTAAGATAACAACAACAGTAGCACCAAGATACTTTAACAACGAGTCTTGGATCATGCCAAACTACCTCGCCAGCGATTTAACCCGCTTCCTTATACGCCGAACTGTAGATTTAAATTCTGTGGAATGAGACTCCTTCTTGTTAACGCGAAGATTTCGTAAACAACCTCTCTGCTATCACAGTGCAACTGCAAAGATTGCTTACTATCCGATCACCTAACTCCACTCTAGGTTGGAGCTTCTTCAAAAGACAAGTAGAAAGACGCTATCAACCAATTCAAAGCAACTAGAGTAATAACATGCTACAAAAAGCAAACTGAATTTGACAGGTCCATAAGTCCATTATCTACTTTGGGTTCTTAACTATGTTAGGATGCAACATTGTAAGTATTCGAGGTTTATCCAAGTTCAACTACTTACTTGAGAAAAAAGAAAACAATTATCAACAAGGAAGCATGAAATATATTTCATATGAGATTGCATACATTTGTTCAAACCTAAAGCATATTCAATAAAATTCAAACATAATTCTTCAAAGCTAAAGCATTAACAAATGAATTAACAAATGACTTTCATGGTAACCACTAGATTTTAGGTTCCATTACCACCCTCTTTGCAGAGAGGGTGATACCACCTTTTATCTTGATGGTTCCATAACCATCCTTCACTGTACCCATCTCAGCCTCAATCACAGTAACCTCCTTCTTTTGATAGTAAATCCTCACCGATGCCCCTTCGCTCAACAAATTGACAATATGACTTAGCTTTTTAAGGGCAGGTGGATATTGACGCTTCTCTTCGAACCACCTCTTTTCTTGAATATGGTTGTACAATGGATGACTTAATGGCTTTGAGGAGAAGAAATACCTAGACAATTAGAGAAAATTGTCAATACTAAGCTCTCAATGTAACATATAACTCAGCATACTTTCATTGATCTATCATTCCATACCTCAAAAAAAAATCAAGCTACACCTAGGAACCTAATTGAACCAAAATCAGATCTTCGAAATGACACCAGAACATTGTAAAATGCATTCAATTATACTACATATGAGAATGAAGTCATGAACTAATGTCAAATTCCTCAAATCACATCTTACTGTACTTAATGAGCTCATTACTTTAACCTCCCAACAAATGATATTACTCATTGACAATACTCAATCACCTAAATACATACTCAACAATTTGTTGCTATAGAGATCTATATCAATAACTACTTCGAATCTCCTACAAGTAGGCTAGATATTCAATTCAAGTCATCAAGCGAACGACATCCAAAACAATACTGAACATATTATGTAAACGATATTGGAAGAAAGTTCCAAGATTGCAAGCTAATGGAACATACAGAACACTAACACATCTTTTGTTGGACACGATATTGGAAGAAAGTTCCACGATTGCAAGCTAATGGATCAATATTATCTGTTTCAGTAAAGCATTTAATAGAGAAAACACAATCTACACTACTAAGTAAGATACTGGTGTTAGCAATGAATTTATCTACCAAAACACAACTTTCTTAGGCTTGGTTCATCTTCTAGATAGAATAACCACCAAAACAACCATCATAACCAAATAAACAACTATATGCACAACCTTCCATCAGTATTTCACACAAAGAACAATCATATTATCCGGCATTACATAAACAAGAAACGAATATCAATACTGCTAATGGACTGCCACAAGGAAAAAGACGACATAGGCCACACTTTAAACATAATTTCGATCGCATATCTATTTCAGAGCAATAGAAAAAGCTTCATTGAAAGCTCAGAAACAATCAACAATTAGTGTAAGCTCACTATCACACAAGATAACCTTTACTAACAAACCTCCATACAACATATTAAATTCCTCGACCAACTTTTAAATGAGGTGTAACATAACACAAACAAATCAGCATTCTTCAAACAAATCAGCATTCTAATGAAATCAACCATTGAGCAACACAATGACACCTAGGAATCTAATCGAACCAAAATCAGATCTTTGAAATGACACCAGAACATTGTAAAATGCATTCAATTATACTACATATGAGAATGAAGTCATAACCAATGTCAAATTCTCAAATCAATACATCTTTATCATCGAGCTCAAGCATTTTAAGCTCCCAACAAATGATATTACTCATTGATAATAATCAATCACCTAAATACATGCTCAACAATTTGTTGCTATAGAGATCTATATCAATAACTGCTTCGAATCTCCTACAAGTAAGCTAGATATTCAATTCAAGTCATCATCAAGCGAACGACATCCAAAACACTTTTTAATGAACAAATTCTGTAAATTGTGATCAACGTTGAAATTTATGTAATCCAACTTCAACATACAGAACACTTAAAACATCCATTTCCGCTAAGTAAGATACTTCCACCAAACAAATATCATCAAAATCGTGTCATAGTTGATATCTTTCAGTAAAACATTTAATAGAGAAAACACAATCTACAACACTAAGTAACTTCCACCAAATGCAGCATAAGATGGATTACGATTTCTTCATAGAATCACATACATTCATAAAAAAATAAATGCTAAAGTTGGCTCCTAAATTACAAAACCAATTACTTCGATTCGATGAGAGTTACTACATAATATTGAAAATTATATTCAATGAGAGTTACATAATATTCGATTTGATTAGGTGATTATATTGTCCAGTCAATATTAAAAATTATTACTTTTAAGTTAAGCATAATTATGCATAACACATACACACACCAAAAAATGCAATACGAACGCCGAAACGCACTATTTTCCACCTCGAATTACGCTCCACGCTATTGTGTAACAATCGAATTATTCCTACTTGTCGCTAAGAATGTCAATTACGCCCTATGCCATTGCTGCAATGTGCCGAAATTTTCCAATGCTTATAAATAAACTAGCTAATTCGCTTTATAAATACACTACCAACATTGCTGCTTATTACATAATGTCGGTTCATTATACGCTTTTATTACACAATAAAGAAATTTTACCCTCGTGGTTTGTTAGATAATAAGCATTATATTAACTTGTTTTGCTTACAAACACAAAAGAATTTAATTAAATAAATTAATTACATGTGCTAGTCATTTAAATACTTAATTACATAAATATTAAATAATTAATTACATAAGAATGACTTAAATAATTACTAACATAAAGTTAAATATTAAATAATTAATTACATGTTAATCAATAAAGTGAATTTATTACATAATATATTAATTAAATATTTAATTACATAAGAATGAATTAAATAATTAAGTATATAAGAAATATTAAATAATTAATCGCATAAGAATGAATATCATATTAAGACGCATTAAATATTTAATTACATAAGAATGAATTAAATAATTAATTACGTAGCAAAGTATTGAATAATTAATTACATGCAAAAATGAAATAAATAATTAATTACATGTAAGAATTTAATTAAATAGTATTTACATAAGAAGAAATTAAATAATTAATTACATAAGAATGAATTAAATGATGACGAGGAATGGCTAAAACGCTGCTGATCCGGCGCAGCTTGATATTCTCTTGGGCGACGGTACGGCTTCATCTCGCCCGTAATGCGCTGCTGAATAAGTTCATTTTTTCTCAAATTATTAAATTAATAATATTTTGTTATTAATATTTGTTAAATTGTCGTTAAATTGAAATTATATGTTAAATGTTTGTTCTAATTCGATTATTATAATACTGGGGTGAATTGATCTCATGATTGTTAGTGCAATGTTTAATTAGATTCATGGTTGTTAGTAAACAACCGAATTCGAGCTACGATTATCGTTAAACAAGCGAATTAGAGAAACGATTATTGACAACAAGCACTACAAATTATTTGTTAGGTTCGATTTATGAAATTATGCGTATTGATTGTCAAATTACAGTTAATTCCAAAATTGATTTTTGAAATTGTTATTAACTCCGATTATGTCTTTGGGCTATTTCAAATTATTATGTTAATAAACTTTTTTTTTCATGTTGAATTGAGATTATGTCTTAAATATTATGAAATTATTGAGATTATATGTATTAATTGAGATAGTTAATTGTCAAATTGTTGTTAATATTTCTCTAATTGTTGTTAATATTTCTCAATTATGTTCAATTTTATTTCTAAATTATTTTTCTCAAATTGTAGGCAAATATTCGTTTCTTCTCCATCGTATATCATTTTTGTTCGCTTCTGGGATCAATCAAGTCTAACAAGTAAGTATACCATTTTATGTTTATTGTGAAAGTATCATGATTCAAATTAGTGTACAATTTCAGATAATATTTTAATTATATTAACTAGTGTTTGAATAATATGATGAATTTTTAATATTTCTTAATACTAATATTTCTTCATATTTCTTCATATTAATAGGTTTCTTTTTAATATTTTTTAGTGTACAATATCATGTAAAATTTTTAAATACTTCCATATTCAATAACATCGGCTTATAAAACTATAATTTTTATTATCATTTTTATAATCAAAGTTTTCAAACTATGAATAATAACGGAACATCATCACGGTTATCGGTTTTGGTATTGGTAAAAGGATGGTAAATATTTTTTCATTTTGTCAATTTCTTCATATTTACTATTTTTCTAACTAATTAATTCATACAATAGTTTTATCTAAGTGCTCGGCAAATGTGCCGATGTAACGCCCATCTCTGCCAAAAAAGAATACATGCCAATCCTGACGCGACTGCATTGCCTTCATAACCTTGGTCGCAGATAAGATGAGAATATCTTTTGGCCGTAAGTTACCTAAAATTTTATCAAGTTTTTTAAATCGGCCATAGCACACATATAATCGAATATCTATTGTAATGCAGCCTCAGTTCGAATTTGTCAGGGATTCTCCTCAGGATTTCAAGAAAGCTGCCAAGTACGGGTAATGGCAATGTGACTACAAGTTCGAAACTAGGAATGGTCCACTACCAGATTATGCTTCTTTGTTCACGCCTGAATATATGGCTACAAGTTCGACTTCACAAGTTCGAACAAACGAGACATCATACCACTACCGCCAAATCAGGGAAGTAGTCCCAACAAAATTTCACAGTTCTTAATGGCAAGCATTTCTCGATTCAAATATCAATAAAGACTACATTTTCTAAATATTTTCGTACTCGATTTTTTATTTTTTTTGTGATGTTTGATGACAAACTAGCAAATTTCACTTGTAATGCTCAGAAGCGTGCTGTCGTAGCTTATTCCATGCTCTCAGAATGTGAACGTCGGTAACAAATCTTGCGATTGTTTTATACCTGTAACTAGTTTTGCTTACAGTTTCGTTTGTTTTCTTATGTCGTAATTCGCTTGTTAGTGTACAATCATGAAGATAATTCATTGTTCTCAATCAAACATGTAATAATTTGTTTGTTCTTTAACAAACACGTTATGTTCGCCGGGTATTTTTAAGAATTTCTATCCCCCTTCATTTTATCAAGCTAGCAAGTTGCATAACAGTTCAACTCTAAATGTGAGTCCGTCAAAACGTAGGAACTTTATTAATATCGGGTTTAAAAGTGCACTTTCGTCCCTCTTAATGCAGGGATGTGCTGGTCACAATACGACGGAGGATGATTCTTAGTGACACTTGTACTTTCGAGAAGTATAATGATAGTTGTTTGACAAAATTACACTTGATAATAATTATTTTGATGGAAAAGAAGGTCCAAATGTCACATTTTTTTAAAATTCACGTATCGAAAGAGTCTCATGTATAGGCCTCTAAAAGAACACGAAATCTCGATTTGACTAAAATCTCGATCTCGACATAGCTTAAGTGTTCGAGCGAGTTAACCCTTTACATTTGTTCTCGCGAGCCGGCTCAATTCTGCCCGAACCACATAAATTTATAAAAAAATTATATTTTATCACAATAAAATTTGAATGTTCCACAAATTTCTAACCGCTTCGATCGAATCCTCAAACCTCTTCAAACTTTTCGACCAAATCAAACTCTCGATTTTTCCGATTCGCTCCAAACTCTAGGCCGAACCCGAACCTCGAATCCTTTCTATTCGAGCCGAACGCGAACTCATACAAGATTCAAAAAAATCCTATCAAGAAAACCCCTGATTTCATGTTTGCCCAAGTAAAGTCCGCAATATTCGATATCAAGCTGCTACCCCAAAATAAGTCTTTATTTGGAAGAATATTCTTAATAGGCTTCCAACTAAAGATAACCTTGAGAAGAAAACAACAAAAACATTTGGTACTAAGTGTGTTTTTTGTAATCAAGGAAGATATTTCTCACCTTCTCTTTCAATGCCCCCATTAAAAATTATTTCGACTCCTCCCTCTTCTACTCTACTACAATAAATAATCATGTGAACCTTCTGACTTGGGTTTATTTTCCTCGATTCTAAACCTTGGAAACAATCAATATCATATATTAAAATGCACATTATTAAATTGGTAGTTTGATTTGGAGCTTATGGCTCCAAAAGTGAAACGATATTAATTTTTAATCATTATTATTTTGATGTTGAAAAGATTAAAGCGCTTTCAAATTTTACAAAAGATCGAATCGCAACCCAAGAGACTCCTAAAGTGGTTAACTCCAAATATTCTCAAATACCAAATTCCCCCAAACTATTATCTCTAGCTGGCTTATTTTACAAACGTGATCTACCTTCAACCTGTCATTTGACTTTCTTCAAAGCCTCACTTCAGTGATAAGAAAGTTAAATCATACTTTCAGACGTAATCTCCACTCCTCGATGCCACTGCATTTAAACGAGTAATCTCTATCGCTAATCATTGCTCGCTGCTAATTTCGCCGGCCAATCGTTCTCTTTAGCACAATAATTCCCATCAAATCAATCATCAAGTTCATTCTTTTAGAAATCTTGACAAACTTGAAGATTTTGCTCCCCAATACTTTGTTGAGCCTCTTTTTATTGGATTATTGATGATTAATTGTAATAATTATGAGTCCATTATCATTGTTACAAACGGATTCTTTATGTAGATTGATATAGATGTTTTAACTACTACATAACTCATAAAAGACGTGATGGTAGTTTCAAGACATGATTGCAAAATAATTCTATTCTATTGCACCCTACAAATTTTGAATATTTTGATAATTTTTTGAATTGTCATGACTTTGGCGTAATGGATAATTGATGATATTCTAGTTTATTTGATCGACTGAATATTAACCTTTAAGCTATCAGACAAATTACCTTTTATGTACTAATCGTCATTGAGATGTATGAAATTCATATAAAATTAACAGTTGACCAAGATTTCACATCACTCCAAGTTGTCTAAATCAAGCAATATTTCTCATCTTTCTCAATTTCCTGTTTTACACAACTACAACACCACCAACTACCCAAAACCCCATCCAAATTCATGTTTTAATCCATCACAAATATAAATAAAATAAAATAAAAATCAAGAACACCAAAAAAAAAAAATGGGTTGTGGCAATATTTTTTTCATGCTAGTAATATTATTATCAGCATCCTTAATCACATACAACATCATAATCTCAGCTAATGCATCTCTTAATCAAGATTTTCCAGGCCTCTCATTGGTGGGTCCCATTATAAAGCTGCCATCTTCAGACAAGCGTACAAGGATGTTTCATACAGCTGTAACATCCTCTGACTCAGTGTACAACACGTGGCAATGTCGGGTTATGTATTATTGGTTCAAGAAAATGAAGATGGAGGGGGGTGGTGAGATGGGGGGGTTTACTAGAGTTTTGCATTCTGGAAAGGAGGA
Organism: Lithospermum erythrorhizon; assembly: GCA_019722365.1. Lineage (NCBI taxonomy): Eukaryota > Viridiplantae > Streptophyta > Magnoliopsida > Boraginales > Boraginaceae > Lithospermum > Lithospermum erythrorhizon. Next base: position 579,365 of record JADFUC010000388.1, on the reverse strand, counting down.
TGCTTTTATGGATGAGATTCCTACTTTTGTTGCTAAGCCATTGCCTCATGGGGTTGATCAGGTTTTACTTCTTGTGGATTTAGGAATTTTATTATTGATACTCCTATGTTTTTATGGAGTCGAAAATTTTATGTTCTATGTCTGTTTGGACTTAGTTATGATTATTATTTAGTGCAAGAGAAGAGATATCAGTTTATACTTTGGCCTCAAGGCCAATTCTGAAAACTTTACTATTTGTATCATAAGGTTGAGCTATCCCACCTCCTTACACTGCTTAGTCGAGGCTTCATAGGTATTGGGGCTTGATGTCCTATTGATGATAAAGTAATAAATCAAAATGACTTATACACTACCTAGTCTTGTTGTCTATTGTGAAGTACTCCTCGATTCCTAAAAGATCGACTACTTTGTGTTAGACTTGTTAAACTTTGGTCTCAAATATTTATCAGTCAATACGTTATATAATACTCCCTCCATCCCACAAAGATTGTTCACTTTTTTTTATAGTCAGAATTTTCAAACTCTCAATCTTTAAATAAATTATTTCAGATTGTGATAATATTTTATAAAAAAATATATCAAATTCGAAAGAGTTCGAAATGTATTTTCATTAATATAGTTTTCATCAAGTATTTATACAACGTGAAATAAAATATCTTACAAATAAAGCTCAAGAGTTATAACAAAAATTCAAAAGTGGACAATTTTTGTGGAATGGAGGGAGTATTTTGCAAATCAATATATGGTATTTTCATTTACAAATTTTGACCATTACAAAAATAAATTGGACTATCTTTTAGAGATGAAGGGAGTAGTAGATAGTGATTGCACTTACTCTTGGTCAATTCGGCTAATTATCTATTGTGAAGTAGTATATAGTGTTTGTAATTACTCTTGGTTTTGCTTGGTTAGCTATATATATGTCGCTGTGATTATCACCCATTTCTATACAAGGCGGTAGGATGACGCTCGCGCTATATATCCATTACCCTTGACACAAATAGACGCGTGACAAGTTCCATATAAATTTTTATTCATTTTATCATTTACTAACTCATAATCATATATTGATAACTAACTATTTGCAACTTGACAGTTTAAAACAAACGGTTATTATGTGTCATTAAGCGTAAAGGATATTCTTTTGCACCTACTTTTTGCTCAATTTGGCTTTTATTATACATCATAGAAAGCAGTATTTAGTGTTTCTAGTTAATCTTGGGTCAATTCGGCTTATGATCTATCATGAAGTAGCAAATAGTGTTTGAAATTATTCTTGGGTCAATTCGACTTATTATCTATTGTGAAGTAGTACATAGTGTTTGTACTACTCTTGGGGTGAAATTCGAAATAGTCTTCCATAATGAATCCGACAGAACATCTTCGTGCATTCGGGCATCTTGGATTATTGTCTATGTTGTAGTATTATGTACAGTTTTGATATGCATATTTGGCAACGTAATTATGAAAAGGGGGGGGGGGGGAATTTAATCATTTCCATCAATTGACTATTATTTCTCTGAATTTTAGTTATCAATAAAGCAACCTGTAAGGTGTATAAAGTTGGACTCTGTTGAATGAGAATGAACTAGTTCTAATGTAGTTTGATAAACACCATATAAGACAACTCAATGTTGAAAAAATGTTTTTTGTGTATTTCTTTAAATAATGGTAATATGCTTATAAATAATCACATAAAAGATATTTGACATCTAACTTTGAAATCATACAAGAACTCGGCAAATTATTCCTCCAAAGTATGAGTTTCAGTTTACGACCCAGTAGAATTATGAATACGTTTGAGTTTTCAAGATCTGTCATCAGCCATTCACAAAGAAGTTGAAGTTAGCTTGTGTTGTCGGGAGTCACAACCTAAGCAATCATTCTGTTGTTTAAGATCATAGTGTATGTCACAGCAAACTGACATCTCATTGAAAAGGTCAACTCAGTTTTATCTTCTATTTTTTGAGTTCTCAATGACTGTACATTTACAGTCTCTAATGCTAGGAATGTATATAGAAATTAAGCACTTACAGCATTATAGTCGCTATACCTTAGAACTAATAGTCTCGATTGACTTTCTTATGTTTCTGGTTCGCCTTTGCAGGGTTATATAGTTCTTAACAGACCCTGGGCAATTGTACAATGGCTTCAGGAAGCGAATATTCAAGAAGAGTATGAACCTCAATCCTTGTCTTTTAGTATAAATCTTAATTGTATTCCAGTTATACATCTTTAAGTGAGTATCGATATTCATGCAGCTACATATTAATGGCAGAACCAGATCATCTTATTGTCAAACCAATTCCAAACTTATTAAGAAACGGTCTTGGAGCTGCATTTCCTTTCTTTTATATTGAACCTAAAAAGTATGAATCTATTCTGAGGAAGTATTTCCCTGAGGAGAAAGGTGCAATAACTAACATTGATCCAATTGGAAATTCCCCCGTGATTGTAGGGAAGGTACTTGTCTTATTGTTGTTATTTGTAGGATGGTATGAACTTCTCATACTTGTTTTCAGTAGCTTCACGCTTTTAATTCTTCATTATATCAGGAAGCACTTAAAAGAATTGCTCCGACATGGATGAATGTATCTTTAGCTATGAAGAAGGACCCCGAAACAGATAAAGCTTTTGGTTGGGTTCTTGAAATGTAAGAACATGAACCTGTTAGTTCCAATCTCATATTCCATTCTCTCCACTTATGTCCCCAAGTTTCATACAGGTATGCATATGCTGTTGCATCTGCTTTTCATGGAGTCGGTAACATATTACATAAGGAATTCATGATTCAGGTATGTATTGCATTATGCGGTTCTGCTTCAACAGCCAAATGTGTATCTTGTTCACATTAAATCAGATTTATGCTCGTACTTCTAATCTCATCATTCATTATATACCCTTGCTTCCTATTTCTCCTTTTCCGATACATGTCGAATACTGTTCATGTCACACCTCTCTCAGCAATTCTATGTTGATGTCAAATGCAATCTAATCAAATCATCTATAAATTTCATCCTCTCATTTTGTTGTCTCAATTCAGCATACTTTGAAATTTGTCTAGGGTCGGTGGTCCAAATTTTAGCAATTATCCATGAAATTCTATACCGATGCTCCGGCTTCGAAGATTGAAATCTAGTGGACTTGAGGAAGTATTTTCAGGACAATTCAGTCTCTATCACAGTTAATTTAGTTTTCCTTTCTTATGTGCCGAGTGATCTGAGCATTGACAATTAACAAGCCATATGTAGCCTTTTGTTTTAGATCTATTTTTACCTTTATTTTCTCATTTGGCTTCCCACACTCAATTTTTACTATTGAAGAGTTATCTACAAGAAGATGTGGTTCAATGACTGCACATACTTAAGTCGTTTTATTGCCAATGACCACTAGCTTATATCTGCTTATTTGGTTTTACAATGCATAACAGCCTCCCTGGGATACTGAAATTGGGAAGGCCTACATAATGCATTACACTTACGGATGTGACTATGATATGAAGGTATCTACTCGACTATTCCTTCAGATAAAAAGCTTTGAATAACATGGGCACTTAATTTATAACACGTAAAGTAAACTGACACTAATGCTATTTTTTTTCACTTTTCTTATATTAAACTCTATATTCAGGGCAAGTTAACATATGGAAAGGTTGGGGAATGGAGATTCGACAAAAGATCTTTTACTCAAGTTTGGCCTCCTAAAAACCTCACATTGCCGCCTCCAGGAGTTCCAGAAAGTGTGGTATGGTTTACTTTTGCCTCTTACAAATAGCGCTTTGTCGTATTGCAGTGAATACACCTGAGTATCAGATTTATACCAACTAGCTATTATATGCCAAAATTTGTCGAAATTTAAAAGCTATTTCCAACTTTGGCAGGTTACACTGGTGAAAATGGTGAATGAAGCCACGGCTAATCTTCCTAATTGGGGTTCTTAAAATATGTTAAATATGAACAATGGGACAAGATTTTCTATGATAAGATCAATTATACTCATCCAGTGCTGGAGAACTAACTGGCTATGGCGAAACCAACTTCTGAAGGCACCTCTAGATTCTATCGGATTTTTCATATCGTTGCTCGAGGTGCTTGAGATCGCCTCTATTCGCTCTACATCTCTTTCTGCATTGTACTTATAAGATTGCCTTTGTAAAATGTACATGATAGAGTCATTCTCCTTATAAGCAGTAAACCATTCTCTTTTGTAATAGTGTAATTAATAGTGTTAAACTTATACTAAATCTTTAAGTCAATGAATTTAGGTTCAAATCTTCAATGCTGGTGAGTGGTGACTAAGAATTATCTTGATTTATGGGTAAGGAGATTTAAAGTTTTTTTGAAAAATCCCTTTCTTCTGAGTTGTCCTTTGATCTTTGCCATCACTTTTGAAAGTTGGCTTGCCATTTGGAGAAAGCATATTGTGATTTTTACTAGTAGCTCTGTAGATGAGAATTAGGGGGAGGTTGAATGGTATTTGTTGATATATATTCTCCAATTTAAAAATACACTGGATGTCAATTTTTAAAATCGAACTACGACTCATCAATTATTAATTATTTTAAAAAATATAAAATTTATATAATTTGTATTCGGCTTCATAATATTAATTTTTTATTTTTTTAATAATATAATTAAAGAAAGAATCAAGATTAAAAATTTAATTTCGAGCATGTGAAGAAAAATCAATCTGCTTTTGACAGTTTTTGTTAATACTTTCTAATTCATTTTAATTGTCGTTGATTTTGAAATTAAACTTTGATCATTAATTACTATTATTTTAAAAAATAAAAAATTATATAATGATTTATCTTAAAATTCTTTATGATATTAATTTTAAATTTTTAATAATATAATTGTAAAGAAAGAATCAAGATTAAAAATTTATTTCAATATACGGTAAAATCAATTAAAAATTTTCAATTAAAATGGGACGGGCGAGATACCTAATCTATCATTCGCTTGAATGTATTTGGCCACCCAAACAAACAAACATCTTCAATAATTCCATAGAACGAACTTATGAAGTTCAATTAAATTTATTAATTCATCCAATTCAAATTAGTCGAGTTTTCGCAATGAATTTTTAATCAATAATAATTATTTATTCATTGTTATCAAATAAATGATTTTCGCTTCTTGCCATGGATTCCTTAAAAGTAAAACGCCTTAAAGATAAAGCAATTAGTTATAGGTGCTCATTTGATAAGTTTTTTTGACTTAAATTGAGTTACGAGAACCAAATATATCATCACTGTCATAAATAAAGTATTTTTTTCTATTGTCGCAACGTAAATTATCACGCCATGAATACATTATCGGAGTACTAGTTTGTTATCGAAATTCATTAAACTATCTCACCCACCTAAAAAATTAGGTATGACTCAACACATATATTAGTTGTTATCTTCCCATTATTAAAAAAATGAAAAATTGAAAACTTATTAAATTGTCAATCAACAATAATATTTAAATTAAAAATATACAGTATATTTGAATTAATAAATGTTTGTGGCTTTAAGGTTTTAAATTATGAATTTTTAACCTTAATATGTTTTGGATTATTTTTATTAATTAATTGATTATATTGTACAAATCAAGTCATATTTCAAACCAAATTCATTCCACATAATAAATTATTCATTCTAAATAGTCAAAAACAAACTAAACCTTAATATATAATATTTGTTTATGTCTTTTCCTCAAAAAACAAATTAATTAAATACAAATGGAGTAACAAATGGACTAATTGGTCATTGCGCTCTTGTATTTTCACTATTTTCATAGACAAACTTCTTGAAGATTTTCTTACAACACTCATCTATAAAACTCAATATTTATGGTACTAAACTAGTTGTCACATAACATTTCTCGAGTCAAGCATTTCAAGTCGGATACCAAACGACTATCGAATTATTCGCTTTATTTATAGTCATCCCATTCATTATCTTTCACTATTTTAATAGACAATTTATAGAATATCTTCTACATTCATATATAAACTAAATATTTATCATGTCCCAAAATAGTTATCACATAAAATCTCTCGAATCGGATATTTCAAATCCACCATCAAACGGATATCAGATTAATTGTTCCATTTTTAATCATTCCACTCATTGTCTTTAGAAATTAAACTTCTAGAAAATTTCTACATTCATATATAAACTCAATGCTTAGTCTCAGTTGTCACATAAAATCATTGGAGTCGGATATTCGAAGTCGGGTACCGAACATATATTGAATTATTCGTTTCATTTGAGGTCATTCCACTCAATGTCTTTCACTCTTTCAATAGACAACTTCTCGAAGATTTTCTACATTCATATATAAACTCAATATCTACATTGTCCCAAAATAGTTGTCACATAAAATCTCTCAAGTCAGATACCAAATGAGAATATTAGATTCCTTTCCATGTACACTCATTTCGCTTATTATATTTCACTATTTCAATAGACAATTTCTCATAAATTTTCTATATTCATATAAACTCAATATCTACTCTGTCCCAAAATAGTTATCGCATAAAATCTCTGAATATTTCAAGCAAGATACTGAAGGAGTACGAGCCGGATTAATTCCATTTACAGTCATTCCACTTATTCAATAGAAAACTTCTCCAAAATTTTCTACATTTATATATAAACTCAATATTTACTGTGTCCCAAAATAGTTTTCACATAAAACCCCTCATACCAACAGAGAAACATCAGCATAGAGATTTGCTGCGCATTTTGTGCTGATTTGGGTGTTCTTCAAGGGATTTGATCAAACTCTAGCTGCCCAGGTTCATCAAATTCATAATCATTATTGATTCTTTGCTTTTTTTGTGATTATTTGTTTTGTTTTTCAAGAAATCAGATTAAATATATGATTTTTTGCGTGTATATATATTTTTTTTGTATTTATGGACTTGGGTCAGTGTAATAGTTGATGTTGAATGTGTGAACTATGAGAAAACAGTATTATTCAATAATTCTGATTAAAGATATGATTTTCTTGCATAAAGATGTGACTTTTTGTATGAAAGATATGATTTTTTGTATAAAGATGTGATTTTTTTGCATTGATGGATTGGGCTTAGTGTAATAGTTGATGCTGAATGATTGTGAACTCTGAGTAAACCGAATTCTTTAAGAAATTTGATTTATATGCGATTTTTCGTATGAAGATATGATTTTTTTGCATTGATGGACTTAGGGTTAGTTTAATTGTTGATGCTGAATGATAGTGGAGCCTGAGAAAACAGTAGCTTCATCGAAAAGTGAGTTGACAAATTGAATTAGTTGATTAACAGTTCTCCTTTTGGCAGAATTTTGGTATGTCGATTAGTAGTATAGCATTGAAATGCTAGAATGTTCGCAATCATAATTGATATTTTGCTTTTTTGGATTTCTTTGATTTGTTTTCAAGAAATCTGATTAAAGATATTACTATTGTCATTGTTGAAGGGCTTCGGCCACTATCCCCTTCAATGTTCTTCATCTAAATCTTGACACAAGTTGTGTTATTTGCTTAGATTCTTAATTTTGTTGGCAGTTGGCACCTATAGATGTATGGAAACACAATCACAAAACATTTGTCAGACGATGCAGATTATTGAACGCTAATATTTGTTTCCATTTTAACTCATACTAGTTATTTGTGTACGCTTTGAATCTCTACAAGTAAATATTCATCCATCGATTTTATAATATATTTTTTAATAATTAAAATTCTAAGAATATACCAAGATATAAGAGAGAAAATATCATACCATCATACATGAAGTTTCCTTGGCAAATTCCATAATATACTCACCATAGAAAAGATAAATCACAGCCTTTATTTTATTATTTGTTTTCGTAGTTTTGTCATATGTAATCAAATATTACAAGATAATTTTAGTTAGTTACTAAAAGGGTAAATAGGAAAATTAAAAAGTTGGTTTTACTTCAGAATTCACCAATACGCACTTTTAAACATTATATATAGTATAGATATGTTATACCCATCCTATTTTATTTTGTAGTATACATGCAAATTGTTTGAACTGATGTTATATGTATGCTAACTGCCACATGCTCATATCAGGTATTAATTGAAAACTAAGGATATGGGAAGTAATGGTGCTGATGATGTCTCAATCTCTGGAAATAATGAGGCTAAAACTTCCGAGACCATGGTCGAGATAAAGATAAAGACATTGGATTCCCAGACACACACTTTGCGGGTGGATAAATATGTAAAGACCATTTATCTCTTTGTTTTCATTTTATTTCAAATAGTAAAAAAAGAATCTTGTAAAGCTTATGTAGAAAGTTTCCTCAAAATTTTCCAGATATATTCTTCTTTCCGTTTGCATCAAGGTGAGTGTTCCATAGATCGGTTGCCTATGTAGTGTTATTTATGATTTCTGCTATATTGTTATATTTTGACCTTTATGTGAATATGCTCCTCTTTATTTCCTGACTATGTGTGTGGACAATTGAACTTTCATTATCTAAATTTTTCGTATTGAGCCCTTTACATGTGCGATTGCAATAATTCTGAATTCTCGTTGTCTTTTTGTTAAGAATCAATTCTATTTTAATCTCATTTTAGAAATCTCGTGAATAACTTCTGTTTATGTTGTTCATATGCAACCTTTCAGGTCCCCGTTCCTGCACTAAAAGATCAGATTGCCACTGTTACTGGCATTCTCTCTGAACAGCAGCGCCTTATATGCCGTGGAAAAGTATTGAAGGATGATCAACTTCTTTCAGCTTATCGTATCCTTAAACTTTGCATTCAGGTTAAGTAATCATATAAGCATTCTCTTTTGATTTGAGAACAAGGGAACCTTTTTAACTAATCTTTTTGTCTTCAAGAATCTATCACATTTGGTCCCTGTTTAATGAAAAAGTGATAGATACTTTCAAGCAATGTTGTCTTGGACTGTAGAAGTCCAGGAAATTTTGTATTTATTTTCTTTGTAGTGGAATTTTTTAAGTACTGATCTTCTTATAGATGATTAGTAAATGGTTCACATATTAATGGAGAACTAGTTCCTCTTGAAAGCAAAATAAATATTTTGACAAATCATTATTTGAAATTCTTTCCCATATAATGTATGTAATTATCTGAAATTCAACTTGTTTAGATTTAATGTAACCATATAACAGAGTGTCTGGGTGTTTATAGCTCGTCTTTAACTTAAAATTCTTATTAATGACCTAAATTGTGTATTTATGGATAGAATGTGGGCGTCTCATGGAATTTCATGCTCTTCCTGAAAGTGTTTCTTTCTTTTAAGAGATTTTGAAACGTGAGAGACATTTACCATTATTATTGTGAGCATTGCTGTCTGTTCCTTCTGGCTCTTTGACTGTAGATAACTATTTCAGTGTTACAGTCTTTGCTGGTTGTTTCTGTAGAACAGTTATACAATTATAATTTCCTTGATACATAAGTTCCTTAATTGAAGAATTAGATGTGGAGGATGGCCACACATTGCACCTGGTCGTGAGACAACCAATTGCACCACTAGGAGAAAATGCATCAGATAATCCAGGTTTCTATGGTTACAGTGAAGATCAGTTTAATTTCCGATTTCTCATCGTCCATATTGAGTTGTTTTATAATAATCCAGGTTTATGTAGTTATATTGAAAATTTTTAATTTCAAATTTCTCATCATACATTACTGACTAGTTGGATGGAGCATCAGTTTTTCAAAATTCTCATTTTTCTTACATTATTTGATGATGAAGAATAGTTAGGCTTATGTGTCCCGCTCATTTTACCTGCTTAAGAGAGTTTGGCTCATGTGGCTTTGCCATCGCTTGTTTTATCCTTTAAAAGGGACCTCATGGGGTAGAGAGTTTGGCTCTTCTCAAAGATGCTTTCCTATCCTTGACACCTTCAACGTAGGAGAAATTCGTCCCAAACAGTTCTTGTTGCAGAAAACAGGCCCCAACTCACCAATCAGTTGTTTAGGCATCAAAATTATTGCTGTCTGTTGAATTTTTTTTGCACCATTGGCGTTGCTTTGTAAACCGAATATGTGTCATCTATATATACGATCTTTAATTGAAAAGAATGTCCTAATGCAGCAGCTGATCCTGCATCAAGTTCTGAACATAATGAAGGTGGTGGAGCACGCCGAAGTGTACTAGTTGGCTCTTTCAATTTATCTGAACAAGGAGATGGAATCCCTGATATTGGTCGGGTAAGTATGGTTCTGCTTGCAAGAGCTGCATACTTTCATTTTACACTTACGTATTTTATTTTGTCCTTATCTTCCCTGTTATCCCAGATTTTGTCAGCTGTACTTGGTTCCATTGGAATTAATAGCACAGGAAATGGCGGTGAAGAGATTACTTTTAATGTAAGTTGATAATTGTCTCATCTTTTTTCAAACACTTCAAAGTTACAAATGGAACCTTTACTCTCTGTCATGTCCATGTTTTTGCTTGTTTCAAGAGAATGATCTATCTCTAATTATCCTCGGAAGTCCACTATGTGCAAGGAAAATCATTTTTAACTTTATGTGTCTTATGTCTTATAAATAAATCTATCCAGCTGTCCCATAATATTGTATGCAAAATTATTACTTCAATATTGTCCCAATAGTTTACTTCCACAGCCTGTACGCTCATTAAGAAATTACAAAGTGAAGTACTGATTTGTTATATGTGACTTGCTGCAGAATCTATGTGTGAGACTTCTATTAAATACCTGTCTCTACATTGAGTTAGAAATTGATGAGTCTTTTATTTCTTTGACTACATGATATAAATAGTTCACCAATTGATTTAGTGGTTGAACCTTTTTTTATTCGACTTTTCCCCAGGAATCTGCAGCTGAAAGAGCCTATAGTATTTCTGGCGGCCAGCAGCCTGATCAAACTGGTACGAGGGATCAGCCTACTCCAAACACTACCAGTGCATCATATCCAAATTCAGATCCTTTGCAGCCACAGGTACTCGCTTTTTTCTAATGCCAAGTACTTTGCCGTCTGTTCCTGTAGTGTTGTGATGTTCCATTAGTTGAACGGTGAAGATCTTTCTACTCCAGTTATTGATGACTTCACATCATTTACAAGTGAAATCTTATATATAGTTATCTAAAGTTGTGGTGCTACATCTTGCCAAGTCCATGTTCCATATAAAATTCGCTGTTGACCCCCAATGCTTACATTTTGTCTTTAAGTTTATATCTATCTCTCTGAACATATTCAGAAGTATGTATTTCCTATGTTTTCACCATTAGAAACTGTCTTTGGATTTTCACAATTTATACAAGTTAGGGTGAGTCCTTTCACATCTATTCTCCATTTCATGCCTGACTTGCAGGTTATCCCTGATTCTTTGACAACTCTGACCCAATACTTGAGGCACCTGAGGCACGAGTGTGATACCAATGGTGAGGCTCTTGTTCCCTTCCTGTTACAAACTCTGATCGCAGCATCTGCAAAAAACGATTCTTTAATTTTTCTTGAAAAGATGAGAGAGGGAGCAAGGTAGAAAGAGAGATTGAGAGAGACAGGTTAAACCACCTTAGATCTGAGAATTTCAATTCTGGGTTTGCACTTCGCAGTCAGAGGACAGAACAATTCTTCTCAAACTGCTGGAACTCATGGCGTCGGTGCACAAGATTTTCATGCTGCTGGGACTGGACTAGGAGGACTTCCTACACCAGCATCCATGGCGGAGGTGCTCATGTCCACAAGACAATTGCTTAGTGAGCAAATTGAAGAGTGCTTATTGGTATGTGAATAATTATTATTTTTATCGAATCGAGTATGTCTCGGTTGAATAATTATAAACTCAACACTTGTCGGACTATTAAGATTGATGTTAGAATGAGAAGCATGTTCTTATTGAAGCCTTTTACCTCTTTAAGTTGGGGGCCCATCTTGAATAGTTTCATGTATATAATACACATGCTCCATGTTCAACTTAACATTTGTTGGACCATGTTCTTTACAGTTCTGATATCCTTTCACTGTTTTGTGCAATCATGCCACTGCCTTCCTTGTTTTAGAAGTGTTATGTTAATTTTAATTTCAAAAGCTTAGTAGGCAAGTAAGCTATTTGGATGACAATATTCAAAGAAGAAGCTATTTTGTTTGAATTTCAGAACTTCCTTTTCTACAGTGGCCTTCGAGATTTAATGACTGATTTATCTGATTTTTATTTAGGGTCACTAAGTTTAGTCTAAGTTATCTCAACAATATTTAGCTCAATTATTGATCCACAGTGTTTTAAGTTTGATCCTAAAAAGTTTATCTAACAAGTAAAGTTGGACTTATGGAGAAGTAATTTTTTTGTTGATTCTGGTCTATCAATGAAGTTTTATTCCATAGTTGAGTAACTGAAGGGCTCATGCATTCTCATGGAATTCTGCAGCAAGTTGCCACTTATATGGAAAATCAAACAAATGTAACTGATCCAGCAGAAAGGTCCAGAATTCAAGCTTATGCGTTTAGATCTGGAAGGCTTGTACAAAATCTTGGCGCTTTGTTTCTTGAGCTTGGGCGTTCAATGATGACACTTCAAATGGGTCCAACACCTGTGAGTTCGTTGATTTATTGCTGTTTCCATCATGATCTGTGAAATTCTTTCTGTTCTGACCATGTACTTTATTCTTACCTTCAGGCGGATGCTGTTATTAATGCTGGACCTGCCTTATTTGTGTCCATGACTGGGCCGAACCCTATTATGGTTCAGGTGATTCCAAAAAGAGGGTAGATTTTTTCCCCTTTGTTTCCTGTTTATAAATTGCTTTGATAACATTTTTGTACTATGATGTGATATCTTTGTAGCCGCTACCCTTTCTCCCTGGAACAAGTTTTGGTGCTGCTCCTGTAGGAACTTCCCAACAGAGCTCTGGGTTTGGCGTAGGATCAGTTGGATCTGGTTTTGTTCCAAGGAATATTGACATCAGAATTCGCTCAGGTCTGCAATTTGGCTGTTCCAGTCTTTTCCTTCTTCATGAATAGTCCTTACAAAGAACTGTCCATATTCCTGACTATATTTACATCACTAAGAGACATTATATCAATGAGGGATGCTGTTTGAATAATTTAAGCATTACTTTCTACCATGAGAACTATGGCAGTACCTTGAGCCAATATCATTTGCGTGGACATGGATATTGTCAAGAAATATCCTTTGGGTGCATATGGATAATGTCATTTGTGTGCACATGGATATTGCAATAGATATCCTTTAGGGTCCAAAGGATTTTGCAATAGATATCCTCTGATGCAGATTTATATTGGTGCTCGACTGTTCTTTGTGTGGACTCAGCCATTTATTAGACCCATTTTTTGCAGCTACTTATGTATTGTCATTAACTTTTGGTGAATTGTATTATCTCAGCCGTCGGTAGAAGGGATCCTACCAGTTCACCACAGACTATTCCTCCAAATATTAATAACACACCAGCTCATGGGATTACCTCAGAAGGTGCTGGACATTCTTCTACCAGGGATCCGGAAGTGCGGGTTGTTCCTATTAGAAGCGTATACGCGTCAGTTCCTACCGCTATTGGTCCTGCAGCATCAGACTCAACTCATGGTTCAATTGGGATGATTTACCCAGTTTTAGCGAGAGTACATCATGTAACTCCTGGGAATCCTACTGTTCCAAGGTCTTCTCAAGTGCCTGGTCAGCACACTCAAATAGTTTTTAATGGCAGAAGTTCAATGCCAAATCCTGCAGCACAACTGCCAAACACCGGGTTACCCGATCCCGATGGTAAGTACATTGCCTGCTTTAATTTTTATACCAGAAGCAGGCTTCTACCGATCTGCAAGTTTGATGGATTAAAATGGCCGATCTTGAGAAGGTTTTTAGGTGAATTCAAATATATGCAAAGATGATCATGCATCCTATATATATAGCAGGAATTTTTCTTGATTGCATGTGAAATCTAGAGCTGACCTTATATGACACTCGTGAGTTTTACTGCTGCTTATTTTCTGAAAAATTATTACATTCAGGCAGCAATATCTCTGTTGATGGAATACCAAGTGTTCAGGGAACCCCTAGTCAGGTTCATGATGGACTTAACCAGTTGCTGCGGACCATTTTCTCTGGTGAGCATCAACATGGTGAAAGTGTTTACCCTCAGCATGTAGTGGCTGGTTCAGAGACTAACGGAGTAGCTTCAGATGTTAATAATCCTCAGGAGGCTGCACTTCGACCAAGTGATGATGGAGTTCTTTTATCAAATATACTACATCAGATCATGCCACTTATTTCTGAAAGTATAGGGACAACATCTAATGTTTCCTCTGCATATGGAGAAAATGCATCTGTTGATTCAACACAGGTATATGCCTGCTTTTATTTCAATTACCGCTGAGTTTACAGCTGCATGAGCTGATAATAGAAGATTGCTAATATCTTGAATGATAAGCTACATGCCTGAGTTCTCTTTGCTTGCAGGTTCCAGAAAGCTCGGAGCAAGCAAGTTCTTCCCAGCACCAGCAGGACCCTCTGTCGTCACCCAATCCAAAGCGCCAAAAGGTATTTCATATTCTCTCGTTTTGTTTTTTAAATTTCTACCCCTATACTTCTACACTTCCTTAATGCCTTTTTTCTTTCCCTTTTTGCCCTCGTGCCATTTAAAGGAAAGACAGAAAGGTTTGGTTTCTGATTCCATAGAGGTTTTCATATTTTTGTTTATAGTGTTGACTATCTCTACAAGACTGGAAATTCTACTTTACCATAGGTGTGGTGAAGGATCTAGTATTGCAGGTTTAAACTTGAGCCTGTTACTTTGTGGTCCTGGAAAATGGCTCTTTTTCATATCCATTTCATATTTTCTATGCAAAGATGTGTGGACTACCTAAGCTAATTGGTTTATGCAAATGGCATCAAGTATTATGAGGACATTTTACTCTACATCTGTTCAGTATAATATGCTCATGCATTTTTTTACATTTTTTTCAAATGCTATGGGTTGCAAACTGCTGTTTCAAAATTAGTAAAGAATGAAAGAGAAAGGAAAGTTAGTAGTTAGATGCACCGTCTGATTAGGTTCAGTAAGATTGATATACTATTCGTATGTTCCGAATGTTGGTGCAAGCAACTTAATAACTTGTGAAATAGATGTATTGACTGGTACCAGCAACTTCATAAGTAGGTCTTTTCAAGGGAACAATTAAACATCATTGTTCTTCTCATATTTCGACGTGCATTGTCTTTGACCAGAGACTAATATATTTTGATGGATGATGCAGAGAGAGTAAACATGGCATCCATTTTCGATGGGTTTCCATATAGAAGGCGCCCGCATTGCATGATCACGGATTACCCAGGCGTCCTCTAACTAGAGTCGTGAAATCATTTAGTTCAAGTGCCCACCATCTTTGGGCGCACCCATGGTACCTTTCCTCTCTTGTACCCCTTTTCCGCACACACATCGCCCCTCTTCATGGATCACAGCAAACGAGCGTGTAAGATATCAGTATTTTTGTGAAATAGCAACCGATGGTATACCGTTATGTTTTGGTTCAGATATAACTTTGTCTGTGGTACTTGAGTTAAATTTTCAAGCAAATAAATTTGAATGAGAGGATATAATGATATATGAAAAGTAGGTTGTCTTCTTTACTATTGTACGATATAGTGGCAGCCACAAAGTGTATAGTTGATATCCATAAGAGTGTTTCTATCATCTCAAGATTTTGTTTGCATTGGTTCTTGGAGGGATGAAGTTGTCGATGTTTGTCCGTTTTGGTTATGGTGGGATCTTATCTATAACCAATCAGTTTGTGTATTATTTTTTAATTCAGATTAATCAATCATTCACTTACAAACCATTAGGGTTATCGATCTTGATGCGAAAATTAGTAGCATTTGTGCCCTAAATTCTATATAAAATATTCATGCAAAAGTAATGTACTTTTCTTGCATTTGATCTACTCCTCCTCAACTAGTCATTCGATTGACATCGTCCTAGTAACTTGATCGGTTATACAATCGAGTCAGGTTTTTCTGGCCGAGTATCATACATAAAAATGTGTGAAATATTCTAAACGAGTCGGGTCCTAACTAATATGGTGTGCATGTACTTTGTCGGAAAATATTTTTTGCACGAGTCCAATTCAATAATCAACCGAACAGGATAATCGAATCAAGCTTTTCAATCGAGTATCGAGCGAGTTCTAAGTTATCCAATCCGCTGACAACCTATACCGTCTTAACAACAAGACCAACGAGCCCAAAACAAGAAGCAAACAAAATTAAATGGGCTTAGAACCCTAACCCTAGCTTCTATTTCATCTAATTAATCAACATAATTCAACATCAAAGCCTGACACTAATTTTTTGATAGAGGTAAGCAAATTTATAACAATTTCATGTGAATATGTAAAAAAAAAATAATCAAATTTTATGCTTTATCTAATATTTTTAGATTAATATATTTTTATAAAACTAACATATTTGCTATTTAAACTAGATTAACAGATTTTTTGGTTGAATTTAGTAGTTTTTTATTTCAATAAATATTGAGCTCAATATTAAGCAATAATTTATTCATTAAAATTGTTTGTTAATAAAATATTACTTCAATTTGATACTATATAATTCATCTTTATGTGTTCAAATGTTTCATATTGAGATTGTAAAAAGCTACATTGGAAATGTAAAAAGCTAATATTGTAAAAATATATATTAAAAATGTAAACAATCAACTATTGTAAAAAAATAATTTTTTTCTAGATGATCATATATTTTGAGACAGATGGAGTATTAATTTAAAGTCAAAGTTGGTAATTTTAAATGATAAATCAAAGCTAAAAATTAAATTGTGATGCATATATTATTCTACAATAAATAACAAATTTGTTCTAAGAGGCTTAATTTTTTTTAAGAATTTAAGATGGTAGAATTTTGTGTTAGTTTTTTGGCTTCAAATGTGGTACTTATAGTGTGTAACTTTATATGTTGTGTAGATATTTTCTGTGTAGCTCGCAGTTTCTGCATTAACAATCGTGGTTCGGAAACATGGCCGAGCAGGTAATGATGATGGAGTACTATTTTCCACGTTTATTTTACTCGTTCCGTCCTTAAAATATTGTCCAGTTTTGATTTTGATGGTTGCATTTTTAAAGTTTGGACTCAAGTATTTGTGTACAATTTGTATAATTGTTAGTAGAAAAATGCGGAGTATATCAAAAGATGGAATTTTTAATATAGTTTACTATCAAAAATGCTAATTTTGATTTGAATCAAAGTTGTGGATGTCTATTAATACTGTAGCTTTGTTAATTTCGACTACTGAAAACAACAGCATTTATATATACGGAGTATTTTGTACTACCTCCATTCCCAAATGATTGCAACATATTAAGCTTTTTCAATTGATGCTAACCTAATTTACGGTATTAATTGATATAATCAACTTTGGTTTGATCCGAAATTGTCGCTTTAATAGTAAAGTAGGTTGCTGAAATTAAACAATATATGAAAAGATATTCGTCCACTCATCAAAATTAGAAACTGGACAAATAGTTTAAGGATGGGGGGAGTATATATGTTCCATCTAAAAAATTAACATTGGATTTCGATTTTGTTTCATGGTAATGCAGACCGAGAAGGCGTTTTTGAAGCAGCCAAAGGTATTTCTTTCCACAAAGAAGACCGGAAAGGGAAATAGGCCAGGAAAAGGAGGAAATCGCTACTGGAAAAACGTTGGCTTGGGTTTCAAGACCCCTAGAGAAGCTTCCGAAGGTATAGTTTTCTGATTGAATCAAGGATTATGTTTAATCGCCTGTATGTATCTGTAATGCCTTTTTTAATTTTGTGTGACCCTTCACGCTTCCTAGTTAATTCTGTTTCCGAGTCATTTATAGTGCTGAGAACTGGGTACCTGTTGTGAATTGTTCTGGAGTTGGATGTTTACAATATAAATTGTATCAACGAAAGAGATTGTTAGTATACATGAAGTTGCAATTTATTGTTCGTTTTTAATAAATGCATTTGAACTATTATGCATATAGCATTAGTTATCTTCCACATCTGTACTTGTATGTACAGTCATAGAACTTATTATTGGGCGTATCCTTGACAAAAATGCATAGAACTATTTTATGGTTATTTGAAGTTTTCTTGCCTGGTATCCTCCTCTTCAGGCACATACATTGACAAAAAATGCCCATTCACTGGAAATGTATCTATTAGGGGGCGTATCCTTGCTGGAACATGTCACAGTGCTAAGATGATGAGAACCATTATTGTCAGACGCAACTATCTCCACTACATCAAGAAATACCAAAGGCAAATATTGTTCTCTGTTCTTTTTATTGTAGACTTTATTGTTCTCTCTGGACTGTTTATAGTTGTTTTGGGTTATCATTTCTCAAATTAGATATGAGAAAAGGCACTCCAACATTGCCGCTCACATTTCCCCATGTTTCCGTGTGAAAGAAGGGGATCACGTTACCATTGGCCAATGCAGGTTTTGATCTAATCTTCTTTGTTGTTCTCCTTCTGTTTTAGCTTAACTGGTTTATATATTCTTACTGTGAGTTTTCTTCTCGCTTTAGGCCATTGTCAAAGACCGTTAGGTTCAACGTGTTGAAGGTGATTCCAGCTGGATCTGCAGCAGGTGGGAAGAAGGCATTCACTGGAATGTGAGTTTGGTGGTCCTCGGTTAGGGCTTTTGGCGATTTTGTAATAGATGTTTTCACTGTTGGCTTTTTATGAATCTTTTCGATTTGCATGTTATTAATAGTTATATTTTCAGTTACTGAGTTCCTGTTTAAGGTCTGTTAGTAACTCTTTAGCCAGTCTTTTGTTAGCAAGCTCTATTTTAAATAGTCCTTCCATCTCATGTTAGGGTGTTGTATTTGGCACAAACTTCAATGACTTCTCAATTTTCTCTCACACATTACATTTTCTCTGCCTTCTCCTTTAAAATTGCTCAAAATGAACGAGTCCCTTGAACTAGTTAGGTCTGTAAGCCTCGTATTTGACTTGATTAGCGCCATGGTCAATGGAAGAACTAAAGTAAACTATTAAAATAAGACGTTGTCAATGATATTACTCCTAATGCATTTGGTGTTTCTCGAAATTGAGTTTACAAAAGAATTGATATAAAAATGAAAGAACAGAAGTATATTGAGTTTACAAAAAAGAATTGATATAAAATGAAAGAACAAAAGGATATTACTATTTCTGATTGTGAGGGTTCTTTTCTCAAGTACAAGTACTTCAACAAATAATTATCCAGCTCTTCTTTTTTTTCTATTTGAAGTACTTTATATTTTTCATCAATCAATAAAGTGTACCATACCATTTGTATTTTCCATTCTTTTGTTCCATCTAGAGGGTATAGATAAATATCTATTTGTGAACATAGATTTTTTGGCGACTACCATTCCCATAAATCTCGCATCGCGTTGCCTTCAAGCTCCGATGACTGGCTCGGGATAGCCACAACTATCGCTCTTACTATTATTCAAATCCAACATCTCCCTAACCTCAATTCCATTGATTGTTTCATTATTCACATCATCATCATATTCTTCATGGTTGGGGTAAATGAAGAATCCTGAATAGACATAATAAAATTATAAGAAGTCAAAACTCAAATATTACATAATTACTTATTATTAAAGGTTACAGAATTACAAAATAAAATTATAAAAAGTCAAAACTCAAACTGTTTATAAAATCATCATCATAATATCATTAATTCACAATTATAGAATCACGAAATTACAGAATCACAAAATTACAGGTCAAAATGACAGAATTGTAAAATTAAAAGAAGTTACAGTTTACAAAATCATACTAATATCATTAATTCATTATAACTATATTTGAATAATTTTAAAAAAAGTTACAGGTTATATTATTAATTAATATGGTTACAGTTTCAACAAAACCATTTTGCAAAATTCCTAATTCAAAATCCTAATTGTATAAGTTATTAATTTACAACCCTAATTGTAAAATTGCTAAATCAAAATACTAATTCAAAAGCTCATATACAAATCGAAATCCTAAATTCTTAACTCAAACTCTAATTAATAAACCCCTATAGGCTGTTGTAATTGAACCCATAAAGCCAAATTTGAAAAAGTCAAAGTCAACAAAAATCAGAATATCAATCATAATTAAAAAAAATCCCTAAATTCTACTCAATGTTGATAACAAGATCGGGAATATATACAAAATCATAAAATTAATCTAGCAAAAAATACTTATAAAATAAAAAAAATGTTTATATAACAAATAATTGAAGGATAAAGAGCGAAGAGCATACATGCTCATAGATCGTCGGAGGAGGGACAGTGAGGAGGCCGATGACGTAAGTGGTGAAATGGTAAAATGAAACAATAACTTTCAATTATATACCCCATCTCTCGATTCCACTTATCAACCGATTCGGGTTCTATCTGTCATGTCAATTTTTAAAACCGTAACCTACCAACAAAGCATCGATTGATCCGTATAATCTGGATCGGGTCTCGTAAAGGGTATGAAGTGAGGTCGATGGATTTCAAGTGAGGAATTTATAAAATGAAACAATAACTTTCAATTACATACCTCATCTATTTACTCCAACAGGTCAACCGATTTGCTTCTATCGTCATGGGTCAATTTTTAAACCGTAACCTACCGACAAGTATCGATGATTATTTATAATCTGACGTGTCTGATTCCTCGTTACCCGGTCCAAGAATAACACTAATCAAGACAATCATCAATACTAGCAACTTACTATCATATAACTTCATTCATCTAAAAAGCTAGACGTGCATTACGACTTAAATTAAATAAGATTCATCCTGCGCCTAACTGTTATGCCTATTCAAGTCTCAATAAAAAGAAAAAGAAAATGCAAAGACAGACAAATAAGTTCTACATTCCTTACTATAACCCTCTCTTTTGTACCTTTCATAAGAAAGTTTAAATGCACCATGTGAATGCCTAATTTAAATTTTTATGCGTGACATTTCATAAGAAAGGGATGGAACTATGAAAAGTGAATTCTGGCAAAATGGATGAGTATTTCAAAGATCGTGATTCTGTATGTTCCAAGTATCACATTCTGTAATTGCTAATATCGTGATTCTGTATGTCTCAAGTATTTATTGAGTAAATCATGTTTGCATCCTGATATTAAGACCATCATATTATTTTTATTCTTCATTGAATATCATTTCACTACCATTTGAAGCATGTAATTTAATTTTTATGTAAAAAACAAGAATTAATATTATATACATGAAAAATTTACAAAAATTGCTATACGAACAACTAATCACTAATAATAAACGATAATATTATATTTTTTAATAAAAATATAATTTTTAAATTTGTTTTACCTATTGGGCCCCCCATATCCTCCCTAATTCCTCCACTGAAACAATGAAAATGTCCCACAAAAAATGGGGACTATGACGTTCTCCATTTCTAACTACTAAAATATTTTAATGCCAAAAAACAAAATAGAAAAACCAGCAAACATGGAAGAAAACAGATCAAAACCCATTCATCCTTTTCTTTTTCTTTCTTATTCACTTTTAAATTCTTTATACACTTGTCTTAAAAAACTAATTAGACGATTACATAATTCTTATTTTAGAATATGAAAAAATCTATTTATATTACTCCCTCCTTATAAAGATCGTCTACTGTTTAGTTTTTTTTAAAATTTAAGAGAGTACATATTTTATATTTCTATTAGTTAAAGTTAACTTATTTTTTAAAATACAAATAAAAATTGATTAAATGAGACAAATTATGAAAAATGAATTTATGGAAAAAATGGAGCATTAATGTATCATATTACTCCATATAAGACCTAATTAAATTATTAACAAGTGCAATATATAGAAGTTATATATATCTTTTTATCTTTCGAATACGATATTATATGGAATATAAATAATTTGAGATGGATATATAATAAATACAAAATACCTGCGTTATTTTGTACATTAAATTTCACTCAAAATAAAGGCTGCCAATCATTTCTGACAGCTCTATCCAACAATGCACAATAAATATACCATTTATTTTACAAATATTCCCCAACTTGATTTCTTTATCTTTACTCCTCAATTAATGTGTTATACTCACATTACATCTGTACCTACTTGGTGATTAAGATAGAATTAAATTATTAAACCTACCCTAATTCCAATAATTTCAAAAATTAATTGAGACATATTCTGCAATTGCTAAGTATCAATATTTTCGTTTTTTCATGTATTATGAATTTATGATACATAGTAAACTTTAAAGTGGTTAAAATTAAAATTTTAAATGTCTGATCAATTGATACACATACCACAATTAAATAATTCGTCATATCTAAAACATGAATCGAATCGGAGTTAGTATAACGGTTTTACACTTTTAATACTCCCTAATTCAAAAGACCAAACATTCCTTCATTTATGCCATAAAAACTCAGTAACAACAAAAGTCCAATCTGTCTTCTCTTGCTTATCAAGCTCAAAATCAGCTTTTTCACTGCTCCATTGACTTTTTCTAAGCATAATTGTTATGCATACAAGGCACTGAAATAAATATATATATAGAGATAAAGACTGAGTTTTTGACCTTTATTTGTCCATTTTCAGTTCAGGTATGTTAAAAGGTTCATATTTTTCACTCATAGTTTATGAAATTTCAATTTGGGTTTTAAGATTTTCAGGTAATATGGTAACAATATTGATATATCGTATTGATATAGTCGACCTTAGATATTTAGATAAATTTATATAACCGACCTCAGTGGGATAAGAATTGGTTTGGTTCCGTTGTTTATGATAAAAATATTAATAAGTTCATATTTTCACTCATTCTTTATGAGATTTCAATTTGGGTGTTTAAGATTTTCTTGTAATATGGTAAAACTGTTATTCATCCTTCATGAAATTCCAATTTGGGTTTTTAAGATTTATTGTAATATGGTAAAAAGGTTAAAAAGTTCATCTTTTTTCCCTCTTACTTTATGAAATTTCAATTTGGGTTTTTTTGAGATTTTCAGGTAATATGGTAAAAATGTTAAAAAGTTCCATCTTTTTCACACCTCCTTTATGAAATTTCAAATGGGTTTCAAGATTTTCAGGAGATATTGTACAAAGTTGACTTTTTGTTGTGTTGTTGAAAGTTAAATATAATTTAGTATGGTTACTTAATAAGCTCTTTACTTTGACTTCAGGTGAAATACTTAAAGATAGAGAAGGGCATAATTTATTGGAAGCTATTTATAAGTATTTGGTTTTGAGGAAAATAATTCAGATTTACATATTTGGGGTTTGATTATATTTTGTGTGTGCTGTATATAGAGAGAGTAGAGGTGAGTAAATACCCAATAGGTGTTTTGATTTGAGAATAATGGGGAAGCCAACTGGAAAGAAAACTCCGATGACCAGACAAGCAAGTAATGCAAATGTAAAGCGTACTAATAGTTCAAACGGTAGAGGTGCAGAGAAAACCTCTAAGGCGTTTGATGAAGACACTGCTGTCTTCATCAACATGTCTCAAGAGTTGAAGGAAGAAGGCAACCGATTGTTCCAAAAACGGGACTACGAGGGTGCAATGCTTAAGTATGAAAAGGCTCTTAAGTTGTTACCTAGAAACCACATAGATGTTGCATATTTGCGCAGTAATATGGCTGCGTGTTATATGCAAATGGGGATTGGGGAATACCCAAGAGCGATTACTGAGTGCAATTTGGCACTTGAAGTTGCTCCTAAGTACAGTAAGGCTTTGTTGAAGAGGGCTAGGTGTTATGAGGCTATGAATAGGCTTGAATTTGCATTGAGGGATGTCAATAATGTATTGGGTATGGAACCAAATAATTTGACTGCGTTGGAGCTTGCTGATAGTATAAAAAAGGGAATTGAGGAGAAGGGGCTGAATGTAGAAGATAAAGAAATATTTCTGGCGACCGAATATGTGGCCCCTCCTTCCACTTCACCTAGAAATAAGATCGTAAAAGAAAGGGGTAAGAAAAAGAAGAGTAGTAAGTTTGAGAGGAAGAAATCTTTGGATTTGAGGAAACCTGAAGTTACTCAGGAAAAAAAATCTGAGGATGCTCTGGGAAAGAAACGAGAGAATGCCCAGGAAAAGACATCTGAGGAAACAGAGGAGACTAGGACTGAAGATAAAGTGGTCGTGGAGGAGAAAAGAAGTGTTAAAGAAGAGAAAGTATCCATGAGGACAGTTAAAGTAGTTCTGGAGGAAGATATTAGATTCGCTCAATTACCGATTGGTTGCAGTATGCAATTGGTACGTGATGTAGTTCAGGATCGATATCCCAATCTGAAGGGTGTTCTTATTAAATACAAAGATCAAGAAGGTGACTTGGTTACCATCACCACTAATAATGAGCTCAGGTTAGCCGAGGAATCGGCTGATCCTCAGGGTTTTCTCAGATTATATATTGTTGAAGTTAGTCGAGAGAGGGAACCAGTTTATGAGGGAATCCTTAATGAAGAGGAATTGATCAGAGGGTATAGTAGCAGTGGCAGTAGACCAGCTAGTGTAACAAACGATATGAGTACCGAGAAGGGGAAGGAACTGGAGACAAGGCCTACAAGTGTTACAGATTGGATTATCCAATTTGCGCTGCTATTTAAGGATCATGTTGGTGTAGAATGTGATTCATACTTGGACCTTCATGAGATAGGTATGAAATTGTACTCTGAAGCTATGGAAGATACCATTGCAAGTGAAGATGCACAAAAAGTATTTGACATTGCCGCTGATAAATTCCAAGAGATGGCAGCTTTAGCTTTGTTTAACTGGGGCAACATTCACATGTCGAAGGCACGGAAGCGGGTGAGTTTTCCGGTAGATGCTTCTCAGGAAGGATTGTTGGCCCAGGTCAAAGTTGCATATGATTGGGCACATAAAGAATATGTCAAAGCAGGACAAAGGTACGAAGACACTATTAAACAAAAACCAGATTTTTATGAAGGATTTCTGGCACTTGGACAACAGAATTTTGAACTAGCAAAACTGTCTTGGTATTATGTTATTGGAAGCAAGATGGATTTGGAGTTGGCACCATCAGCGGAAATCTTGGATCTCTATAACAAAGCTGAGGATGGCATGGAGAGAGGAATGCAGATATGGGAAGAAATGGAGGAACAGCGCCTAAATGGGCTCTCAAAATCCGAGCAATATAAAGCAGAGTTGAAGAAATTTGGATTGGATGTATTATTCAAAGATGTATCAGCCGATGAAGCTGGTGAGCAGGCTACAAATATGAGGTCTCAGATTTACCTCTTATGGGGTACTATGCTGTATGAGCGTTCTGTTGTAGAGTTCAAATTAAATTTGCCAAGTTGGGAAGAATGTTTGGAGGTTGCTATTGAAAAGTTTGAACTTGCTGGAGCATCTCCAACGGATATTGCAGTTATGATAAAGAACCACTGTTCCAACGAAACTGCTATGGATGGTATGTACCTCATTTGTATTTTTCCTGTGAATTTTTTTTATTGTGATAAGTCTTACATATACTAATGCCAAATGCGACACTAGGTTTCAAGGTTGATGAGATAGTGCAGGCATGGAATGAAATGTATGACACCAACAGGTGGCAGTCCGGAGGACCATCTTTTCGCCTCGAACCATTGTTCCGCCGGGAGGCTCCCAGACTTCTTTCCATGTTGGAGCACCTATAACCGACCTTCTCAATATTTACTTATCTCAAGAAGTACAGAAAGTGAATTGGTTTTTGCTCCTGTGGCTTCAAAATGCAACACCTAGTAGGTAAGCTGAACAAAGTAATTTATGCTTCTGTTTAAAACCGGTCCTTGATTAAGTTCGATATGTGATATGTGATGCTGTTAAGATGATACAAGAGCATGCTGTTTATTGTCGAGTTAGTCCTAAGTCCTAACTTTTTTCTCTCATTCAAAATGTGGACGAGGCTTTCATCTAACACGGATCCTAAGTGATGAAAGAAAGAACTCGTTTTCTTTCTTTTTTGTTTTGAATTCACCGCTTGAAGGAATATACTGATACATAGGTGATAATGGGATGGATGAATGGTCACCGTTGTGACTTGTGGGTTTTGTCCTCTTGACTAATATGTTCAATTAATTGCCAGACATCTTGTTCTTTCTTACATCCCATTGATGGATTTATGGATACATTCTAGAAAAGGACGATTGGTTTTTTTTTTAACCCCATCTTTACATTCTTCCAGGTTCTTGTCATCGTGTTTTTATCCGCTTGTTTTCTGGAACATTAGTATCAAGGAGCAGCACAACAAGGGCTGGATCTTTGTGATTTGTTATTTATTTACACATGGAGCTATCTATTCAATATGGAATGGTCATCCATACTCATTCATCATTATTTTACACTCAGGCGTTAAAGAGTCGTAGTCGAATGCTCGAATGCTGTTTTTTCTTTTCATATGATTGCTCAAGAAAGTATTTTTTGTCATTCTTATAGAAGTCTTTGGGAGTGTTTTGGAATTATAGGTACCATTCATTGTTTGATATACTGTAAGCTCCTTTTTTTGCAGAACTTTGTGAGATAGGTGTTAATTTACATCACCTCTATCTCAGTCTCATAGGTTTTGAGACAGTTTGAGATGTACTACATTTTGTTTGTTTGCAATTTTGCATAAACTAGATTGTTTATCAGTGAGTAAAAAAGTCATCTGTTATACAACTTGGTTACTTGTGTAAACTTGAATATACGTAGTATCAAATAAATTTGGAGTTTATTATCAACAAGTGAAATAGGTCATTCTCCAATGCTCTTCTTGATGTTTACTTGTTTAATCACTCATTAACAAACTAAAAGACAGCCTAGCTTGATTATTTATCATTTTGATTCATGTTTTTACACTTTCTTAACACTTTTTTCGTTCTTATTCGATTATCAATTTTTGAATTATGATGATTGATTTCTTACTTTATAAACTTATACATATTGCATGAGATATTACAAAATTGTACGGAGTACAAGCTAATTAATTTCACTACACCCTCAATTTATTTTCATTTGTTTTTGTTTTCTATCTAAATTTTAATCATGAATTATTATACTAATAAATATAAAATTGATATCAATGATTTTGTTGTTCATAATATGATTTAATGTCAAAACAAATGAAGTAGTATAAAGTAGCAACTATAATAAACTTGATACTTATTTATTTAGTGCGATATTACACTTAGAAATAATATATTAAAGTGCCAAATCTGATTCGGTTCCTCTCCCTTGTGCTGGGAATTTAGGACGAGAGAATATCAAGTCTCCAACACATCCATCAGATGCTTTCCCAAAAATGTTGTCCCATTTCTTGATTTTCTAAGTCCCAATTCTTCTACCCACTACTTTATTTATTAGTAAAATAATTTTCTTATTTCAAGCTTTTCTGAAATTATTTTCTGACACATTTTTTGTGGGTTTCAAAATTATTAAGCTTCAGAAAAATTATGGCGCTTATTAAGAGAAGAGCTTCTCATGCTGGTTCTTAATTTTGAGCAATTGTGAGTACTATTATTATTGTTTTTGGTGGGGCAGGGGATAAATATTGTCTAGTTGTGTACTTTGTTGGTTGACTTATTATTTTTTTATTTTTTATTTTTTATTTTTTGAATGTTGTATGATATTTGGTAAAAAAATATGTGTTAAGATTGAATTTTTAATGTGTTTTACTATTACCATGATAGTTTTGATTCGAATTAGAGTTATGTATGTCAATTAAGGCATCGAAGTTTGTTAATGTTGACAATTGAAAATTAAAATAGAAGTCTTTTTGGGATGAGGTAGTATTATTTTCTTCAGTTAAGTTAATTAAAATGTTTGGACTAAGTTTTTCAGACACTTTTACAAAATCAACATGTGCCAGAGGCGAGTAAGCGGGGGTAAGGGTGGGTTGGTGTGTCTTACCCCTGGTAATAGGGAGGCTGTTTCCGAATTGATTGAAGAGTGAAGTGCAAAATCTATTACTCCCTCAATTTCAAATTAATTGACGTTTTGGATTGACTGTCAAGTATTTGACCACAAATTACTTTTTATTCACTAATCCGAAAAATATAAAATTGATATTTTCATAATATTATTTTTTTGTAATTTTTCATAATGTACATAAAAATTAATTGATGATTAAAGTTGTGTTTCGAAAAGTGAGAAAGTCAATTAATTTGAAATGGAGGTAGTAGTATTTAACAATAGATAAGAAGCGTAGGTATTCTAATAAACAGTTTTGATTTATTCCATTGTATCAAGAGCTAGCGAGCATAAAATCTTTAACTCTGTAGGACATGGAAACGATCTTGTAGTTAGGAAATTATGTGATGTAGACTACTGAGCAAAGATGAACCATATTGTATTGTTCAGAATAATTATTTATGCTATGGACCATAATACTTTCACTGCATCGTCACATTTGCGCAAATTCGAAGTTGCGTATGGTTGCTCCCGAAGGGTTAATCAAAAGAAGCTTGCCTGATATAAATTCTTGATTCATGGGTTTGATGTAGCCTGAATTTTGAGCATGATAGTGACACTATTGAATTTATTGTAAGAGTCTTTACAAATGCAAGTAATTAAAATGAGTTATTGATTCTGAATTTCTTTCTATCAAAATAGATTGTTCCTGTTCTTACAGATTGTTTTAGTCATTGGTGTAAAGCAAACAAACACGAAGTAAAGGAACCTTTTCATATTGAAAAAAAAAAAAAATCCTGTTAGTTAGGAGCAAGCTCAACAGTAACATATGTTCCTTTACAGCAACTAAGTTGGCAGAAGAGCTGGAAGGGTGGCTTAGTGCATCTGGTTTGCCCAAGTCATCTGATGTACGAGGTGTAATTGCACCGTGAGTGACCAAGTCTCCCTCTTTTCCTTTTTGGTAATAACCCGAACTTCTGACATACTCATTGCTACTATTATTGAACGATCAGTCATGCAGGTTATTCTTATTCAGGCCCTGCAGCAGCATATGCATTTGCAAATATAGACCCGGCAAACATGTGGGTCTCTGATCTTCTTAGCCTTCAACTTTTCTAAATTTTCAAGTAGTTTTGTCACACGCCCAGAACTTTATTTCTATTTCAAAATAAATACTACCCCTATCCCAAAAAATAGCCAAGTTTGGTTTTTTCGTCGTCAATGTCAAATTGACACGCATAACTTTGATTTGAATAAAACAATGACAATAATGAAATACATTGAAAGTACTATCCATTGTATTATTTGTATATTTGACATTAAATATTATAGAACATGTAATAAATAATTTGAGTACAAAATCCAAAACTTGACTATTTTTCTGAAGGAAAATTAAGTTCATTGAATTTTTGTAACCCACAGCCTCCATGTGGGAAATTCTGAAAGTCGCTTGGCATTTGCAGTTCTAGGGTCTTTCTTCTTGGTCCATCTCACCACTATTACACTCCAAAATGTGCTCTTTCTGGAGCCACTGTTTACAAGACACCAATTGGTGATCTACATATTGACCTTGAAGGTAATATTGTATATTTCAATTGAAATGCATTGAATTAAAATATCCAGCATAATGTGCTCCATCTTTGTCTATCTTATTCTATGTGTTCACTATTTGACATTGATAGCAAATAGTAACCTTGTGTAACTACATGCTCGTTTGGAATACTAAAATTGTAAATAGTCTGGAACATGTTGTGTGAACCAGGAGAACTATTATATTCATGTTTTCTAGGTTAGAGAATTTATTGTGTTTGTCTTGTTTTACATATTATTCGGGGAGTTAAAGTCTACTCAAAGATATACTTTTTCATATCATTATTGGATATCAAAAGGATTAAGTCTATTATGAAAATATGTATCCAACTTTACCAATATGTATCATTCTTGTGTGACAATTTCGGAGTTGTGGGTTTTCGGATATTTTCTTTGTGCTTCGTAATTTTGTAATCATGACATGCTCTCATAAATCTAAAATTACAAACATCTAACTCTTTTGTTGTCTACCAGTTATTGAAGAGTTGAAAGCTACTGGTAAGTTTGAAATGATGGATCTTCGTGTTGACGAGGCTGAGCATAGCATGGAAATGCACTTACCATATTTAGCTAAAGTTTTTCAAGGGTAATTTTTTTTTTTTTGGGGACAGTTTGAAGTCCTAACAATCATCATTCATTAGGATAAATTCTTCCAATGATACTAATGTAGGTATCCTGTGAAAATCGTACCTATCTTGGTTGGTGCTGTAAGTGCTGAGAATGAATCCATGTATGGGAGGTTGCTTGCGAAGTATTTAGATGATCCAAGTAACTTCTTCTCGGTATCTTCAGATTTTTGTCACTGGGGCTCACGGTACGTGAAATCAATAAATGTTAATTGTGTTATCTATCATCATTCTAATGGTGGAAGGCTTAAGTCCTTAAGCCACATCCTTAGACTATTCTTAAATTTATATGGATCATTAGGTAACTAATTAAATAAACAGATCATATTACTCGGGTAGAATAGGAAGGAAGCCAACTAAAACCCCAAGCTTAATATATCTCCAGGCCTACACCCATTGGTCCTTTGATATGCCAAAACCACCTCCAGCATCCACACCAACCATCCATCATCGCCTTCTCACATTGTTCCATCCACAGTACCATCATCACCCCCACTCCCCGGCTTCTCGTCATTTCTCATAATCCCTACTTTCTCCCCTATTCTTTCTTCTCTCCACCACAACTCACCTTCGGCCACCCCAAGCGAGCAATCATCGTTGACGTCACACCACCTTCTTTTTCAATCTATCATTTGGCAACTTCTTAAAATTTCTTATGCTTAAAATTTCTTATGGATACCGGAAGATACCCGAAACATCCTTTTATCTATAAGATAGCTCTACGACCTGCACACAGAAACTGATTATCACTTGATTTTAACAATTGTGCTTGCGGAGGTGGTGATTGGTGTTGACAGGAGGTGGCCAACTGAAATTTTTTGTTGGAAATGGTGACCGGTGGTGTTCTGAGATGGTTGGATGGTGGTGGTAACATGAGGTGTTGTGTCATTACATTTATACTACTCCGTACTATTTACTTTATTAGAAATACTTTCTGAATTTAATACCTCTACTTGATATCCACCTTTTGATCAAATCATGGGATCTAGTGTGATTATTCTTAAATTAGATCCTGGAGGACCTAAACTTGTACCATTATCATGAGGGACAAGACGGTCAGCAGACTGATACCGTGCAACAATTCTGGGATTTTTTACATTTGTTTGCGAAACTGATTAATCACAGTAGTTCTCCTACGGTGGTGCTAAAATTACCTCCCTTTTAGACAGATATTTATTGTTCCATATATGCACACATATTTTGATTTTTCAGCGGCTATGTGATTGCATTGAGTATACAAGTCTATATACTTGAGAATCTGACCTTTATTCGTGAAATCTTGTAGGTTCAACTACATGCATTATGAGAAGAAACACGGACCTATATACAAGTCTATTGAGGCCTTGGATAAAACGGGGATGGATATAATCGAGACAGGAGATCCAGAGGCATTTAAAAAGTACCTATTGGAGACGGATAACACCATTTGTGGGCGCCATCCTATCAGTGTTTTCCTCCATGTAATTGTCTCTGTTTTTACTTTCTTCAAGTCTTGGTGGTAGGAAATTATTTATCAAGGACAGGCTTAATTGGGGCAAAACCTCGGATTTAATCTAATTCCTACCTAGCAGGAGTGCAGGACACATCCTTTCTATTCCTTATCACCCTACCTTACCTGCCTCTTTCTCATTTGCCTATAGTTTAATCCAATGTTTTTACTGCTAACATCTTCCATTTGGTGCTATTAGATGTTGAAGAACTGCTCCACAAAGGCAATGATTAGGTTTCTTCGCTATGAACAGTCCAGTCAGTGCAAAAGCACAAGAGACAGCAGCGTAAGTTATGCATCTGCGGCAGCAAAGGTTGATGCTTGAACTTTTGTGTTGTGGACCAGAAAGAATGTCAGTTTAGAATGTGTTCCAACTTACATTGTTGCACCTATCATTTTAATGGTTTACTTTTCAATAAGAAATTCTTATGATTCTATACATCTGGTCCTTCGTCTTCTACTCAGCGCCGGCATTTCACATTATATTGTTTACTTCCTTATTTGACAGCCATTAATGTTTATATTAATCTTCAAACTCCCAAGAAGTCTACATAGGAGCCTTCATCTTCATTGGGTGAGTAGACTTTTCAAAAGATAGGTTCGGTGTTCTGCAAACTTATTCTCTCAAGATGCTCTTAAACAAGTTTTATACTTGACCTATGATTGATTGTCTTGAAGCTATTGTACTACTCAGAATGACCTCCTTTTTATACACATGAGATACCCAACCAGTGTCGATTATCAACATCAACATGTCTCAATATATCAACATCAACATGTCTCAATGTTACTGAAGAGGCTGGAGCCTAAACAATGTAAGGGGGTTCGATAGTATACACTCTTATCATTGTGATAATGGAGAGGGTTTTCATTGTGACAACGAGGAGGTTTTTTTTTTGTTATTTTTGAATAGTCTTATCCTTGTGATGATAAAAAGGTTATTCTTGAATTGATCCAAAAGTAAATTACAATACTAAAACTGAACAACATAGTTTAATAAGGCACATTTTGGATTGAGTTTGTATTGTATGCACACCTACACAATATTACTCACAATGTACCAAGCAAGCGAAAAATGTGCTACAAATGTGGAAATAATGGAAGCCACTCATTTTAGCCTCACACAGATCTTCCTAATTTTTATGTGGCATTTCTCCTCCATAAAACAAGTCATGAAGGAAAACAACATCTGGTTTCTACTATCACTTCATCTTCAATGCTGAACTACTCATAGGAGAAAGATCAATGATATGTGTCTTGAGTTCCACATTTTTACACACATAAGCATCATGAAACATCAGATTTCGATATGTATAATTTACCCATACTCGGACGTTCTGCAAAATGGACTCTTGAAGATGATCACTCCTGCTTTACCTCAATCGCTTTTACTAGTAATTGAAGAGAGGCTCAAACCAATCTACCTTTTGCGTTTGCTTTTTAACGCTGAGGAAGAAGACGGATTACTGTGCCAGTTCCTCTTCCTTTGATTGATAAACCAGTTGTTTATTTGCTTCAATTGCAAACCAGTTTCCTGTACTAGTCTTGCCTTATCTTCCTCCTGAAAACCATCAAGACTTTAGGTGTTGGATGTACATAATCTATGTTCTCATAAATCAAAAGAATACATAATTAAACGTAAACAAATGAATAACACGGTAAATCATATTTTCCTCCACAGTTGAAAGAATTACCGTTGGGTATGGCCACTTGGAGTGAGTTTGCCACCATTGCTTCAAGACAGAAGTGGTATCGCCTGGAAGTTTTCCCGCCCTTCTCTTCCGCAAAATCTCTTCCCTGATGTCTACAATCTTCTCCTTGTATCCCTGTTAGATAAATGTATGTCAGTCAAAGGAAAGGATGAGAACAGATATTCTAAAGATTCCACATGGAATGCTCAATATGTTACCTGTTTTAGTTCATGCTTTAGCTCCTGCCTTACACGCTCCATAAGGGATCTCTCACTCTCCGTTGGGACAAGAGGACCGAATCCCATGCTGTCGCCACTCTCTAAACCGCCATCAAAGAGATTGACATCTCTGTCTATCTGATCATCTTCGTCATCAGACATTGTTGCTCCTGTCCCTTCTCCTGGAGAGACTCCTGCACAAAATTACGATCAATTTAATTAATTCAGGTCATCATTCATTAGCACCCCAGCCCCTGGAGTGTCTGTGTTCCTTTTTGCCAGTGATGAAAGAGTTGAAGAATTACAATCAATAACTCAATAAGAAAATAGTTTTGAATGAACCAAGACTTCAGCTAATATCTCATATTCTCATCTACCCTGGATCTATGGCGATTAAGGTGGCATAAGTAGAACAATCACCTGTTAAGCTTTGTAAAGATTGTTCGATCTCCCAGCACGCCATAACTGCTTCCATCGCATGAACACGCACATGCTGCTGTAGTTGCTCTTTAAAAGAACAAAGTAGTAGGACATAATGCGTCTGCAAAATAAAGAAAGAAGACAACATTGGGAAATTACTTTACCATGTAAAAATTGTTTAGTCTTGATTTTCTTTAAGTTAAGAATCCTTCTACTACTGGTCTGAATACATCATAATTTGATACACTACACAAAGATTTTGTTTACACTCTAGTAAGATGCAAACAATTGGACTGTTTCTTACACATCTGAAGCATTTATCAAGTGTAGTGCTTCATAGAATTCATGAATTGCCTTCCAATTTATCTCATGTGTTTACATTACTCAATTCACTTTCGAGTTTATGGAGGTCAATACGAATATATGATCTATCAATGCAGTTCAAGATTTGATCGATTAAGAAGTTGAGTACACTGAAACGGAGAAAGAATGTAAACTCCAAAGTTAAGAATCAAATATTTTCTCAAAAAGAAACATATATACTTATAAAGATAGGAAAACAAGTGTGCTAATTCGTCGCAAGATCCACTACCTTTTTCTCTTATCAACATACATGTTAAGAATTATATCTCGTGACCACTAGGTTACCCTTGTGGTCAGACATGTTTAAGAGATTACTTGAACATATGATACTTTACATCTTCCCCAATTTACCCCCTGACCCCCTCGAAACAAAACATGGCCTCAAATTTAGTCTAGGAAACAATAAATTATGCTACGAGAGGGAAGGTATCAATAATTATGATCAGAAGGGTAGGTACCATACTATTTGTCTCTCTCTAAAATTTTTCTGGTGCATAGATACACCCCAAAAAAACCTTCAACCTTTTGTGCAATGCATTCATGATCACTGAAGGGGGAATTTTTACACAGTACAAGGGCAGTGATATACCTTCTGCTTCATACAAAGCATTACCCCATTGGTTCAAAATATGGTAGAAGTTCTTGAATTGATCATAGATGTAAGAAATACCAGACAAACACAAAATAATGTTTGCCCCATTTACACATGGAAGCCATGAATAAATTTAATTCCGAGGAAACAGCAATAAATTCCAAGAGACAAAAACTGGACAATTCATAAAAGCTTCAATTTTTTTGCACAAACAATCAAACTCAAAGGAAGACAAAAAGCAAATCTACTTACCAACTTCATGTAATTTAATAACTTAACAAAAACAAAAGTCAATAACAATAAAATCAAGAAATTCAGAAAAATATTGAAATTTGGAATTGAATATATACTTACCATGAATTGATCAAGTTCTTTACCATCTCCAAGATTTCCATGACCAAGTGCAGCATACTTTGCTACAACATTTTGAGACTGAGCCAACTGAGCATCAATCCTTGGCAGCTGATCCACCGGAGTAGCGATTCGTAAGCACGCCACGTGTGCAGATAACAACTGTTCATATAAAGGGTGTGAAAGTATCTCAGCCTTGAACCTGGCGGTTTGCCAATTCATAATCATATCTTTACCACCAGCACCTCTAGCGGCGCCACCACCAATATCACCTCCTACATTAGTGGAACCAGGATTTTTATACACGGAAACAGATGAACGGACACTAAACTAAGAATGAAAAATATAAAAAACAATGACTCCGATGAAATAATTTTTGAAAAAATGAATACAGTTTTTAAGAAAACGTATAATAAATTGTATCTTTCGAAAAATTAAAGGTCTGCGCCCCCTAAGTTCCACCACTGACCTGCTGTCAACTCTCCTCCATTGTTGTCAACATTGACACTATTCATACCATCATCATTTTTCATATCACCAGTGTCACGAGACATCCCGGCGGCGATCATCGTGTCGTCGGAGACATGTACGTCATCCCTGACGTCACTAACATTCCTCTGCAAAACTGATCTTGATAGCCACTGGTTTGCAACCTGATGAGAAGCAATATTATTATTGGATTCAGAACTCCTATGCAAGTTGAGGAAATTCCCCTCCCCCCCTCCTCCAGCCTGGCGGACAACCGCGTTGTTCAGCCAAGTTGGAGGCTGATTCTGGTGGTGCTGGTGATGATGGTGGTGTTGTTCTTGATGTTTTTCAGATGGTGATGATTGGCCTAGTTGTTCTTGAACCATACTTCTCAAAACTGATGAGTTTTCTCCTAAATGCTGCTCTGAATAATGCTGTAATCCCATTTCTTGTGATAAATGATTCTGAAATGCCATGCTCACAATTTTTTTACATAAAGTTTGATAAATATATCAATCAAGTTCTTGATATTGTAAAGAATTCAGACAAAGGGTAGTTCACGATAAACGCTCACTACTGCGACAGATTTCAGTATAATCGAGAAAAATTATTTACATGACTCAAGAAAGCTCAATATTTTTCTTTCAAAGTATATATAACACTTTAGCTCCATTATGATATTTATATGAACTTTGAAGCAAGAAGAGTATATGATGTTTGAAGAAGTATATGTTTGAGTAGAAAACTGTTAAAATAAACCAAGTCAGATGATATCAATATATATATATATATATATACACATACATATAATTTGGTATATATTTGAATGAATTTTGTATGTATATGTGGATATAGAGGAGGAGGCGTGGAATGAAGTGTCTTCTTCTTTACTCGTGGAACGAGAGAGCCTCAACGAGCAATTACAATGGAGATAATATTAATATTAATATAGTCCCAAATTAAATGTCTTGTTTATGAAAAAGCATTCAAAAATAAGTTCGGATATTTTGTTACACTTTATACGACATTCTACATATGTTATATTTTATTAAGATTATGACACACGTTTTGTTTAACTTTTTAAATTAATTTATAAATATAAAACAAGACATATGACAATATTAACGAAATCTAACACATAATATATTAGACAATCGAAAACCAAAGAGTTTGAGTTAAATTATATGAAAGGTAATAAAAGGTTTATAAATCTACAATCTACCAAAACATATATACAAACTTGAAGAGATTATTATAAGACAATGAATATATCCAAATATCTATAAAGAAGCTCTCGTCTAAATAGGGTATATATATATAACATGGTCAGATTGTACGTAACTAACCTTATAGATGTGCTAACAGAGACTAAATAAGAAACGTATGTGGTATAATAAGTCATTTTAATTTATTTTATTTTATCCAAGAAGCTGAAGAATATAATTGTTTTGATCGACTAATGTGACAATTAATTTTATTTATTGATTGTGAGTCAGCTTGGGTGGCTGAAGCTTTGAAAAGTATATTTGTTGACGGAGAAATTGTTGTGAGAAGTGAACTGCAAAAGGGGATATTTTGGGAGTGGTTTACTGTGGAAGAAGAAGACAACACAGGAACCATCTCTTCCTTTAGGGATATATTTCCTCTGCAAGATAAGGTTATGTTCGTTATTCTTTTAGGAGGTAGACATGAAAGGCGAAACCACACAAGAATTTAATTCTTCGGTATTCCTGTGATTAAATATCGCTAATCGCGAACGCGACTTAATTGACATGTGATTAAAACTTTATTTCCTTTTGGTGAGCAGAGACACGAGACATTAAAATGGGGTCCACTACCTGGCCCCATAAGCAATCTTAATATCTTCTATTTTTTAAGATATATGTCACTTGAGTATACAATTAAATATATCAATCGGTAATTCTTAAGCATACAATACTCACAAACGTTAAAACTTTATACCCAATAACATAAGAATTACGGAGTATTAATATATATATACTTTTGCGCTTGGCCCCTAATAACTTAAAAAATCAATGCTTCTATAAAAATTTAAAATAAATTCAAACAAGCCTATAAAATAACTAAACAAGTCTATAAGAATTTAAAATTTATAAAATAAATCATTTAAAAATTTTAATAGAACAATTTCTTAATAGCACCGTAAGACGATGGATTAAGCTAATATATGATCCTATGTAAACCAAATTGTATCGTCGAGAACTACGTACACAGAATGTAAATTGATTATCCAAATATTTTTACTCAACCTTACCCTTATTTTACCAATTGATATAATAAGCTCAGCTGTTATACACACCCAAATAGTGTAGTAGTTGGGGGTGAAATGACTATTTTGTCCTCCCATTTGTAAGTGTAGTAGTTGAGAAAGTTTCATTAAGGACAAAATTGTCATTTCACTAACAAAAACACTATTTAAAAGTAGAGTATAGTTGCCCTATAATAAGACATCATTTGTCAAT
Source organism: Lithospermum erythrorhizon (assembly GCA_019722365.1). Classification (NCBI taxonomy): domain Eukaryota; kingdom Viridiplantae; phylum Streptophyta; class Magnoliopsida; order Boraginales; family Boraginaceae; genus Lithospermum; species Lithospermum erythrorhizon. The sequence goes on along the minus strand of JADFUC010000388.1, from coordinate 541,207 downwards.
AATTAACTTTGGAGTATTTAATATTCATATAAAATGTAGATTAATTATTTAAATTGAAATAGGTGTAATGCAAAGAAGAATTTTTACTATTTATGATGCTGGGTACAAAATAAAACCTATCAGGTGGAAAAAATTTCACAGTACAAGTTTTATCAAATCAAGAGGATCGATTGTCCAAATTATGAGTCCTCAAGCATTTGCCGAATGCATTTGTGATATATCCGCTTGCTTTGACTTGATTTTGATTTGATCTCGATAGAAGCTTAACTTGACTCGATTGATTTGATTTGAGTTTGAGCTTGGCTTGATTTGATTTGAGTTCGGAAGCTGGCTTGATTTGATTTGGATCTTGACTTGGATTTGATTTGGCTTGATTTAACTTTGGACTTGGATAAGCTCTACGAGCCGCTATGTACATCTGATGGACTCGAGATTGGTCCGACTTGGATATGGTCTCAACCGAGCCTTAGCAATGTATTCCCCGCAGCCGGGTTGTATGAACTTAATCTTGGTCTCGATTTGATCTCCGGTCTATGTCGACTTGGATGGACTTATCGCAAACGCTCGCAGTGGTGGAACTTGCTTTGAATACCACCTGTAGGACTTGACTCGGTGCTTAACCTTTGTAAGGGACTCGTACCGGATGTTTATTTGTCTTTTGATAGACTCGTGCCTGATATGACACTTTACTCTGACATAGACCCTGTTTCTCGAGCCGTATGGAGCGATAGAAGCAGTGGCCAAGGCCGTTGCTTGTGCCATACAACGCCTTAGCAAATTACACAGAGTCAGATTTAAGTGATACGACCCACGGGACTTAGTGAAATTTGGCATCACTCGTAATTTAGTGATATTTGGCCCCATTTGGGACTTGATTTAAGCTGGGGCAACAAGTACGCTTGCTTTACTACAACGGCCTTTTAGCAATTTTTGTTGATGTGCATGATTAATATAAAGGTGGAGCTTTCTCCAACCTTGTCGATGATACTCATCAACTGCATGTGGGCCTTAAAGAACGTGTTTCGCTTCTGTAATCCAAATGTGGACCCAACGCCAAGTATTCTTATATTTGAGATTTGATGGATCAAACGTGAAATTTATTACATGTTCATCCAAGTTTTGAATAATCAAGGGCTACGTAGCTTAATCCCGAATATCAAGCTGCTCTTGAGAAACTTTCACGATTCTCAATTTATTTTGTTAACTTGAAGAATTATTGCTGCCAGTAATAATTCTTGGATTTCAGCGCCTATATTGGCCAATTAAGGTGTTTTCCACCACCACGTGGTATTTATAGGTTTCGGGCCTCAAAATCTTGCTTCTAATTGGCTAGTTTGATTAAAGGAGCACGATTCGACTGGCTGACTTGAAAAGAAGATCCTACCATCGAATTTTAGGAATTACTTGGTGGCCAAGTATCTAAAATAGGCGCCTATTTTCATATAAAAGAAGGTTCCGGATTCTTTTTCTAGGTCAAAAATATTTTCATATTGACCCCGGACCTTTTGGAGCCTTGATTTTGAACCACATAACTTCTGGGGTCTTGATTTCGAACCACATAACTTTTGTAGTCTTGATTTTGAACCACATAACTTCTGGAGTCTTCATTTTAAATCACGGGTTTTTAGATTCTTCATTCTGAGCAACGTGATTTTCTAATGTTCCATATGGACATTTTAATCAATAAAATTAGGGTTTTGGAGCCTTTATTTTAATTGATATTTAATGCGAGGCCGTTTTTTCTGTGAATCCTATTTCGAGTTCAAATTTGGGGTTAACTAATGTAGAAACCCTTATTATTTGACTGACACCTGTGGCCCGGGATTCGGGAACCCTTGTTCAATCGAGGGTTTGATTTGAATTTAGGATTTAATCGAAAAACCCTAATCAACCCACGTGTCATTTCGGTTTCAACTTTTAATTAATTTGATTAATCTATCTTAATCAATTTAATTATTATTTGATACCGTGCTTACGTATCGCTTCTAACTTGATACTTACTAAAGAGGGTGTCGGTTCGACCTGCATAATATCCATTTTGAACGCGTGTTGGTTTTTTTTCTACGTGGTCTTTATTTTCAAGACGCATCGCTTTTATGGATGGCATCCGGTCTCTCGCTATTGACTATTGGATGAACAGTTGTATATGGACTTGCTTCCGGCAGAATTTAGTACACATCTTTATCCCGGTTAACACTTCTCCTCGCAGGAGGTCCGTAGTCTGGTGGATTAACCATATTTGGGACTTTACCAGCCTGCATTCGAGACTTTGCAAGATGATAACTTGTTTCATGTGATCTTCAGACTCATATGATCACAATCCCCGGTCAACCCCCGTCATTTGAAGGACTTAGGATGGTCGATTTATTTAGGATTTGTCATGACATGATTTGTATGTCACGATCCCAATTAAGTCTTCTGGCCTGGCGATCGATAATGGTGAAAACTTAATTTGTGTGGAATTTAATGCCAACCGCTGCTTGGGGATCCCATTTTAATTCTCAATTCGTTAGAGAATTAAATTACTTGAGAATTTTGTGTTAACACAATTAGGGGCATACGTTAAAAATCCATTAATTCCAAATCCGTAGAGGATTTAATAGGAATTTATATGTTTGGAATTTGATGTTAACATGAATTTAGTACATGTTAAGATCCCGTTTTAACTCTCGATCTGTAGAGGATTTAATGAGAATTATTTATCTCGATTTAAGCACATGAATTTAGTACATGTTAAGATCCCGCTTTAATTTATCCTTTAGGATTTAATGAGAATTCAATTTTTTCTAGAGTTTTATTACTAACATAAAAATACATATATGTTAAGATTTCAGATTTATTGCATTTATATTAATCCGAACCCTCGCGAATTTAACGGAATTAATATTTGCAATTTTAACATGAATTTAAGTCATGTTAAATATTTAAAATAATTAATCTTGACCCTCGTGGGTTTTAGAATTAATTATTTTAATTTTAGAGTTTAATTTAAAGTTAAACTCTATTTTTCGCATTTTTCCATTTATATCGGCTTTTATTTGTTAACTCGATTAATATTTCGATAATTTTTTCGCTTGAAAATTTTGTAATTCATCCCATTTATTTTCTTATAATTTTCGAACCACTCGTGTGGTGGAGATGTTCAATTGTCTCAATTTTTTCGAACACAAGCTTTACTTGTCCAACAAGAACCAAGGAATGGACTCTAGTCCTGGGCCGACTGCAGTTTCCCTCAGTTTAAGTACGATTTACAATAAATCAAATTTCCTCATCTTTTTCTGCCCCAGGCCGCGCGACTCCCGAGGTACTTGGGATATTTTTTTTTTTGATTTTTATTATTCTTTTCTTGCATAACTTGATATACTTCAATGTTTTTATATGATTGCGTAATCATACTAACATCTCTTCATGCTTTTTCAGGCAAGATTGTGTAAGGCACTTGAGAATTTCCATCAAAGTTTACAACTTTTGAAGAATTTTAAGTTTCATCAACAGTTAGTAACTTTATACTTTTCTCGCTACTTTGCAATTGCTTGGTTGTGTAGTTTGATGACGTTGTACAAGTTTTTGACGATCTTCACGCTTTAATTCACCATAAAAATTAAACTTCGTAGATTTTGATGATTATGTGAATATTTGACTCTCGAATTTGACTTTGTTGTTCTTGTGATCACCAATTGCTTCCAATATGTACTAGTTTTGATGATAAAATCTGATCTTAGCTTTATTTATTCTAAAAAAATAGAACAATTTTCAAGAAAAAGTTCGGGGATTAAGTTCGTCAAAACCGCACTGCTTTCACTGTAACGCCTGCAACTTTGCATCGCTTTTATCTTTTTTTGGAGATTTTACATGCCTGTGAAGCTTATTACGAGATCTCTTGATACATAGAAGGTCGTCTAGTTCTTTTCTGAATTCAAGATATGAGCCCTGAAGTTTGGACTTAGGGTCTGGAATCAAGTAACTGGGCCGCAAATAGAATTGTTTCCTCCTAGCTTAGGACTGGCTGGTATCCAAATTTTCACGCATTTGTCTCTGAGTCTAGTTTCTGATCATTATTTTTAATTTTGATAGTCTAGGCCTCCCCGCTTTATTCAGAACGACTACATGCATTTCTGCTTCTTTGTTTGCTTTTTGACCTTTTTATTTATTTGGCTTCTCGTGACTTGTGTACACCTTTGCATTCATGTAGCTAGAATTATAACTTGCATGTAGAATAGACTTGAACTCATTTGGTGCATTCCCTTCCTATTCTTGTCGCTTAGTTGTTTTATTTTTTCTTGCTTGCGGGGTCGAGCTTCAGACTAGATATCAACGTGCTTAACATTCTCAGCCAATATGCTCCTGGCCGCTTGGTCATAGTTCTTGTAGGTAGGTAGTATATATATCCCTATACCCCGATACCTTGGTCTGAGCAACCATGGCTTAAGTACTTAACGACCTCGCTTTGACACTTACTTCGAATTGCTTTATTTTGGTTTTCACTCATTATCTCACTGGCTCCTTTGCTTGAGGGACGCAAGCAAGGAACATTCCCTACTTGCTTTCCCAAGCTTCTTCTTTGTGTTTGCTTTGACTCTTTATCCTTTTCTCATTTGATTTGATAGTGAGCGACTAATAGGTCGAGATGATCATTCTTCTCTCCACTGCTAATTCGCCGTGATGTTGATACCTCCTCATGAGAGACGATAGGCGCCCCTTTGACCTGCATAGTCCTTGGGGTTCAGGCTATCTTTCTTTTAGCGTAGGTGCATTTGATTTATCTTGATTTCCTCAGGACGTGCGCTTTTGTCTCTAAGGCTTCTCACCGCTTTGATTTTGCCGTTGTGTTGTTTCTTTAATTCACAACTATGGTTAGCTCATCCATGTCCCTTCCGAGGGATATCTGTGTATGAGTGCTTGGGTATTCGCTTGCTGGGCGTAGGGACCTTCATTTTCGATCCTCTATATTCATAACATGAATTGTATGGATAGATAAACGGTACTCTATCCTCGGGCGTTATACCTGGTATCCGTCATGCACTGACATGTTTGGTCCGCCTGGAGGCTACTTCATCGCCTTTGCTTTTTGAATTTTATCTACCCTTCAGCCTCAGGCTTTCCATATTTCTTTGCATTCGTCTTCAAGCATCATGACTTCAATATGACTCTTAGTCCCCAAACCATGGTTTTAGTAGCTGCTCTTGTATCCGGTCTCGGAGTCGCAATTAGAGTTTTACTCGTTGTCCCATCTTTGAGATTGTAGCTCCAATTCCTCGTGTTTTAACAACTTAACTCGAGGGTTACTTGTTAAACAGAAGCTGTGATGCTGTAGCGCTCTAACTCGATCAATCTTACCCAAGGGCTTTAACAGTTTGATCTTAAGATGGTTAGCCCGAGTTGCTAATTTGATAGATTGTACATCCCTATGGCTCTTCGAAGCTCGTTAGATGCTGTGGATATGTCTCGACCAGCTTTAGAGGCTAGTGGTCAAGCATGCCCTGTCTCGGCTTCTGTAGGCGATTGACAAGATGATATGTTCCCCGATCGGCCTTAGCAAACCTTAGTAGTCGTGAATAACCATGCTCGCTTTAGAGGCTTCATTGGACATGATGAGATATGTCTCGATCGGCCTTAGTAGTCGTTCTATTCATATGGATATTTGCACGTTGAATATCTGTAGACCTTAAGAGTTTGCACGCTCAGTAGAAGCGATCCTCAAATTTATGAGAGATGTATTTCTTCTTGAACCCGGGCAACTCAAGGGAATCTTAATGTATCACTTGTGTCGAACACCTCAAACTACCGGGACCCCAAATTCCGAGTTTTAGAGATAATGTTGGGTGGAAAAGTTGAGCTTGCCTCTCCCTTACTCTTTATCTCGCTTCCTCGCGGAGGTGCCGCACTGCTCTTTCACTTCATCTATAGACACGTCATTCATCTGCTTAGTCTGACAGAGTATCTAATATAATAGTTGTTGAAGCAACATTGCTTTTGTCCCTGTCTTCAACATCACTTATGTCCCCAGGTTCAAAAGTTGTATTCTTGAACCTAGTCCGAAGTTGCAATCTAGGAGCTTTAGCAGCATAATCATTTCTTGTGACAGCAGGTTCACCTCAGGAGCCTCGAGAGCATAGTACTGAGGGTTACTTATTTATGTAGACTTGTGCCATGTCAGTGTTGAAATGACGTACATCCGTCCGCTGCTCATCTTAGTCCTCGAGTCTAGACATCATTAAATGGAAGTAGTGATTCATTTTACTTGTCTTCGCATTTCTGATGTACTTGACTTCTTTCTTCTTATGGTTTTATCTCCACTTAATGCACTTCCCTTCCGGACACGTTGTTTTTATCACGCTACTTTTTTTTCTTTCTACGTATGCCTCGTTTTACTTTAGTTCATTCTATAACAACATGAATGTTGTTTTAGATTACGGGCCGCACTTCATATGTATCAAGCGCCTACGCACTGCCGGATCACTAAATTGAGGATCAAGGCAAACGAACCAAGAGGTTTGATTTTTAACCTCATATCAACGGCTGGCGCTTTATCCCCTCCCTACGCCGGTGAGCGCGTGGTAGTTTATCCTCGTGCTCAGAGTCGCGGGAAGTTTATCCTACTCGAGCCTCGCGCGGGCGCTATCCTTACGCCAGGAGGGGCGTAAGTGCGCATCCTTATGCTCGTGAGGGTTCTTCTTGAGCAGCTTTTAGAAGTATTTGACCTGGGTTTCGACCGTCACGCGGCCTTACCCTTTGTTTTGATAGTTTCTTATTCCGCTTGGTGCCTCAACCCATCGATGGCTTTCATGAATATAGGGTACTGTTGACTTATATACTTAGGCATTAGTCTTCAAGGAGGGCATTCATTCCATAATGTCTACTCGTGGACGTATTTATGCATGGGTTCGTTCCCATTCCACTTGAACAACTTGTCTAAAATGCTATTTGGCTCTGGGTCGGTGTGTAGTAGTCCCGTAGGGTTTGTTTGTAGATATGGCGCCGTGATCCCTAGTTTCTCTAATTTAGAGAACAATTGCGCATTTGGTGACTCGTGTTCCTGGTTCTATGTCGGCCACCCCTGCTCTTCATATCCTTTCTCACCGCCTTGATGCATCACTGATATGACCCTTTCTCCTTGTAGTAGCCTTTGATACATGTATAGAGCTGATAGTCCTCTTGAAACATCCTCCCGTTGTCAAGAATGACTTATGCAGGTTGATACCCGCTGGCTCGCCATTAACGTAATACAAGTTAAGAATTTTACTATTTATTTATAGGGTATTAGAAATAAACCCACCGTAGGGAAAATTCTCGTTGCATGTGTTTTATCAAATCAAGAGAGGATCGACCGTCCAAACTATGAGTCATTAAGCATTTGTTGAAGATTTCATAGATGTCTCGCCGCTTGACTTGATTTTGATTTGATCTCGATAGAAGCTTGACTTGGCTTGATTTGATTTGATTTGAGCTTGAGCTTGGCTTGATTTGATTTGATCTTCGACTTGACGGATTTGGCTGATTTAACTTGATTTGGATAAGCCCACGAAATGGATACGGTCCTCGGTTATCAATGACTCGTGACCGTCCGACTGATACGAACTTAACCGGTGGAGCCTTGGGCAGAAATAAGTATTCCCGTGTCACCGTATTTAACTTAATCTCGGCTCGACTCGATCTCCTGGCCTATGCCCGACTCGATGGACTTCATCGCAAACGCTCGCAGCATGACTTGCTTTCAATACCACCTATAGTGAGTTCGATTCTATGCTTAACCCAAGTGACTTGCATGTGATGTTTTATTTGGTTTTTATGTGACTTGCCATTGATATGACACTTTATTTGATATAGACCCGAGCTTCGAAATGTATGGAGTTGATAGGAAGTTGTAGTGTCACATCGCTGCTTTCAAGGCTACAAATCCGCCTTAAGAAATTTATTACCAGAGTCATGATGAGGGATATGACGACGTGACTTAGTGAGATTTGGCATCACCTAAAATTTAACGAGATTTGGTCTCATTTCGACTTGATTTAAGCTTTCTAGCCAGCGTTATTTCTAGCTTTACTACAACGGGCTTAGCAAATTTTTTCAAGTCAGATCGATGGATCGCAAGGAGCTTTCCAACCTTGTCGATGATATCGATCAACTAGACAGGCCTTAAGAAGCAGGTTTCCTCATTTAGAATCCTGTTTACATAGACCTAACGTCAGTATTCCCCATATCTCGATTTGATGAATCAAACCTCGAGGTTTATCGATGTTCATCTAAGTTTTTGAATAATCAGCTACGTGAGTTTAACTCGAATATTCAAGCGTTCTTGAGAAACTTTCACGATTCTCAATGATTGCTTAATCCTCAAGAATTACTATGCTTGTGCAATAACTTTGATTTCAGCCATTTTACACTGGAGGTGTTTTCTCCACCACCACGTGGTGTTTTACCGGGCGGCTTGCTGATTTAACTTGTGGTAAAATCTCAGTGTTTTTTTCTATATTTTCTCGTGGGTTTTGTGTGTTTTTAAGTGGTGGAATGTCATGATTTGTTCCTATGGAATTTATGCACTCAAAAAAGTGTATGAGGGTGCTTTCTGACCTCAAATTCTTGCTTTTCCGATTGGCTAGTTCGATTAAAAGCGATCACGATCTTCAATCATTAATTTTGATAGCATCCTGACTGGCCGGAATTTTAGGAATTACTTGGTCGCCTATTTTCATAAAAAGAAGGTTCCAAATTCTTTTCTGGTACAAAAATATTTTCATATCAATTCCTAGAATTTTTGTTCTTTGATTTTGAACCACATAACTTCAAGTCTTGATTTCAACCACACACAACTTTGTAGTCTTGATTCTCAACCACATAACTTTTGTAGTCTTTATTTTAAATCAGAAGTTTTTAGATTCTTTCATTTCGAGCAACGTGATTTTTGGAACGTTCCATATGGCCGATTTTAATCAATAAATTAGGGGTTTTGAGCCTTTATTTTAATTGATATTTAATGCAAAGTTATTTTTTCGGGAACCTTATTTCGAAGTTCAAATTTGGGGGTTAATTAATGTAGAAACTCTTATTTTTTGACTTCGACAATTCCTGTGGACTCGATTCGGAACCCTTGTTCGACATCAAGGCGGTTTGATTTGAATTTAGAGTTTAATCGAAAATCCTAATCAGCCACTTGTCATCTTTTAGTAACTTAATTTTTAATTAATTTGATTAATTCATCTTAATCAATTTAATTGTTATTTTGATAAATATTCGGTGTCTACGATAGGTGGAATAATTAATCATTAATCTATATTACATCTTCAGTGTACACTTCCCATACACTAAACATACATAGAGACGCATAAAAATACCAAACAATTAAGAGATAAACATGATTCTAAATCTAAAGGGCATAAGAATGATTGCAATATATGATGGAATAATAGACATTTCACTATTTTAGTTTGACACACAAATGTCCTATCATTAATGTATTTGTCACTTCTTCGGCGCCAAAGTCGGTTTGGCTCACAGTCATGTCTAGACTGGTATACTAGAGGGAGCCTATATTTTCACGGGACAAACTTTCAAGACACAAAAATTAATTGTACATTTTACACGATCAATTACTTTTTAATATAAATAGATTGTGCATTCACGGTCGGTAAATATTTTGACCAAACCTTGTACAAATTGGACGTTGGAAATAGCTTTTGTCCCTTTAAGAACATAAAAATGTAAAATGGTATTCCCTCCATAAGATTGTTTAGTTTAGTTTTTTTAATTATTAAAATTGACAAACTTTATTATTTGAATTAATGCACACACAACTTTAATTAGAATTAAAATTATCATACTGACAATAGAAAAAGTATCTTATTATGATAACATACTCTCGACTGCAAAGGTGATGGAAAGATCCTAGAAGTTTTAAAAATTATAAAGATATATGAAAAACTCCTCCAATTCATTTTAAAACGAATGACTTTAGTCAACACTTAATTTTTACAAATACCACTTCAATCACATGAATTTTAATACCAACCCAATCTCAAAGTAAATAAAAACATGTGTCACACATTCTCAAAGATACATGAACTCTTATACTCGTTCTCAAGTATTTTGTTTATATATGGGGTCACATTTATCCAGAGTCAGAATCTATTCCCTCCAACATGGTGTATATATAGACTTCAATTTCTCAGTCCTTACCCTATACTATCCCTAGAAATTTCCATCCTATAGCGTCACCTTCTCATCCACAATTCTCACTATACTAACATATAAAAATAATCATATTCACCACTCATTGATAACACAAAGTCTACTCCATATAAATGATAATTTATTGCCAACTAAATTAATGTCATATTGACTTGGCACATTTCAACTATTCAAAATTAGAAAATTAAATCTCTTATACGTCGACGTAATTCCAAGTTCATGCCAGCCACCAAACTGGCCTTTTATTTGCACATTTGAAACACGGATTTTGAACATTTTGGACATATGCGTAGACATTAAAAATTTATTAAATAATAATTAAAATGATTAGTACAACTAATCAAATTAATTAAATCAAGTCATTAAAGAAATGCCACGTGGCTTGGGTTCTCGATCGAACCCTAAATTTAATGTAAAATCCTCGTATGAACAACGGTTCCCGAGAATTAAGCCCCTAAAATTAATTGAAGTAAAATTAGGGGTTTTATATTAATTAACCCTAATTTTAAACTCGAAATAGGGTTCTCTAAATTTATGAAATTTTAATAATAAATTGGAGGTGAAAACCGGAATAAAATTCGGATTTTATGAATAAACGGGTTGAAAATGACGACCCAATTAAATAATAAGTAAATTAGGGTAATGTTACCCGTGAATTGAAAGGCGACACCCATATCCTTGCTGCCGGTGATCCACCTGAAATTAAACGAACCAATCATAAGTAATTATTCAAGGCCCAAAAGCCTATAAATATCCCCCTTATTTTCGAAAATAATATCAACATGTGCATTCAGAAAATACACAAAAAACATTTGAGAAAATATAGATGACACCTCTTAAATTCTCTAAGTCAATTCTTTTAAACCACCAGCAGAAACACCATAGGTGGACCTCCAGGTAGCCTAAATAGGAGTCTAAAATTAAGAATTATTGCACAAACGCAATAATTCTTCAAGTTAAAAGCAAAATCTGATGAGAATCTGACACAGATCTCTCAAGAACGCTCCGAATAATTTAGGAATAAGCTAAAAGCACCTGATTATTCATAAATCTTGCATGAACACCAGAAAAACCTCAGGTTGGATTCCTCAAGTTCCAGATACAGGAAATATACTGAATATTCAGTCTCTATAGCTGAAGTCCATACATGAAATACGCTGCTAAGGCCCCTGTCTGAGTGATCAGTGTCATCAACAAGGTTAGTATACTCAACCTTCATATTGATCATCACTACAACAACAAGCTGCTAAAGGCCGTTATAGTATAAGCTAGAAGCATATAGTGCTTCACAGCTTAAATCAAATCCAAGTGAGGCAAAATCTCACTAAGTCTACAGCAGCAAGCTGCTAAGGCCGTTGTAGTATAAGCTATAAGCTTGAAATGAGGCAAAATGTCACTAGGTCCCACTTTACAGCAACAAGCTGGTAAAGCCTTTGTAGTACAAACAAGAAGCGTACATTGCTTCAATAACTTGCTTGCTATCACTCCATACAGCCCACGTGCTCGGAGTTCTATCCCAAATCAAGTCCCACTAAAGGTAGCCTCTCAAGCTACAAAGTCCCACCAAAGACAAGTAGCACAACTACTCAGTCACAAGAAGCAGTAGCACAACTACATAGTCCTACTTGGGGAACATCCCTTAAGTCCCACCACAAAAGGTGAAGTAATAAATCTCAAGTCCCACACTACAAGACACTTGTAGTAAGTCCATCAAGTCTAACATAGACCGGAGATCAAGTTCAAGACCCAAAATCAAGTCCAGTACAGCCAACACGGGAATACGCTGCTAAGGCTCCTCGGTTCGGACTATATCCAAGTCCAGACCAGTCTCAAGTCTATCAAGACTAGGGCACATATCCAGCTCATAGAGCTCCTATCCATGTCCAGCTCATAGAGCTCCTATCCAAGCCAAATCAAATCAAGTCAAGCTCAAGTTCAAATCAAGTTGAGCTCATACCAAGCTCCTATCAAGTTAAATAAGTCAAGCATCTCACAAATCGTCAGCAAATGCTTAGGGATCCATAGTTTGGACAGTCGATATGTGAATTTTATTTTGTACCCCTTATAATAAATAATAAAAATTACTTTGCATTGCAATATGAAACAATTATTTTGTATGTATCTTTTTTGCACAATATTATTATTACTCCAAACTCAAGGTGACCATTTGAACTCCCTGAAAAGACGTCCAATAAACACACAACGAAGATTTCTAGAGGATGATCAAACAGTGTTTAGAGGTCCATAGTGGACGCCCAAAGTGATTAAGTCTGGTGTGGTGTTCAATATTCTTTAAATTCTTAATAATTTCACAAATAAATGAAAACTCAAAATCAAATATCAATGAACATCCACTATGGATGTTTAAAATGCAAATGAACAACGCTAGAACGTTCAAAATGTATTTCTCATTAAAAATTGTTTTTTATTTATTATCTTTACGATTTACTATTCCGAATTTATCATTCATAATCAGAATTTATCATCGTAATCTATTTACCTTAAAATTTAGCACAAGTTCAATTATGATTTGAGTCCGCCTCTTAGTCAATAATAATAACAAGACATGATTATTCCTCCCTCTTACAATATACAGACATGGTACATGCGTGCACTTTTGCATTTGATGGGGTACAATAATTGAGAAGAAAATTAAACATGCATTATATATAAAATAAAATAATTTTCTAAACCACCTAACTTATATATTATGAAGACTTTGTCCAAAGAAATGAACGATATCAGAAGTTAATTCTAGCGGGAGGACAACGGCTGCAGGTGAAGAAGACACGAAGCAGGCTACAACTGGGAGGGGACATTCTGTTGGGACCAATATGAGCAACCCCTATAATTGCTCCTATGATTATTAGCCGATTAGGTAACACAATAACTCTTTTAAGTATTAGATATTCAAAACAGATGATTTAATTTTATAGTAAAAAGTAAGAAATCATCATACTAACGGAACTCTCGAGATCCCTATTATGAAATATCACGGAAGAGTTAATCGCGAGATATATATGCCTCAATTGATTAGAGGACTAGATAGAGCTTTCCTTTTAACTATCAATACGCATTCGCTTCATGGCATTTAACTACACCTGCATTTAAAAAGGTACTTAGTATTTCGATACTTAACACCTGGGCTTCTTATCAATAAATATTAACGATTCTCCCTCGACTCGTTAGCAATACTAATTACAATTTGGAGAACGTCGTATATAAATGGTGTCCACAAGGGACCGCCTGAAGTGGTGGCCTTTGGTTCGCCGGCTGATAAATCAATGAGAACAGATATTAAAGTGATCCCCACTGTAGAAAACTTTTTTGGTGTTATAGAGATGTGGGGCCCATATAGTGTTGTGGGGTCACAATAGGCTGTCCACGAAGGACCACTGGGCTTCTATAGCGTGTATGTTTATTTATGTGCCTCAACGGTCCCCTACAAATTATTTCCCTACTTGTTTGGTTTGATATTGAGAAAATTAGTTAGTAAAAAATTAATATTCATCAATTTAATTGAAATAATTTTTTTAATTTCATATGAATTACTCCATATAATTATCCCAATTATATATATATATATATATGATGTGATACTTTTTTTATTGTCAATTAATTATCTTTTTAATCTTTTATTACGCCACCTATTAGTGTATAATAATTTTGATCGATTGTACACCAAGTATTGATAGCATATTAATTACTTCCTCCGTTTTTTTATTTGTCGTTTTAGCTTCAATTTTTTGTTTGACAATAGTTATCGTTTTACCATAATAAATTATTCTTTTATATTTTCGATATACCTTTTGACTATTTTTTCTTACTGAAAGATCAACCAACCAACATATAGCTTCACTGACATTATTCTATATTTTCACCCACTTTTTTACTACTTTAATTTTCTTTAATCTATGCAAGAATCTACAAACGACAACCGAAAAACTATGAAATAATATTTATGATGTAAATCAGTCAATTAATATCATATGAAAACAATTTTGTTAATAAATAATATAAAGTGAGGCTCAAACACTACTAGAATTTTCACCTTTTGTGAATCCCAAAACGCTACGTAAATGTCATAAATGTCAAATATGACGCTTCGCTACGGCTTAAAATACCTCTATTCAAGGCCGTATTTAAAAAACAAACGCCACACAAATGTTGTATAAATTGTACCACGACGGTTATATTTAATATATCAAAACGTTACGTAACCCTAAACGCACTCGGCTAAAAATATCGGAACCTAATATAAAAACGTCACACACTATAATAAAGAATTAATCAAACACTCTTAATAAATAGACTAACGTGAACAATAATTAATATAGTATAATTATATATTTTTAAAACGTCATAACTAAAGAATTAATACAATTCGTGTTAATAATTCAATTTATAGAAACGGAGGTAAAATCATTACGCCTCACTCTAAAGTCTCACACTAAAAACGCCACACATTTAATACAAAATAAAAATTAAAACTAGTATAATAACTAAAACGCTATATAGTGTAATCGATTTAAAAAAAATTGAAAGATTTAAAAAAATAAAAAATAAAAAGAAACGATTTAAATACCTCTTCAAATTATAATTTAAAAAAAAAAAAATAATTTAACCCAAAAAAATTAGAAATAAAACAATGAAAAATTATATAAACAAATCTTTTGAAACACATTCTTAAGATAAACATTAAGAAATATTTAAAAAAAAGAAGATGTAATTGACATTGACAACAATCATACATATACCTCTTCAAAATATAATTTCATATTGCTACATAACAAAAATAAAAAGTTAATAAATGCACCATAATAAACAAGAATAGTATAACAAAATTTAAATTTGAGATTCCAAAACAAACTCAATTTCAAATTAATTTGATGTTCCTACATAACAAAAAAACAAAAAGACAAATGAATAAATATCATCATATTAAACTAAAGAATAATAAGTAAAAATAAACAATGGAGCAAAATATAAGAAATCACCTAAGCATTAGAAGATGGTAAAGAGTAAAAAATGAAAAATGATGCGTTATATTTATAGGAAGAGTACAGCGATAAAAAATTTCTACTGGAATTTGAAGATGTGACATTTTCGTACATAATATGTTTAAACGTCACATAAATGCCACTACTAACAAATTTCCCGCCTATTGATGATATTTCAAAATTTGAATTTTTAGATAAAACGCCACACTAATGTCAAGGTGAATTTTTTCAAAATATTTCCCTAATTCCGCCTACTATATTACATTTCAAAATAATTTATAAAAACATAAATGCCATAAGCATTTGCAAAACGTCATAAATATCATAGTTTGTCCATTTTCTATCAATTTTTTATTTTTAAACTTCATTATTAAAATAATCATATAACAAATAGAAATGCATATTCTATAAACTTTTCATTGTTAAAATAATTATTAAAATGATTCTAATACAAATGATTTCAAAAAATAAAATGCAAGTTTGAACCATTGTATAAGACGAATTTATTCCAAACTTTTGATTCTTTTTCAAACACTTGATAACCTAGATAGCTAGTCCATATTCTATGAACTTTTAATAGTTATATTAAATATTAAACGATTCTAATACAAATAGAAATAATTTCAAAAATAAAAATAAAATTGAATATTTTATAAACAAATTGTTCCAAATCATCGATTCCTTTCAAGCACTGACAATCCTGTGATAGTTAGTACACATTCTATAAACTTTTGATACTTAGATAAATTATTAATGTGATTCTAATACAACTATAAACGATTTCAAAAAATAAAATTGAAGTTTGAACCACTTTATAAAATGAATTATTCTAAACTCCTTGATTCCTTTCTAAACACTCCACAACCTAGATAGTTAATCCATTCTTATCAAATTTAGATAGCTAAATTAATACTCAAATGATTCTAATAAAATTATAAATGATTTCCAAAAATAAAATTCAAGTTTGATCCATCTTATAAAATGAATTAATCCAAACCCTTAATTTCTTTTCAAGAACTTGATAACCTAGATAATTACTCCATCTTCTATCAACTTTTGATAGTTAAATATGAAAATTATTCTAATATAAATTTTAACAATTTTAAAAAATAAAATTTAAATTTCAGTATTTTATAAAACAAATCGTTTTCACTTCTATCTTTTCAGCACTCGATAACCTGGGAGGCCAGGCGCTGCTTATAAATTCAAAAACCGAAACCGAACGACCGAAACTAAATTACCGAATCAATTATGATCAATCTCTAATACGTAAAATATTTTGTTGGGTTGATAACAGCTCAAAGAAAAGATTTAAATTGGAAATGTTTTCGACAACTTTGTCTCTACCTTAGTTCATTTACTTATATATGAATCATATATTAAATAAATAAAGATAATTAAATAATAAATCTTTTTAATTAGATTATAAATAATAGTATAAATATAATAATTTGATTAAATAAATAAAATATAAATAATTTCTAAATATCATTAAATAAATATTTAAAATTTATTAAAAAAACATATAAAATTCAATAAATCGATCAAGCATACATACTAAAAAATTGGATATTGTTTCGCCAAATTTTCCAATTAATAAGAAAATAAACTATTCATTTCTCATTCAACTCTATAATCTAAAGCATTCGCTTGTTAAAAAAAATGAACATGACTATCAATATCTATTTGAAAGAATCAAAGCTAAGAAATAATGGGATCGAGATCATACCCCTCCATCCGTGAGAAACAAAACAGCGAGAATTTATTATAATAAATTGTAATCACTTTCAAAGCTTCCTCATAAATTAATTAAAAATGTTTAATCGACTTATTTATCTAATTTACTAAATTGTAAGTCACCTAATATAAATCCACAACAACATATATACACCAAATCGAACTCAATCAACGCCATCTCAATTACAATGTTAATATGACAATACCACCAAAAACATTTAAAAAAGCTAACCACTTCTGCTCTAGTTAATAGATAACAACTGCGGTAATAACACACAAGACAATACATTGAATAAAATATAAAGAATTAAATTGAATGTACAAAAGAATTAACAAACAACGATAAAAATAATCGACTTCTTCATATTAACAATATAATACATTGAATAAACAATGTTAATTAAATTAAAAATTACACATCCAAGTATTATAAATTGAATAGTAGCATAAAATTATTAACCCAAGTGATAAATCTATAAGAATGTAAGATAAAGAAACGGTAAGACAGTTGCTTTCTTGTATTAAAATCGAAAAGAGGAGACCGCGATTATTTGATTAAGATAAAAATAAGCTACTAATTTTAACTTAATTTTGTTAAGGATTTTGATAGTATTTAATTTTATTACACTTAAAATAATTCATTAACAAAACAAACTTAATAAATTAAGTATTAAATTAATTAAGTTTAAGATTTAACGAGTTTAACAAACACAATCTCTTTAGTATATTCTATGAACTTTTGATAGTCAAATTAAATATTAAAATGATTCCAAACCCTAGAAATAATATCAAAAAATAAAATTTAAATTTGAATAATTTATAAAATAAATTGTTCCAAACCCTCGATTCTTTTCAAGCACTAACCTAGATAGTTAGTACATATTATATAAAATTTTGATAGTTAAATTAATTATTAAAATAATTATAATGCAAATATAAATGATTTCTAAAAATAAAAGTCAATTTTGAACCATTTATAAAACAAATTATTCCAATCCATCGATTCCTTTTCAAACACTCGATAACCTAGATAGTTAGTCCATATTCTATGAACTTTTGATAGTTAACTTAATTATTAAAATGATTCTAATACCAATATAAATGATTTCAAAAAATAAAATTCAAGTTTAAACCATTTTATAAAATGAATTATTCCAAACCCTTGATTCATTTTCAAACACTTGATAAACTAGATAGTTAATCCATATTCTCTATAATATATTATATTAATTAATTTATATTAATTCAAAATTTATATTGTAATAAATGTCACCCAAATTTATTACTAATTAATTTTATATATTAATTTATATTTATTAAAGATTATATGAGAAAACATCATGTAATACCCGACCCCAAAATGTGTATGCTACAAGGCATGACATGCTTCGAGCAAGATTTGACGACTACTCATACTACCAAAGACGCATCTTCTTCTGGCTCGTCTCATGTTAACTCCAACAAGCCAAGCCACTCAGGTACTCGGGATCAAGCGACCACCTAGAAGTTTGCACAGCACGTTGAGCGAGACAAAACGCTACTGAAAGCATCAGTGGGTAGCTTCAAGTGAGGCTTAGTCCATCACCCATCAACGCATCGGCTGGCCCGGGCGTTATTGTGATGGTATCGTGAGCAGTTCGCCTCGAACTGGGAACGCGGGCGCAGCTGACACCTCGAAAGTCAGAGCTACCTCTGTAATCTCACACCTGACAGCATTTATCTGATTGCTATTGCTACCAACGGCGACGCCGAAAGATTTAAGCTGGGGAGGTCAGAATCTCGACCGCAAAATGTGTATGTGCTACATGCATACAGATACGTTTCGATAAAGATTCGACGGCAGACTACTCATACTACCAAGAGGCATCTTCTTTCTAAGCTCATTTCATAAGAACTCCAACGTTGTTGCCGACTTGCAGAATTTTACTTTTACGAATTCACCTTAGTTTTTCAATGGAAGACGCGAGTTTATGTAATAAAACTGTTTGAAAAGACTATATTAAGCAGGCCACCATCAAATCTAATAACCTAATTTAATTCGCGTATTACACATCATACCACGCCACCACTAAATTACGTAAAAATATCTAATGCGTAACGTCACAATAACGTCACCCTAATTTATTACTAATTGCTTTATATTTAATCCCGATTTATATTAGAAAAAACGTCACACTAATGTCATAGTAGTTCAAAATTTAAGAAATTTCTATGTAATTTTTTATTACAAAATAACCTTATAAATTAATGTTAGTAATTAATTTATGTTATTTTGACATTTATATTAGGAAAAACGTCACACTAATGTCATAGTAGTTCAAAACTTGTAGCTTCTATGTCTTTTTATTATTAGTTAATTTTATATATCATTTAATATTTATATAATTATTATATACTATTTCAAGATTTATATTATAAAAAACATCACACTAATGTCATAAAGAGTTCAAATTTGTTAATTTTCTATATAATGTTTATTACATAAATTAATTTTTCAATATTATATAATATTAATAGTTAATTTTATTATTTCAAATAATATATATTAAAAAACACTACTAATGTCACACAAGTTCAAAAACATGCTCACAGATTTTCATTTCTAATGTGTAATCACTAACGTCACCTAATTTATTATTAGTAAGTAATTTATATTTATTCAAGATTTATATTAACAAAACGTCACACTAATATCATAATAGTTCAAAATTTGTGAATTTTTTTATTTTTTTATTACAAAATTAATTTAATATATTATATAATATTTGTAATTAATTTATGTTATTTCAAAATTTATATTAAAAAAAACGTCACACTAATGTCATACTAGTTCAAAACATGTTGCATTTCCATTACATCTTTAACTATTTCTAAATATATATATATTAGAAAAAGTCACACTAATGTCACACTAGTTGAAAACATGTTGCATTTTTATTACATCTTTAATTACTAATTAATTTTTTTATATCAATCTTTATAACTTATTAATTTATATATTTTTCAATATTTATATATGAAAAATGTCACACTAATGTCATACACTAGTTCCAAACTTGTGAAATTCCTAAGTAATTTTTTGTTTCAAATGAATTCTCTATAATATATAATATTATTAATATATTATTTAAAATTTATATCGCACTAACGCCACCCAAATTTATTACTAATTAATTTTATATATTAAAATATTTATTCAAGATTTATACGAGATAAACGTCACACTAACGTCACCACAAATTTACGGTAAATATATAATATGTAGAACTACATTAATGCTCACCTAATTTATTACTAATTAATTTATATTTATTCAAGATTTATATTAGAAAAAACGCCACTAATGCTACCACAAATTTAGCAAAAATATCTAATTTGTAAAAACGTCACACAACGTCACCCAAAATTACCCGAAATATCTAATGTGTAAACGCCATACACTTATCGCAAAGCCTACTCGAAAAAATATAATTCCACAATAACGCCACTCTTTCTATAGCTTATTTCGACCCGAAGAATTCATGGTCTAAGTTTTTCCGCCTCATTTCTCGCATTAAAACGCCATACGTATAACATTTATGTAACTTTTTTTAATGTCATAATGCTCTTTTCTCTAGTAGCTTAAAGATGGAGAATCACTACCAAGTGAATGATTTTAACAATTTGTAAATCAGATCACCCGCCTGCGCCTACGCCTGAAAAGTAATCATTATAATCTCGAACACCGTAGCCACCATATCGATTTTGACAACTCAGCTTTAAAGACAACCTGCTTCATCCAAAATTTGATTTAATAAGATTCTCAAAATAAAACAAGCTTTTAAAATTTACAATCCATCAAAAGCGATATCTAACCAACCAACTCCATATATATATACAACATATCCCAAATAAACAATAATGCCGACAAGTGCTAACCGAGTAGTAAAAGTGATCAGATTCCGAATACAAAACAATCACGAAGGCCAAAGTTCGAAAGAAATACAACAATCAAAAAAACCAGCCGACAACACATCAAAATGAGATCATGAGATCCTCACCAATCTCGACGCCTCACCTACCACTGAACAAACTTCCAACAAAATAACTAAATTACCGTCAACCCCGGCATAAACGAACGCCAAAGCGGTGTAGTTCTGCCTGAAACTTAACACAATGAACTTACCATACTGAATCTGGTATTTATTAAAGATTATATCAAATTAATACGAATAAATACGTATATCCGTGACTACCTAATAAAGCTACAACAAGCATTCCAAAGAAGGCCTCAAGATAACATGTTAAGATATAATAAGCTGCCTCAATAAAGACAATCAATCACATTTAAATCACACAGTACTCAACAACGATTATAACTCTACCATCACCTTCTATCTCATATCTCCACAAAGATACCACCCCTAATGTGCATTGCCTGGCTACTTTATAATCCGTATGTTTCAGCCATGGCATCTATTATCACTTCACGCGCATTTGTCATGCTGCCTTATACTTGGCATAAGTCATGAATACAGATCTATTATCACTTTACATGCATCAAGCTATCAGTCTTTATACTACTAGTATAAAGCAGCAAGTGTTTATTAATGATTGACCATTCTCTGCGTATCTGACGCTTACTGCCATGAAGAAATCCATATGTACAACCCATCAATTCTTCAACAATTATAAATAACTATGAATGAGAGATAGTTATCATCTATGCATGCATGTGCATTAATACTTGTTTTAATTGAAATAGCTGGAACTGTAACTAAGAAGGATTATTGCAGGTTATTAGTCTGTTGAGCATGGCACATCAACTTATCAGTTACCTATAGATAAGGTAGCGGCCAGCCATGGCATGGTCAAAGTATCTATACGGCTCTTTATGCCATAAAATTGTTGTAATAATACCAAGCTAAGTCTATCATGTTATTCATGTATCTCAATGAATTTTAGTAATTTTTTTCCCACCAAGCAAATCTTTTACATGTTGCAATATCCTTATCCAAAATAGATAATGATGATGTGATGATGATGTGTATCGGTCTACACATACAACATGAATCTCGATCATCCAAGTGAATAAAACTTTTACAAAATTCATTCATGCATGATTTCATAGCTAGGTTCTCAACTATGTTTTTAGAGTTAATCTACGAAATTTATCCAGAGATAACGGTATTTGCTTATAAATTTGCTCAGAAAGACAGCTGATTTAGCCCGATACGCTTTTAAGATGTTTAGATCTCAGAGATCGTAGTTTAAAAATTGGCCTGTCGAATGAAATGATATAACTCCCATTCCACTAAAATTATTTCACTTCACTCTTTCTCATTCGATTTCAAATAATTCTTTTCCTCGATGACATCTACTTGCTCTTCCATCCAAAATGAGTAAGTCTATTTGTAGTGAGATTATTTTGATTTAAAAAACAAGTTATAACGACAAAATGTATCTGTTAATCGATTTAAAATCAAGTTATAACGCATGGTATTTAAGTATTTAATAATTTTGTAAGTGAATTTTGTTATAATCGCCATTTTATCAAGTTAGTTTTAACAACACACCATATAACAAGTGTAATCAAAATACAACCTTAAAGCCCACTTTCTGCGACTAAATCCTAACCTCAACTTATGATCATTTCACAACTTTGTCCCACTACGCGTGGTGATTTCACCAATTAACTCTTTATATGCTAATTGGAATCAAGTTCCACACACATGGAAAGTTATGGTTCATTAAATTTTTATTCATTAACAATAAACAATTCAAATTATAACATTTTATAATATATATTTTTCTTCTTTTGATACATTTTAGGTAATACGTATCAGCCATTTCTTAAAAAAAAATTATTAATGCCAATCATATGTTTTATTTTTACCTTTAGTAATACGTACTCAATAATTTGCTTCAAATCTAATTTTGGGCATTATATTGGGCTTATGTACATAGAATAATTTACACTTTTATGGATTTTTAAATATTACTCCTCCATTTCAAAATACATTTATCATCTAGAAAATTTTACTTTTTCATAATAGTTGATTATTTACAATTTTATATACTCTTTATACTTCAATGCATCTTTTACATATCCAACAGTTAATATAGTTTTTCACAACTTTAATAAAACAATTTTCATTCAAATAATCATCTATTTTCAAACGGAGGGAGTAACATCTGTGAATTCAGATATTTTTAATGCTGCATTTATTTTATATTGAAATTGATTACATATGAAGATTAATGAAAATTAATGAACCGTATCATTAATGAATCATAATGGTTATTGTTCATTAGTAAAGTCTTAGACCTATTATCTTATTGTTGAATGATTTTATGTTGTTAGCTATATGAAATTTCAGCTTAATATCCACAGACATAATTTATTAGGACAAATTGAAGAATTTGAATGATTTCTTCATTAATGATGATGATACAGTATACAATTTATACATAATAACTAATGGGCCTCCAATACAAATCTAGGTCAAAATAAACATCCGACATCGGGAGAAAGGTCGGGACTTTGGCAAGTCCCGAACTCCTACTGACACTACTCATCGGAAGATCGGGACATAGGTCGGGACCTATATCTCCCGACCGTGTCCCGACAACGTGATACTTCCGTAATACCACCCCTCAAGTTGGAGCATGAAGATCTAAAATACCCAACTTGCGAAATAAACTCAAATCGTTTTTCCCAAGTTTTGTAAAAAGAGTACTATCTTCTAAGTAGGAACGTGAGATGTGTGAATCGTTCCATCCAAAATAGCATCCCTCAAAAAATGACAATCTCTATATGCTTCGTACGTTCATGGAACACTGGATTCTGGGCCAACTGAAGAGCTGACTGACTATCATACAATAAACTCATAGGTCGCTGCATGGTAGATCCTAAACAACGAAGCAAAGCCTTCAACCATTTCAACTCACAAGTCACGGCTGCCATAGCGATATTCCGCCTCGGGCCGATAAAATGAAGTTTACAAATAACCCGCTTTCTTCGACTTCCAAGACACATGTGAAGAACCGAGAAACACAATCCATCTGCAACTGAATACGAGTGAACGGACAACTAGCCCAATCAGAATCACACCAACCAAAGGAGCCGTAACTCAAGACCAATTTAATAACAAAATCCCTTGGTCCTGGGCACCAGATACTTTACCACTGGCACGCTAACCGATTCCGACGAGGTACGAAGAAACCATGATAATACATGAACATCAAAGGACAAATCAGGACGCGTGAATGATAGATAAATCAATCGACCCACTAAGTCAATTTATAATGTTCCACGCCCTATGATTACCAGTCGACCGACCCAAATTGTGATTTTGTTCCATCGGAAAGCTGACAGTTTAAACTCTCAAAGAAGTCTGCTTCAGAATGTATATCAAGGAAATATTTTACGACTTAAATATTCCTTCTTGGCTACGGGCAACTTCCACCCCTAAAATGTACTTCAAAATGCCTAAATCCTTCATATGAAAACACGAGCAAAGATATTGTTTGAAACTCGAGATTGCAGTGGAATCATTACTCGAGATTACCAAATCATCAGCATATACCAGTACATGTAACAGAACAATGTCCTTACACAAATAACAATGAATAGTCAAATAAGATTGAACAAAGCCATACCTACGCAAGGCGCTGCTAGTCAAAAACCAACAAATGAGGCGCCTGCTTTCAAATTTCATACAACCACTTGCGGCTTACAAACCATGTGCAATTTCATATATACTTCCTCAGATAAATCCCTACTGGTAAAAACACATTATGGATATCCATCCGACACAACTCCCACAAACCATAGCCGCTACTACCGTGAAAGCGCTAACTGTCACCATATTTACAATCGAGCAAATGTGTCATGGTAGTCTATCCCTTCAACTTGATGGTTACCGAAAACGACCAAACGAGCCAAGTGCCTCCACACGCCATCGAATGATACTTCACCTTATAGTCCCACTGAGTACCAAGAGCCTTCTTGCCCTCTGGTAGCTCGACCATACTCCATGTTCCATTTTCTCCAATGCATCATTCATTCTCGCATGGCCTCACGCCATTCGTGATACAACATCGGGTTCGAAAGATTTCGACCAAGACTGTAGTTATACCGCAAGAAAACTCTCAGGTGCCCCACAAAGAAAGTGATTTCCAATTTCACCGAATGTGCAATAGATAAAGAGTACTACCCGAGGCCTTTGAGGAGGACGCGAGGACGGGATCATATCTTTGATGGTATTAACAATATTAATCCCGGTTTCACGGTAAGCGAGCGAGTTCAAGGCCACGCCCAATTGTTCACCATTCGAACCAACTCCACCACTACGCGGGTCCCCCGGCAGACCCGCGGACACCACGGCATCCTCCAAAGACATCGGGCCGGGCAGCATTCCAACAACGGGCACATCCGCCCACCGAACCAACACCCCCATCGTCATCCAACGTCAAACCAGCCTCCAAGTCATCACCATGTGCGATTCGTAAGAAATGGAAATACAATCACTTAGTAAATATCTTGGTATATGAGCCAACACTAGGCAAAGAAACAGAGACATTAACATACGGAAATTCGGACTCATAAAACACCACATTCCAAGACACAAAATAAGTCTCAGAATCCAAATCAAAAAGTTTCCACCCCTTTTTTCTATAAGGGTAACCCACAAAGACACACCTACGATCAAGGTTACACAACTTTATCCAAACGGTATTTTTTGATCATGAGCAAAACACAAGGACCCAAACACACGAATTCCTCGTATACGGCGGGAAACTTTCAGATAACACCTCATGTGGAGACTTAAATTCAATAATTCGTAGGAGTACGACACGATACATTCACCCCAAACTTAATAGGCAAGCCGAAAACGCAGCACCCACCTAATGCCTCGTAATATGTTTATGCCACGCTCGCCCCTACCATTCTACTCTTCAAGGAGTACCAACGCAGAAGTTTGAAAAATAATACCCTGCAGAGAAAAAAAAATATTCACGTACACAAAGAAATCTGCACTATTATCACTCCTTACAACCGAACTTAGCCCGAAATTGATGATCGATCATATAAGAAATTGCAAAATACTTGTAAACTTCTCGGTTTATCGATAAGTAAAAAATAACCAAACAAAGACGAAAAAGTCATCTACTGTGTTTCAAGTAAATATCGAAAGCACCATGTTATGACACAAAGGTTATAAGGTCCCCACAAATCACAATGAATCAATTCAAAATAACGAGTGGCCTTATGCTCACTAATGACAAAAAAATCTCTAGACCGTTTGTCCATTTAATACACAAGCTTTATTCGATAACCGAAGAACTGTAAATGTGCCGCAGTTAATTCTAACTACTTGGTTCTAAGGGATGACCTGGGCCTCGGCGATCCCACAACCGAGACGCTTTCCCATTCACAGTATTTAACAAATCCGGGCAGTCTCGTGGACGCTTCTAAAGTGAGATAGTCCTTTTGCCGCTTCACCGAAGTCCAATCAAATTCCCCTCAAGGTGGGGTCTCTTTGGCACGCAAGCATTCTTAGTAAATTTGATCATACAATCTTTAGAGTCAGCTAATCACGTAAATCAAATTAAGGTAAACCGAGGAATCTTATTGCAACATCTCGTAATACAAAATGGGAAGACAGATACATGACCATGTTTAATCGCATTCGTAAAAGTTGCCCATCCGAACACCAACTTACGCCGTAAATGTCAATACTATCATAATAAACTCAAGTCACCAAGCATGCGACTCGAGGCACTCCAAATCAATGATCCAATTGTTAAAACTAACTTACCAGCTAATTTATCAAGAAACTGTAATTATCCGATTACCTTGTCGACATGATCTTCGCCACCGCCCATCGACAATGCCACTATAGACCCCGACGCACCACTCGAACTCGCCACCTGGCTACTCCCCACAAACGAACCTCACGTCCGGGGCCGCCAGCCTCCTACCGAACTGAAGAATAGCACCGCCATTTGCCGAAATCAAGAAAACAAACCAGCCCACGCCATTCAGTCTCGACCACCCCCACGCCCCCAACCTTCGGGGAAATCATGCTTCTAAAAAACGTGTCGATACTCTGTTTGACCCACACGCGGCAATAAGTACACTCGGGATTGACGCACTGAGGCGTTGCACCGAACAACCATGGTCAACAACATCCCAAGCAACAGAACTTTGAAGCCCCAAGCCCTCCTCGAAGCATGGCAATATAAGCACGGTCAAGTGTAGGTTGCAGGTCTTGAGACAATAATGACGAACGAAGTGCACCAAACTTCTCCCCATGAATACCACACAAAAACTCATGGAGTCGATCATTATCCTGTTTTTTGTTGAAATTTCTCTCCTAAATCACACACGCAGAACCCGCAACGACAAGAAGGAATGGGGTCATAAGTAGCCAATTCATCCCAAAGCGGCTGGAGTTCGCTAAAATAATCATCAATCTGACATCGCCGAGGGTCAAGCACTCGCCTAAAGAAATTCTTCAACTGCTAGCTTGCGAGTACTCACTTCCAACGCCAAACCGGACGTCAGAAACCGCCTCATAACGACGAGCCTCCTCAAAGTACGGGAATAGTTTCTCATGAGGGACATATCGATCAGATGAAATTCAATCGAACAAAGATAATAACACTTCCGCCGGCGACAAGTGGATCGATATTGGCTCAACTTCCCATCAATAAAAGTTCAAATTTTCTTCTAGCAATGTCGACAAACGGCGAGATTTTAATTCACACTCATCATACAAGACCATTAAAGAAACAGCATCAATGATTTAACCAGATTATCATTGAGCTAAATAAAACTATAAGCATTTATCAAGCTTGTAAAAGGAACAGACGTGATGTAATTTACCTAATCGGTTTTGGTGGCGAACGGCCGCCACTATCCCCACCCACCGAACACGGGAAAGCGTAAGCAGGGGTTAAAATTTTGCCCCAGTCAGACAGCTCCGACACTACGAGAATTTGAATGATTTCTTGATTAATGACGCATGATGTGAGTATACAATTTATACATAATACCAACGTACTTCCTATACAAATCTGTACAAAATAAACGTCCATCTAGAGAAGATCCTGACTTCTGCAGCAGTTATCGAACTTCTCCTAACCCTACTCCATTAATTAATCACTCCAAGATCTGGGGACATGCGTTTAATTCATGCCTGACAACGTGACTTCCGTAATACAAATCTACATTATTGCAAAAGAATTGCACCAATAATTACAGTCTCCAAATAGGCCAATAGTTTTATACTCCGTATAGTCCTAGTAATACGTATATCGGTATAAAAGGAAGGGGGGCGCAGATTACATAGTTTTTATAATGAATCATCATAGCATGTTTGATGCCTATGATTGCAGTTATAATAAACGCATTTATTTGATATACGATTCCCTACTTCATGGATTATTATTTGAGACTATATGTAATGCAAATGTAAGTCAAACTGGTATATTAATATAGTATGCGAGAATTTATTTCCTAATGCTAAATATAGAATCTTCCAATTCGTTACTCAAATGAATTATTGCATTTATAGTAAAAAAGGGTGGGTGCCATATTTTTCCTTGATGATGTTTACTTGACATTGACAAGCTCTATCCATTCAAGAGTCTTTTTTGGTACTCCGTAAGTATTTGCATAAAAGTTTGCCAAATGCCAAGATGTATAAATTGACCTCTTTTGTACTACTATGCTATTTCAGAATCTACAAAACCCATCTATGAGCAATTTACCATATATATTCTCAATCCAGTTCTCCTAAAATATAATCAATTAATTGTATCGATTTATCATGTTGTGGGCTTACTTCTTAATTTTTATACAAAATTTAATTCACTTTTTAGTTTTTATCAGTTTAGATCCACTAAATATGACCAGTTATGATTTGGTCTTAGTTAGTGGAAAGATTGCATATTTAATCAATTTAGTACGAGATGTTGAAATTTACTTCCAAATGGACGGAATCATTAATTATTAGCATTGTGAGTGTAAATCACATGAAATATTTAGATGGATCATAAATAATTAATGGCTCCATACATGAGAATCAAAATGCAATATCGTATACATTATTAAGGACTAAATTTGCAATATTGTAAGTGGCTCCAACTCGCAACTCAATTATCTTACTATGACCTAATCAACAATTAACTTGACCAAGATGTGACCTAATTTTTTTTAGAAAGATTTAACGAAAAAAATACTCCGTATAATATATTCACTCTTTTTACTATCTCTAATCTCCCTATTAGTTTTAGTAAAACTATGATATTGATTCTCTGAAATTAGGAAACTTTGTTAATTGATTTATTACAGTAATACATTTAAGTTCATTTAAGTTCTACGATGTGTTCTAAGAGCACATGTTTAGAGTTAATTAATATCTAAAAATATATAATTTTAATTGACAACCCACTTAGTTAGGAGCGTGATTCTCATCCTTAATGTGATCGGACGGTGTTAACCTTCTCATTACGTTTATAAATTAAAATTATATTCCTTCATATCCGGTGTCAAATTAAAATGATTTTCCTTCGGTGAATTTTAAACGCCTCATCTCATAATTCCATGAACAAAGTTGAACATTTCATTCCGTCTCTTTGCATTATTCATACAAATTAAAATAATTTTTATTAATTACAAAATCATTTCATAATTGTGATTTTACATACAATTTCTCAAAATATATAAATTGCATGAATAATTAAGTAAATACAAATATATATTTGTAAAATATAATACATCACATATAAATATATTTGAGTTTAAAATATTTAAAGTCCAACTAATAAAAAATAAATATTTGGCTATTCTTTCAGAATAATTACAGTTTAAATTAAATTCTTAACTGAACCAATAGGACAGTAAATATAAATAAAAAATTTATTGATTTTACATAATTTTTTTGATATTCGAAAAATAATGATTTTACATAAAATGTTGTTTAAGAAAATTATTCCAGTCATTGTAAAATGAATCTTAATAGAGATTGCATCTACATTGAAAATTTAAATTGACGATTTGTCTTAAATATAAAAAAAATAAAAATAAAAGAGATGAAAAATTGAAGAATCGTGAAGTTGTTATCATGTCATGAGGTTAGAATATGTGGGTTATTCAATCAGATGAAGATTGAGGAAAGTTTATTTCGTAGGAAAAGGGTAAACAAGTCTTTTAACAATAAACATAATAGAGAGCATGCATAAATTATAGTGTTAAAACTCGGATGTCTTAATTGTTGAATGCTAAATACAGATTAAATGAAGGTTAACATATGTCATTAGGGCATATTATAGAAAAATTCAATTAATAATGTTAGGATCAGTAAAATTTGTTAATTTATAGAATTACAATTTGCTTTAGTACACTTAAATACTTTATTAATATCGGGATTGAATTTTTTTGTTATTTTAAAGAACTTATTGATTTATTAATTACTCCATCCGTCTCAAAATACATGATAATTTAAAAATTTACTTTTTCACACACTGGACATTATTTTTAATATAAATTTTTACAACTTAATGCAAATTTTACATTTCCAATTTAACTTAACAATCCCAATGTAGCTTTTACA
This sequence comes from Lithospermum erythrorhizon, assembly GCA_019722365.1. Taxonomy (NCBI): domain Eukaryota; kingdom Viridiplantae; phylum Streptophyta; class Magnoliopsida; order Boraginales; family Boraginaceae; genus Lithospermum; species Lithospermum erythrorhizon. Next base: position 510,681 of record JADFUC010000388.1, on the reverse strand, counting down.
ATTCCAATGTAGTTTTTCAATATCCCTTAATAAAAGATTTTCATCTAAACAATTATTTATTTTCAAATCGATAAGATAATTAAAAGAATTTCTATTATAATTACAACTAACAACCCATGGACACTAAACACTAAAGTGCCCATATATACATTTGCCATTACTATATCTACCACAAACAAAAGTCCTTCAATAGTATACATAAAAGTCCACCAACCTATTAAAGAATGGCATACTCTAGGTACTATGATTTGTTGATGTCAAATCTCGTAAAAGATGTGATCATTTTCTCTGAGTTTTGCTTATAGTTGTTAAAAGAAATGCAAGTAACAATAGACTTTTTCAATACAAATGCATGAAGAACTACAGTATTATTGAAAGACTTTGGAGGTGGGTATAAATTGCGTGCTATATTGGTAAGGAATTTATTTACAAAAGAAAGACATTGTTGATGTGTCCCAAAATGATAGTTTCCAATTGTAAGGGTAGAAACTAAATTCAAAGTACTTCATCCAAGCACCCAATGATAGAAATATTAAATTCTAAGGCACTTCAGCCTTGGAAATAGTTATTTCCAGGGTTTAAGTGGTACCTGAAAGTAGGATCCACATGTAACAGAATACGCGTCTCACCATATTAGTAGTCCAAAACATAGTCCAAATTGAGAGATCGACCTGTATCACGAGAAAAGATTTTATTATTTGTTCTAAAATAATAAAATTTTTTAGAAAATTTTTTCTGCATGTTAAAAATTTAACTATGCTCAACTATCACCCGCATCTCCCCTACGTACGCCGACGCTCACGAAATTTCACCACATGCACTTGAACGCCACTTGCTCTGATTCGACATGCTGGCTGACAAATTTTAATTTGGTGATTTGGTCTTTGACGCTGGATACGGGTCCCAACTCTATATCACTGCAGCCGATCCTTGCAAGTGACAAGTGCTGACTGACTGGGTTTCACTGACATTCTCGACATTTGGGTTGTATGCAAGGGACCGAGGACCCTTCCTGATATACGCGACGACCTGACGCTTGACTCTTGATATACACACCCTTCGACCTGATACGCTGCTTGTTGCGCCTTGATACGATTTATCAGATATGTATCCTCGAGACGCTCAACAAGCCAGACACGCCACGGGCCGACTACTGAGAGTTCTCACAGCCAGAAGATCATCCTCGATACACTTAACTAATGTGTTCAACCAATCGAAACAGAAGCAAGTATTCGGTAAATAACCCATCTGCATTTTCAGAATGCCCACGCTTTCAAGGCAAAACTTATGGCAAAAGGTTTAAAACCCATTTTGCCTACAATCAGATACTAACCATATCGTGATAGTCTTACCATCGCCGATTTCATTGGCCGAGACCGAACATATGGATGTAAAGACTACTTGTAAGTAGTCAAGTTGGGCTGAAAGCGACGGCAATCATTGTCTTCAAGCCAGATGTCCTAAAGAACCTAAGAGTTTCATTTAAGATTAATGATCCACGTGTGGACTTGAGCAAGCATCTCGGAGTTAATATATTCTACTGTGATTAAATTAAAGTTTGATTTCACGAGATCGAAGTATAAACCGAACGATGCAACGCTCAAATGTGAGCTAGTTCATTTATTTCTGTATCGTTAAGCACCGACAACAAGGTAATTTTATTTTATAATCTAATTGTTAACTACATTATATGACGCGTATCTATTCATATATAGTCATTTATTATTTTCCACGCTTGGTTGGAAATAATAAATCCTAAGGCAAGCCTCAGAAGTTTCTGTGAGTGGCAACCTGAAGTGTTTGACAAGCAGAACCTTTTCAAGTCTAAACATAAGATAGCTTAATCTCCTTTGGTCGACATATTGTGGAAGAATGAAGAATGAATATAATATGGTGATTGATTAATGATCGATTTTCTGATCAATGAGCCAGGTTTAATCAATCTTATATCACTGCATAATCGAGGAGCCGATCACCACAGAAAAATCATAGAAGATACGTATCTGTGTCCAATAATATTTGATTAGAACTGCTAAGTTTAGTACCTCTTAGACTCAGATCTATGTTATATGAGTTGCATGCTTTCTGACTATGCCAAATGTTCCGCCTTAAATGGGATCATAACGGCATATGTTAGGTGACACCACGAGTATAAATAAAGAGGTGTCATATATTATAAGGGATTTATTCATCCGATATACAAGGTGTATATCACGCCTTAACGAAGCCTGGGACTGATTGCATGGACTATAGTACCCGAGTTTACCAATGAGTAAATAAAATCAAAGTCATGACTAATTTTTATGGTTAGCCTCAAAGGATTGTAGATCTACGATAAAGGAATCAGAAGTAATTGTCCAAGCGGTCACTGACAAGAAATCACCTAATATTGGTTTCAATAATTATGCTCGCTGCGACAATTGTCAACACCATTTACTGCTTAGCGAAACGACAATAAAACTAAGTGTTCAATAATAGTAATTGTAATTACTAGTGTGGTTCTCATAATAATACCGGGAATTATGTCGATTTCTATATACCATGCATAATCGCTATAATACTAATAACGCCACTATATTATTATACGGTCGCCATTATTCGAGCCTGTATGTCACACACACATACAAAGGATGTCAATTATATTTCATGCATTTAAATTAAACTATATTTTAAATCGAGATCAGAATCAATAAAATTTACACCCAAGATTTTATATCGAGCAATATAAAATATTAATTGGATGAACTCAAATTAATTAACTTGATAGTTAATTAATTAAATTATTAGTTGAGCTTGTTAATAACTCGTTAGTATTATTTTATTTAACGAGTTAGTTTAATTAAACGAGCTGCCTATTAACTATTCGGGTTGGGCTTTTAGGTTAAATAATAATATTCTATTTAAAGGGGATTATTAGGTTATTATTAGTTTAATCATAACCTAATCATTACAAAAGCTTTTTCACGACTCCCCATCAAGTTGGTGTGAGAATTTCAAGTGCGAAACTTGAAAAGTTTCACTTTGATTTTCTATCATCTGATTATCCGAGTGTTCTCATCAAACTCAAGTCTACGATTCAACCTCTCAGAGACGATCAACTGCAGACATTACCTATCAGAAGTACTAGTTGCTAGAATCTGAGGCTCAGAGTACTAATGTGATTTATTCCGCTCATTGTAAGTATTTCGTAATAATATATTGTTTTATATTTTAGATATGATATGACAATTAAATTGATTCTCGTATGCTATTATTTAAAGTTTTATTCGAAATATGCATATTTTTCCATCGACATTCACTATAGTCAGGCGGTGGCCACCAACCAATTTAACTCCCTGGGTGATTACATATATTCATCATTTATCCGTTGTATTTAATCCTCTATGTACTCCAAAGTTCCCATTTATACTCTTGTAAGATAATTCGATCTCTACAAGTATAATCCTCCTCCTTATAGAGGACGCTTGGACATGGCCAAATAATATTATTCCAAAGATCTATGAAACATGTTACTCAAAGTCTGCTAATCACATCATAAGCTCATGAGAATCTTCGATACGTATAATTTATCTTCCAAGTTCTCACGAACGGTCATTGTCCAATAGTACGGCTTCAAACTATTTTTTGAAACTCGTAAACCCATGTGATTGATTAGAGTATCCATACTCCCTATTGATCCAAGAAATTGATTAATACAATCAAACACATACTACTATTCGTATTAAGCTGATTCCATCAAAGGAACACCTAACTAGTGACCATTCAATCAAGTTATTTTTCTGCTTAGAGTTTTTCTTGTTTGATTCATGTATCCAAAGACCTCTGCATTTAACATTGAATTACTACTGAATCATGTTTGTTACTATAGTAACGTATATGTGTAAATTCTTTTTACACACAAATATCATTTTCTATAATAATGACGCTGTAACACTGGGTACTAGATTCAAGACATCGTCATGCCATAATCGCTTATGATATTGAGATGAGATACTTCCCATCAAATCTAGCACCACTGAGCAGCAATGTTAATCATTACTTTTCTTAGCAAGCTCATGCCATTATGGTTGATTAGTTGGGTATCTAAATTTTAATTTGCTGTTTCGTTTCTCAACTTACGTATATACTTTATATTCAACTATTGATAGAAGTGTCATTGTCTGAGGAACAATTCGGATTTTAACAACGTAGATCTTGATTCTAGCTTCAATAAGAAATTAGAGTAACCATTTTTATCGCGATACCTAATTAGGGCAACTTCCAAGATCACTCAATGTTGTTATAATCCGACTTCTTACTCACAACTTCTCATATCAATATTGTATTCAATTTTACATTATGTAATTATTCATTGTGCTTATACTTTTACTGGAATGTTTTTGTTCACAACTTCGCTTTATCGCTTTACGTTAGTCCAACCGGCATCGACAATCGCCTTTTGTCGTTTAGGTACCGAGCAAATGTAATTCCTTTGATTGCTCTTCTTTCCCCCATTAGAAAACTTTATGATGCTGAGAAAAATTATTTTCTTTTGAAAGATTCTTCCGTATTCGCCTTGGATCCTCGGGTTGAACGACATTTAAGATAAGATAACTCAACTTGTTGAAGCCTATTCAATCGGCCGTCATGCATTCCAAAAAGATTCGAGTCATCTCGTGATCCTTTTAGAGAAACTCATGCAATAACTGACTGGGACGCGTAGTCAGTTTCTTCCTATTAGAATGTCTCATACATACTAATTTGCACATGCTGGGTAGCTCCCACTAACCTTCTTGTCTATACAAGACTCATTTTTCATTAATGAATTAAAATATTTTTGAACTGTTCATTAAATTATGTGTATCTCAACTATTGTAGATCCGCATGGTCTAAAGCATCTATGATTAATTGAAATTTTATCTCCAAGACAGTTAATCATCTCGACTCGACAAATTTTGTTATGAGTCAAGTAATCGTAAATATGGACATTTTCATTTAATTAATCATTTGTCCTTTTAGTGATTATTTGTCTCGATGAACTTGTTATCTTGGAATAATATGTTAATATCCAAATCTCGCATCGGTATATTCAAACTATTTCCATATTTCATATCATGTCCCCTACAAAACCTTTGTTAGATTACTATCGTAGCAACAACATGTTCAAGCTTTATCTTATTATATGTCAACCTGCTTGACTTGGCCGAAAGTTTATAAGATTTGAACCGTGACTAATGAATATCCACATCAAGATCTTTATGTGGTTTTGCAGATGCTGATTAGTACAGCTTATAAATGTTTGTCCTACAGGTGAGCTAGATCGAGGTGAATGTATTACGAGCTTTATTAGGCACCGATTCATCTAATGTACGTTTATCTCTTTAACAATTTCAAAGAGTATTAAATGTTTATACGAGTCAACTCTAAATATTCGAACTGTTCAAATATTGTGTCTGTATTTCTAAAATACAGTGGTAAATATAGACATTTACATTTCACTAGATTATTGCACTAGTAATGAGAGCGCTTGTATTTTCATAAATCTTGATTTATGGTTCGCAACAAATGTGTTGTGTTTAACATTTAATTCTAAGTCAATGAAAGATTGTGAGACTATGAATTTTAAGGGTTTGTTCACATTTTGATCATATTATTTGAAACATATGATTCTAGCTATTCCGTCTGCACGATCTTTCGTTGATGTGATTATACTTTTATAATTCATATAGTGTTAGGAGATGAGATTTCAAGTTACTTTACTTAAATTCTTATGAGCATACTAAAATAACCCGTTACGCTTAGACGATTAGATTATATTATATTATATCGTTTGGTGGTGGGACCCGGAGATAGTATAAATACTTTTGGAATAAAATCGATATACGAGCCTAAGATTAAATGCAGAGTATTTTATTTCACGGATAATAATATATTTAGAATCGTTTTCAAAAAAAAATTAATTACAAGTTTCGGTAAATAAACCAGATACCAAATCTAGACTTAACACCATACTATTTAAGATTCCCCCCAACCATTATTCATTCTTCATCAAAAACTCACCAACCCCCATCCCTTGATTTGGCCGAACCACCCCTTCCCCATTCCTTGATTTTTTTCATTTTTCTTGGTGAAATATTGTTGAATCTAACTTCATAATCTTGTTCTCATCTTTAGATTATCAAATGTATGATTTTTAATCTTGAAATCTATTTATTGGGCAATAGTTGACTATTATGAACTTTGACTTTTATGTTGACCATTTTAAATCACCTTTAAATTTGTAAAAGTATATTATTGGACCTTAATATAGTTGTTTTGGAGTAAAAGTTTTGATTTTTATGTTGTTGGAAGAGAGCATGCCGGGAGTGAGTTTCAGGTAACCGAGTAGTATTCGTGTGGCGCCAACAAAATACAAACCGATCGAACCAACCGAACCGAACCGAAAAATAACATAAATTTTTGGAACCGATCGAACTGAACTGATTTAGGTTCGGCGCCGAGAACTGAATTCAATTTAGGTTCGGCCTTTAACCGAATCGAACCGATTTCTAAATTTTGTGTAGATTTTTCAATTTTTATTTATTATCATTTTTAAGATCTGTAGTATTTGTACGCAGACATTTTGGCTTAATTAAATTTAACTTTGTTCATTATCGCAGATAATTTAAATAAAATATATATAAATCTTCTAAACTAATAATATGTGAAATAGCTAAAAAGAGCATGTAAAAATAAGTAGACAGATTTAATGCGCATGAGATTGTATAATTAATCTTTAAAGCGAGTTCATTGAAATTACAAGGTTAAATCTAGTTTAAGGACTTAATTTTGAGTTCAAGACGATATGCTCAAAATGTCTCAAACCGAAATTTAACTAAAACCGCCGAACCGATGGAACCGATAGGGATCGGGAACCGACCGGAACCGAACCGATTTAGGTTCGACTTTCGAGAGAACCGGTTTAAATAGGTTCGACTTAATTTTGGCTCAAAACCTAACCGAACCGAACCCCATCCGCGAACCCCTAAAGATTTAGGTTTTGGAATAAGCGTTGTTAAAAAATGGGCAAATTAGTCGTGTAAAAAAATTGATTTTTACTGACAATTTGTTTAAAGTGTTAATGCTACAAGCAAGCAATGGGATTATGGTATCGGGTAGCGGCTGGGAAATTTTGTTATTTATTAATGCTTAAGCACGCCTTTTAACACCCTTTCCACCTAAAATCGATTTATTGAAAAAGTTGATAGTTAAACTAAAATGTGTTAAAAGTTAAATTAAAACTTTAAGTTGAATAGTTATTGACCTAAGCCTCTAAAATGGAATTATTTAAGTGAACACTAAAATGGTGTTAAAATGGAAATAAGTAGTAATTGTAATTTTTCGGTGTTCAGGGTTAGGCGCAGCTGAAAGCTTGACTCGATTAATTAGAGAGGCATTTATTATTGCTACCAAGAAAGATTATTCCCATTTATGATAGATACATTTCAATGAATGCTAAGTGAAGGATACCAGAACACGTTTATCTATATATATTTTGTGTTGATTGTTTGAGTACGACAATTGGTCAAGAAGCTAATAAGGTGTTTTTGTGATTTTATAGGTGTTTCTGGAAGTGGTGTCGAGTCGAATTGACGAGTCGACCGGGCCGCTTTTGGTCATTTCGGGGGTTTAAGATGTTTTTGTTGATTGAATCGCATGTAACGAAATTAAGCAGTACACAAGATGCCACAGACCATCCTGGGTATCGCTTCTCAGCATTTCTGCATTTAGTATGGTTTATTTGCCTCGCACTGCTACGAGCGCTGCTGCTTACCAGGTCGACGGGCATGTTTCTCCCCTGCGCCGGCGCTGGGTCAGTAGACGCCTTTATTTGTCGGGGTAAACTGACCTATGTTGAAGTTGACCGGAAAGGTTTAATCAGGGCTCAGCACAATTGCTTGCAGAAATATGATTTATTTAAGATTGCCACATCGCTTTTATTTGGAGACGACGCATTATAGTTGACGTTTCTTACTGTAATTTACTAATACCATGAATTACGATCATAAGAATGCTTCAGATAAGATATTTCTATGACGCAAAGACGATCACAACTCGCCAATATTTTTATTCTATAACGGCTCAGTCGCGGTGATTCTTCCAATATCTATCTATTTTAAGCTTAATTTAACTATTTCATTATGCTAGCAAGGCTGGCTAATTTCCACTTGAGATAAGTATTCACTGTGTTTCACAGCCTACAATCTCTATTTGGCTTCCTGACCGCATTTTATTTGTATGTCAATTGTGTGGCGCTCAAATAAGCTTTTTGGAATCACTGTATGATCGTGATTCTAAGGCTCAAAGTGAATGACAGTGCTGGTCAGTAGATCCTCACGCCTTGTTTTGATTGTAGTTCTGATTTCTATATTGTTGTTACTTCGAGATTGCATCGAAATGTTGTTGACATTTTGTACTTTGGAAGATTGTCAGATTTCTATTGCTTTTCATGACAGAAATACCAATACTGACATTTCTTTATAAACCTGTTTCTTTCAAATGTATCTATTTCGCGCTTATTTGGTTTATCGTGTGGACCTTTTAAATTCGAAATATCCATCCATTTTGGCCGACTGACGTCCGCGATTTGATTCCATTCTAACCTCAAGCAATGACGGCACGGGTCGTTACACATACATACTATAATAAATTCTTGTTGGTCTAACTAACATAATAGAGATATTATTATCGTTTGTGACTTTTATGTAAGGATTAATAGACAACGAACCGAATTAATCTCAATGCATAAAAAAAACATTTATGTTCAAAACATAAACGAAAAAGACATTCCTAATCAAAACTTTAATGAAAACGATTTCAAATGTATAATTTTTCGTGACATAAAATACTACTCCTTTAATACTAGTCTCGGTGTATCGATTTTATTCCAAAAGTATATATACTATCTCCGGGTCTCACCACCAAACGATATATATAATATAATTAATCGCCTAAAGTCAGTAACGGCTATTTCAGATTCAATCACGAACCTCATCATACGAAGAATATCCCGTAATACCGAACTAATCCTAATGGTTTACCCCATTAGAGTATTGATTAGCGATAATAATCAAGACCACCCATTACAAAATCACCAGGAATAATACTAATTTTGATACTAGAAAGACAAAGGTCATTTTTTTTTTTTTAAAAAAAAAAGACCACCCTACAAGAAGGGTAACCTCCATAAGCAATATGGGTTATATTCAACTAAAGTTTATACAAAACAAGGAGGCTCGATAGACCAATGTATTCTACCTACCAGATTCATAAGAGTAACAAACTTATGTTCTGCCAGAGCATTCTACTGGAAAAGACCCTGAGATAAATTTGTCTGTTTAATTACACAGTGATGGTAGAAAAATGAAATAGTTGAAATAATAATTCAAGTTTAACCATTGAGAAACTCGAATTAAATATCATGCGATGTAATAAGAATAATATTGAAAAATAAAAATTGTATCGAGTTATAGGATAAATTTCGTTAAAACCAACATCAACAATAATTATTGTACGTTTGGTAAAACTCAACCGAGCATACAAGTCATAATGTAGGGGACATTCATTTTCAAGATTGCTATATAATATCCATACCTTGTTTGCTTTTGTTTATTATTATTGTAAGAGCTTAACTTTTTATTTTGATGTCATGTACTTTGCCACTAAGAAAGAAACATGATTCTCTCCAAACTGATAATAATTTCCTCCATGATTTGAGAGATCCTCTATTTCTTTTTTATATCTTTTTTTATGTACCATATTTTATATTCTTGCACATGATAGTACATTATTACATGATTACATAATAAATATTTCATGATGTCGATAATAACATAATATAATATATAATTAATCAAATAATGGGATATAAAAAAGTTATTATGAACACTTTTTTCTTTTCTTACATACTCTACCTTTTTACCAATAGTTGAGTTGAAAAAATAAATAAACACTTCAAATCATCACAAACTTTAGCTAAAATATCAAATCAATTAAATATACAATCATTCACTTTTAGGATTGATAGAGGGCTCCTTATTCACCCATCACGTCTGAACCATCAAAGTGATACGCGTGATTTAGGAAGTGTCCATATTTTCAAGTGATTACCTACTCCAAAACAAATTACCCCCCTTATGTTTCTTGAAGAAATTTGACTAACAAGCAGCCTTTTCAGGAGTTTTTAATTTATAATACTTTTTTTCGAAAAATAGCACTCATTCCATGTACAAATTATCTAAAAATAACCCCGTTAATGTTAGCAGGAATTTGTGTTCGGGTATGACAAGGCCAGGGTTAATTTCAATCAAGACAATAAATCACAGTAGCTTTTTTGTAATTTAATCTTTGAAGAAGGAAGAACGTTATTTTTCAAAAGAAAAGTACTAAAAATTAAAACCCATTTAAAAAAGTGTTAGTTAGTCAAATTTCTCTGTTTCTTCAATCAAAGAAAGACTTTTTGGTGTACTCGTTTATTAGATAACATTTTGTCCTCCATACAATTGTAAAACAAACAAAAGAATTCGATTGGTTATCACTTATATCAAGCAAATATAAGGATATTTATGTAAAAAGATTGGGATCATCATCAAATTATTATGATAATGAAATTTTAATCTTGTACTATATGATGTTCTCTCAAGCTTTGTCTTATGCGATGATGTATTAGTGGTCTAATCGTTTTTAATACATTTGTTAGGCGGTTAGGATACATTTGAAGAGGTTTTAATAATATGCATATTATGTTAATTTATAATTTGTGGGGTATAATAATCCAATACCTTATTAATATATCTAAATATCTTAATCAATCAATGTCATATTGAATTTATCAATATCTTACGCACTTGTAATGTAACCCGATCCAATAGTAGGTGTAGATGTGGATTTAATCCATGATAGTTCATGATATCATGTATGTTAAGAATCTATAATTTTTTATTGTTATTAAGAATTTATGATTTTGATACTAAAATAAATTTATAATGAAGAAAATCCGCTATCTTATTAATAAACCAAAAACAAATTCTTAATTATCCAATGTGAAAATAAGTTTCTCAATACATTCGAATACCCAATCCAAATCATAAAAATTTGTTAAGGATGTTAAAATTCTCTTATTTTATAGAGAATACATGATATGGGTTAGATGCAGGTTTCTCTTAAAAAAACTACTTCATATTTCATAAACACTAGGGCATCATTTTGTAATATTATATTCCATATTATTCATTTACGATGAGTGAGCGAGTGAGCACCTCACGATCTTTGACATTTCTCATTCAATTATTCTCCCAACTTACAAAGGCCAACTTTAGGAAATAATATCCCCTTTCGAGATTGAACAACCTAACAAAATTGTTGTATACATTTGCATGTACCTATCGAAAATAAATACGGAGTATTAATAAATTCTATCCATATGTAGCATAGACATCGAAAATTTATCAAAATAATAATTAAATTGATTAAGCATTTAATTAATGAATTAATTAGTAACGAGCCACTAAAAGACACGTCACGTACTAATTGCAGTGCCTCGATCAAACCCTCTACCCAATCACACCTCGATCGAACACCTGATTCCTAAATCAAGGCCCTGGAATTAATCAAGTGAAAAATAAGGGGTTTTTTTTTACATTAATTAACCTTAAATTCGAACTCGAACAGATTCCCAAGAAAGTTGAAATTTCTCGCATTAATGCTCAATTAAAATTAGGCCCAAACCCCAATTTTATTAATTAGAATCGTTATAAGGAACATCACGTACTAAATGTAAGCACCTAAATCACGTGTTCAAAATCAAGACTACGTGTTTATACTGTCAAAATCAAGAAATATTCAAAAATCAAGACTACGTAATATGCTGGCCTGCAATCAAGCGCCCAAAAGCTGCCCCACAATATAAAATATATTCGACCTGTAAAAGAATTTTAATCTTCTTTTATTTGAAATAGCGCTTATTTTGATACTTGGACACCCAAATTATCCGATCGTCTGCATTCATACAAAATTCAATCCACAAAATCGCTATCCACCTCAAATCAAACTACCAATTGTAGTTAAAGATTTGGCTCTAAGACTATAAATATCCCCTCCTCGGGTCGAAAAAATTAATCACAAAAAAATCCACAACACATCACATTCACATCCAAAAACCTCCCCGAGAAAATATATTCTCTGCTTAAATCTGGAAATAAAATACCACGTGGCTACTTGAACACCTCCAGTGGTACAAAACAGGCTCTCGAAATCAAGAATTATTGCACGCATACAATAATTTCAAGCTAGTTGAAAATCATTTGTATTCCGACTAAAGCTTTTCAGAACGCCTGTAAATATTCGTGAATGGGGCTAAATAGCCCCGATTATATCTCCTTGCATGAATACTGAAAAACCTCAAAGCCATTCATCAAATCCTAGACGTAGTATCACACCCAGCTATTACCTCATACTGGATTCTTGCGTAAAACGCCGCTAAAGCCCCTGCCTATTGATCAAGATCATCAACAGCGCCGAAAACTCCACCTTCATGTCGATTATCACTACAACAACATCACCGCGAAGTGCCGGGCCAGACTAAAAGTTAAGTAACGCTACTGCCTAATCAAATCAACGCTGGCGCCAAATTCACCAAGCCCCCTATCAAGGAGGCCAAATATCACTAAGTCCCAATCTCTCGTCATATCTCTTAAATTCACTCATACAACACGCTTCCACCGTGAAGACAACCAAGAACACGCTTCAACACTGGGCTTCATATCACTCCATACAAAATGCTCGTAGCCTCTATCTCAACTCAAGTTGTCATAATGCGCACTACAAGCCCTCTCTCAAGCGACAAGCATTCTCGTTTGCTGGCCCACCAAAAGCAAGACTAAGAATAAATCCAAAGTCCCACTCAAGAAGACTCAAAAGCTGTTCCACATCAGCAGACGTCATAGCAGTTCATTAACTCCAAAGCATCTGCTCCGCCTCAGCATCAAATCCATACAACCAACATGTAATAAACTCGCTGCGCCCCGCTCTGACGATATCCAAGCCTGCATCAGCCTCAATATCCACTGGCCTAAAGCTCCTATCCAAATCAAATCAAATCAATCAGCCTGCCTCAGCCAAGCCAAGCCCTATCAGCACTGAAATCAAGCCAAGCCAAGTTGTGCTCAAACATCTCACAAATCGCCATCAAACGCTTAGACTCATACGATACGATCCTCTTCGATTTGATAAAACCTGCATCGAAAAGCCTCAAGCAGTTATGCTTTTTTTATTTTCAGATCCCTATCATAAATAATAAAAATTCTTCTTTGCATTACATGCCTTAAATAGTTAAATGTCATTATACGTACATGGCCTGCCTTACTAACGGTAGCTAGCTAAACGAAAACATGGAAGAACATATAGATCAGAGTGAAGGAAATACAGAACAAAATATTTGTAAACAATTTGTTGTTATAATAAGTTTTAGCCAATATTAATATTAACACATGGCTTTTGATTATAATTAGTTTGTGTACAAAATATAATGTAACAAAAATTTATCATGGTTTTTAAAATCAATATTGTAACCAACAAAAAGGTTTAAGAACCATTCTTAAGCTTTAGGACAAAAATCAAATTCATTGCCACTGGTTCGTGTACCATAATAGTTATTTGATCATATTGCTAAAATGAAAATGGTGAATAGCCAAAACTTCATAAAGTAAACAATATCAAACATAATTTTGAAGAAATGTGAAGGGGGAATCTTGCCATATCGATATAATACACGATATTTTTCTTGAATTTTGGAAGCTTTGAAAATGATAAGGTAATATAGTTGAGACATAAAATGGCACTTTTCGGACCACATCAATAAGCATTGTTCGTCTTCTATTGCCAACCCTCTTTAAATCATCACAGATCAGGCTTTCTAAATTGGACCACAATTGCACTTACCACCACAAACAGGACTTATCTTCATCATGGACCACTATTACACTCCATTGTCGTCTTCCTTCAACATGCAACAATTCAATGGAAATCAATGAAACAAACTGAATTATTAGACAATTACTAGTGGGATTTAGTAATTCGGAATATATTATTTAGGTGTATAATTTCAACACAATGTAGACAGTGAAAATTTATTAAAAAGATTAATTAAATTGATTAAAACGAATTAATTAAATTAATTAAAAAATTGAAAGCCACTAAAAAATACCACGTGGCCAATTAGGATTCTCGATTAAACTTTAAATTCAAATTAAACCTCACACCCGAATGTGCGATTCTCAAAAATAAGCCTTGAAATTAATTGAAGTTAAAATAGCGGTTTTATATTAATTAACCCTAATTTAAACTCTCGAAATGTGGTTTCCGTGTTACGCCAATTTAATATATCAAGAAAATGCCTGTCACGTAAAACGTGATTCGACCTGTAAAGTTCCCCTACTCCATCATGAAATAAAAGCTTTTTCTCTTACTTGGCAACAAAGGAATTTCCAAATATCCGACTAGCCCGTGATTGTCAAAACGAATCCAAGACGCGATCCACCTAAAAACAGACTCCAATCAAGAAAGATTCAAACCCATGCCTCTATAAACCCCCCCCCATTCGAATGATCATCCAAGATAAATCTCTAAATAGGCTCAAATCACGGGAGAGAATTCACCAAAAAATCCTTCTAGATTTCTCCAAGTTAAAATTCTTAACCCACCACAAACACTCCAAAACCACCTCACCTAATGAGTCCCTGGGTGCTGGAAAATACCTCCTGGAAGCCAACGAGCCACGAGAATTCACTGCATAAACGCAGAAGTTTCTCCAAGTCAGTTAAATTCGGCTTGCACCGACTTTATCTCTCAAGGCGCTTTGAATATTTATATTGTGTTTTACGCTAATTCTACGCATTATTCAAATATTTGTATCAACATCTGATAAATTTCAGGAGTCATTCAACATAACAAATTTTGTGATATGGTAATGTTCTAACGCTCAAATTTCTTTATAGTCGGATACTAGACTTTAAAAAGAGGTCAAGCAGCCTCGCTTGGGGCTGATCAAGATTATCATTAAGGCTGGTCTCTACACTTTCATACCGGGACACTATAAAGAATGACGCCAAGCGCCTATCAGCATGTGCCAGCAAGCACGCCGCTTCAATAACTTTGTCATATCACACCATACAACTCATAATCTCAAGCCAAATCCCACCAAAGTTAAGAGTCTTCAAATTACATTTACCCACCGCAGGCGATTTCCAACCATCACCTTCAGTTCCACGCTGCAACGTCATAGCAGAGTTCACTGCCTAAAATGTAATCGAGACGTTTCAAAGACCCACGATCAAGCCCAACACTGATTGCGGCGCCCTAGCTGACCATATCCAAGTCCGCACAAGTCTTCACCATCACACTAAAGACAATATCCAAATAATAAAGACAAATGTTTCTCAAATCGCTCGAAGCTCATACCAAGTTCTCATGACATGTTCTCCTCAAATCGCCTCTAGCTCATACCAGTTCTCATCGTTCTCTCAAATCACAAAAGCTGTGTTCTGACATCTCACCCAAATCAAGCCGCAAACGCAGTGACTCATACTAGACAATGATCCTCTTCATCTGATAAAACCCGTGACACTCAAGGAATTTTCCCTACAGTGATTTTATTGTACCTTTTTCATAAATAATAAAATTCTTCTTACATTTACGAGGAATTGCCGAATTCGCCTCAAGAATGAAATGATCGCTCTATTGTCCCCAGAAGGCACCGCTGGCACAAATTCATCTCATAAGTACGTATCACAGGCTCATAATTCAATGCTTTCGTTAAACGTTAACTTGTTAACCTGTCTATTTTTCGTCAATTTATAATTTTAATATTTTATAACTTGCAGAAAAAATATTTTTGGCTCAATTTGAAATTGAGACATTTTAAAATTAAAATGTTTCTGTCTAAACATAACAAAATATGTCACCACTACTCCACCCCACCCCCACCCCCACCCCACCACCGCTCCCCAATACCCTCCCCTCACCACCACTACCACCTTTCCTCCTCAATCAAGAATTCACCTAGGCAAAAAAATGGATATTGATGGTGAACAACCGAATACCCAAATACAAGCGATCAACAAAAGCATGAATTCATACAACTAATTAAGTCAAACTCATAATAACTAAGCTAGATCAGAAGAAAACAATCAAGAATTGACCTTGTGCGTGTAAGCATCAAGAAAAACAGCCAGAGGCAAATAATTAAACAAGAAAGTAAAGTGATAGCTGACTCATTTTGTTTAATTATTCTTTTTATTTTGAATTAAAGTAGACACATGGTTACAAAAAAATTCTCTAAAATTATAAATTCTGACCTAAAATATATCGCTTTTTCTCCGTTAATATTTAACTTAATCATCAGTACTATCATGCACTCGATACACACACTTATAGGACTACTGCTATTGTCTACAGCTACTCATGGAAATTAACCGCACCTGGCCACCCAATCATTTTAATTATTGACAACTGCTTCTTGCATTACACACAAACTGAATAAAACGGAAAAATGAATTAGACAATTAGTGGTGGTGTTTAGTAAACAAAACATGATTTGCGGATATTTTAGAACCATTTCTTAACCTTTAAAGCTTAAATACCTAATTCGGACTCTAACTTCACCGTGTAATGTGATAAAATTAGGTGGCATCTTTGGAGAATCGATTGCATTTAAGGTAATTATTACTGCTGATGATGGTTAGTTTGCTGTGGGCCGTGAACCTGAAATTGCTCAAACCGCCCGGTCGACCCTGGCCGTAGTAAACCGATCCGATCGGATCCAAATTCCGAATCCAACAAGCTGATCCTATCCGAACTGATCCGCACTCTAACTCAAATCCATCCCGACCTAACCAAACCGATCCGAATTGTTATTTTTTATTTTCAAATCTTTTTTGTATTAGGTTTAACTATTTTTAGTACTTTCGAATTGTTAAATATACTTTAATTAGTTTATTTTTGATTTTCATCGTAGGTTTAATTATTTTTCCCCAGCTCAAATTGTTAAATATGTTTTAAT
The DNA here is from genome assembly GCA_019722365.1 of Lithospermum erythrorhizon. Classification (NCBI taxonomy): domain Eukaryota; kingdom Viridiplantae; phylum Streptophyta; class Magnoliopsida; order Boraginales; family Boraginaceae; genus Lithospermum; species Lithospermum erythrorhizon. The sequence goes on along the minus strand of JADFUC010000388.1, from coordinate 493,607 downwards.
TAGTGTATTTTCGCTTTTTTTTTTTTGGTATTTTCGCCGGATACGAAGTTTCTGTTTTAGATATCCGAACTCTAAGCTGATAATACCTGACCCGGGACGGCTTCCGATAAACTAGTAAATGTGTCCTAAGCTCGATCGAATGAAAACCTGGGTCCGAACCGACCGGGTAACAAGACTAATGATGGTAAATGCAAAGTTCTATGATTTATTATCGAGGTTGTCATTTCACTAAAAAGCCGCTAAGAATATACTAACGACCTCGAGCTTCCGTCCTTTAATAAGATACACAAGTTGCTACAAAGAAAGTAGACTATATATTATGTTCTCAATAAAGAAGCTTGAACCCATCTGCCACATGTGGCCGATTAATGCGCTTATCGAGCCATTTGAGCGATTATTTAATTCAATGATGTGCCTCAATCGATTTATAGCAGGTGTTTTCTTTTTTAACCATTTCAATACAACATTCACTTCTTATAAGAATCAAACTCACACTGTATGAAGAGACGAGGATAATGCTAATACTTAATATTCTAATTCTTTACTTGCTGAAGCATGCATTTGCCAATACTAATCTAAGTAATAATACATACATTAAATAGAATGGTTAGAACTAGATTACAATTATTTAGGTGATTAATATATGTGAACTGATTAGCTTTATTTTTGTAGAGACTTCCATAGTGAAGGATATTTTCTACTACAAATATATATACACTTGATTTAATAATAAGATAAACGGTAGTGTTTAAATACCTAAGAAATATTGTCACACCATCACATTTTAACTTGTCAATATCACTTGTAAAACATAGATGATCTTGTATATTACATGCATTAGGCAACGATTTTAAATTTTTTAATTATTCAATGTCATGTATCGTTATTATTTTGGATTCAACTAACTTTACACAGCAAGTAAATAAATCATCATTATCAACATATATACATGTGAAATTTGATTTGATAGATGAAGAAACAAACAGAACCCAAAAGGACACATACAGAGAAGTAAGAAAGCCAAAAGCTTCGGAGGTGTGTTTTAATGCCCTACTGTACTTGAGGATAATTACCATGCATACAAAATAAACTTAAGAAAACTGAGTAGTACTACTATTTATGATGACAACACAAGAATATATTCTGTTGACTGATGTTGATAACACATTAACATGTACATATAGAGAGAGAGAGACCATAAGGGCTGATTACACCTCTAAGAATTGGAAAGTGAAAATGGACTTTTTTTTGGTAAGTAAGGGAAAATGGACATGGTTTTGGGAAATTATTTGTAAAGAAGTACTATTTGGTTTTACTACACAAAACTGATCAATAGAATGCATAGTTCCTAATGGCAAAAGAATAGTAACACAAGGTACAAAAAGTACAGTGATAGTAACTTAGGAAAGAATTGAAGAAATGCATGCATCAAGAATCTGCATGAATTGATATTTGAAATAATCTAGGAAAAAACTAATATATATATATATATATAACGGCCTCATAAAAGATTTTTCAATTCTCACTTCTTTATGCATCGTGATCTTGATAGCCGAGCGACCTCACTTAATGAAATAAGACCTGATTTGGTGTTTCACTACTACTAATTGCCACACTAGCTACACTTAGCTTAACACCACCTTATTAATAAGATTGGTACATACTTCCATAATATTCCATCATACTTGACCGGAGAATTCCCCGGTGACTACGGATGGGACATTGCCGAACTTTCATCCGATCGCGAAACCGTGAACTAGAGATGGTACATTCATGGTGGGCAATGCTTGGTGCCTTTGGTTGTGTCTTCTTCCATGACATTCTTGAAGAAAATTGAGTCAAATTTGGAGAGGCAATGTGGTTCAAAGCCGGATCACAAAGCTTCTCAAAAGGTGGGTTGGATTATCTTGGCAATTTGGGCATACCAAGTAGTGTTAATGGGCTTGATTGAAGGATACAGAGTAGGGGAGGCCCAATTGGTGAAGGACTAGAAAAGATTTACCCTAAAACAGCATTTGACCCACTGGGCTTAGCTGATGATCCAGATCAATTAGCAGAGTTGAATAAAAAAAGGAATTACTATCCGCACCAAAACAAAACTTTTTTATATCAATTTAGACTTTTTATCCTTTATATAAAAAGTAGAAATCATATCATTTTCTCTCAAAACTAATTTCAAACTCTCATACTCCCCCAAACTCTCTCAAAAAAGATCTAAATATTTTCTCCAATTAAAAATATATCAAACGCAATCATAGATTAATTAATATTCCTAAATAGATTCCAATATTGCAACAGCAATCGTACTCCTCATGTCCTGTGAAATTGGCCATCATTGTACTCTTGTAGCTGATGCTTTAACGAGTTCGTTCATAGCAGTAGATTATAGATAGTCATGTTTCATCTCATTGTTGTGATAATCAATGTTTGGTTGATTCATTGATAGTCAACAAACTCAACAACTATTTCAATGTTTGATTGATTCAATTCAATGTAATCAAATGGCTATTATTGTTTTTTTAAGTAATTCAATTTATAACAAAATACTTCCGCCATCTTTAAAATATTATCAAATTTTGATTTTAATTATTGATTTATTAAAATTGAATAAAATCGTATATTAGTTAGAGTTTATGTTGAGAGAATTATAAGAGAGAATCTTCAATAATAAATTGAAATTGCAATGTAAGGAGTAAAAATGTTATTCACTATAACTATTTATATTAAAGGGTATTATTGTACATTCATATAAATTTTTAATGTAGGAGAGTTTTGTTTTGGTGCGTAAAGTACTTCCCAATAAAAATAAATGAAAAATCTTGTAGCTCGAGCCTCGAAACATAACTCATTTCAGCTGAATTTAGTAAGTCAAGAGCTCAAAACCGAAGCAAACCAAACCAAACTAAAAAATTTCTAAGACTCTAGCTCACGTCCAACTCATGTATAGCTCTATTTTCATCAAATATTATACTTTCAATTACACGATTATATAATTTTAAAAAAAAAATCCTTTTATATTTTTAGTTGATCATATATAATTTCAATTTTATCTCGATATTTCCCCTTTCACCACGTAATAAATTAATTTTTATCGTCATAATCAACTAAAATATTTTTTTGATAAATTACTTTTTAGGTATATTAATCATATTACTTAACCCCTTAATAAAATAATTTTTATTAATGATCAAATAAATTTAAACGGATACAACATATACAAATATTTTTCACTCCTAATTTAAAATTCAAATATCGAAATTTTCAACAAAGAATATTTTTTTTATAATTAATATTACAATAATTTTCAAATTAAATATTTATTTCGAAATGGAGTGAATACATGTTAATTCTTGATTCCAACGGTCATATCATACTCTACATTTTCCCATAATTCAATTTCTCTAAAATCCCAGAAAACACTTTTGTGTTCTTCAATATAATCAATAATAATCACACAAAATTTCAAATCCAAAATGGCTGAAAATGTTGATTCAGAGAAGAAAATTCCAGTTTTAACAGTGTTGAAAAACCACTCAATTTTGAAGAATATCTTCATTCTTGACCCCCTTCAAGAGGAAAATTCAGGGGGAAATGTTGATGCATTTGAGGAGACTGTGTGGATTGGGAGGCACCCTGATTGCAATATTATATTGGAGCATCCGAGTATCAGTAGATTCCATCTAAGGATTGATTTCAAGCCATGTTCTTTATTGCTATCTGTCAAGGATTTGTCTTCTGGTATTTTATTCTTGAATTTTTATTTTTATTTCCATTTGGGTATTATAAAGTTATCATCTTTATTGATATTCATTATTTGATGGTTTTATTCAAGAAATTTCAATTATTTAAAGCTAACAAAAGTGATGGGATTTTATTTTGTTGGCATTTGTTATAAAGCTGAAAAGATTATTTTTTGTAAATATTTTTGAGTTTTGAAATTTGGCCATTTCTGTCACTGATTTGTCTTCTGGTATTTTATTGACTTGTGTTTGTTAGCTATTGTGACTGATTTGTCTTGTGGTATTTGATTCTTGAATTTTTTTCCATTTGGGTATTATAAATTTATCATCTTTATTGAGTTTTTATTCATTGTTTGAATTGGGATTTTGAATTTTGATTTGTGTTTGTTAGCTATTCTTCAATTGGAGATTTTTTGTGTGTGTGTATATGTGGCTAATTTAGACCATGTTCTTTGGCCCTTTTTGTGACTGATTTGTCTTCTTGGTATTATTTTTTTTCACATTTGGGTATGTAAAGTTGTCATCTTTGTTGATATTTTAATTGATTTTTGAATTGGGGTTTTGAATCTTGATTTGTGTTAATTAGATATTCTCTAATTACTTCAATATTTTACCGTCTTTGTTGGGGCAAATGGCACAAAAAATCATTCACTAGTCACTCCCCTAATATTCCCTCCGTCCCAGAAAGTTTGTCCAGTTTCAATTTTGATGTTTGGGTTTTTTAATGTATAATATTAGGGGAGAAATATATCAAATCAAAGTTATTTAATGGTAATTTTAATTCAAATCAAAGTTATTTGTGTCAACTAATGCTATAAATTTTGTTAATTTTAACTATTGAAAGGCAAATTGGACATTCTTTTAAGTTATGTGTGTCAACTAATGCTATATATATAATTCTTCCTACTTGTCCATTGCTAGATGTTACTAGTTTAAAGATTCAGGAAATGTTTGGTTGCTGCATTGCTAAACTCCTTGGTTTTCAAATATGGCTTTAGCTAATTCTTGTTGTTTATTCCTCACCACTTGTCATTAGGTTTTGTCACTTCTGAGTTATACCGTAGTTTGATGTACTTAACTAATTCACTTTATCATCTGCCACTGCTCATTCTTGAATCTTGATCAACTGCATTTTCGTGTATCTTTCTAGTTCTTGAATTTCATTTTCAATGGTGTTCCTTTCTACTTCTTAAGTCTCAGTGGTTTATGATCTAAACATGTTTACTGTTTGATGCTTTTGTTTTCAGTCCATGGTACTTGGGTATGTGGAAATAAAATAGAGCCTAATGTTCGAGTATATTTAAATGAGGGCGATACATTGCGACTGGGTGGGTCAAGCAGGATCTATAGGCTGCATTGGGTTCCTATGAGCATTGCTAATGACCTCGAACAGCCATTTGTGCCACCAATGGATTTGTCTGACCTACTAGATGACATGGAGCTGGAAGAAGAACAATCTCAGACTCTAGATGCCTCAAGGGACTTAGATGATCTACTCTCTGATATGAAATCAGTTTCCTCTGTTGAAGAATTAATTCCATCAGTTACTTCGATACCTACAGATGATGCGTTTTCTGTCGCAGAGGGAGAAGAGAACCATGGTGTTTCTGGGAATAAAACCTCTTTGCTTCAGCTTTTCCATGAAGCCGACCAAGAGAGTAATGACAAGGATGCCCCGGTAACACTTTCTGTTGCTGACCAATCTCGAATGGTGTCTTTGTTGGAGAGTCCAGACACATCTCCATTAAGATCTGCCCAAAAAACTGCTCTGAGCGTTAGGTCGGGAAGGGGAATTTGTGATAGTATCCAAGTCTTTACATGCAAATCTAAAGAAAATAGAAGCAGTGCAAGTGCAGGATCTGAAGTAAACTCAACTGATGATGATGTTACAGAAATTGAATCAATTTCAAGGAATCTATTCCCCTGTGAAAATGATGAAGATGATGAAGAAACTTATGATTCAGGAATGCTTTCTGCTGCTGATCAGTATCAGACAAACTCTACATTGGAGAGTACTGAAACTCCTCCAGTAAGATCTGCACACAAAAGTTCTCCGCTCATTTGGTCTAGAAATGGTAAATCTGCTAGAGTTCAAATCACTGGCTGGGTGGGTCCAGATACTGAAGTTGACTCATCAGATCATAATACTCCCGCAATTGATTCCATGCTCAAGGATATGTGTACCTGGAACCCCAATGATGTAGAAGAAATATTTACTCCAGATAAGGAGAACCTTCCTTTTGATACTTCACTTATCGGATCATTGAGAAAGACTGATCAGGACAGCCTGAAGAATGAATTAATCCTTAAATCTGTGAAGTCTTTTTCTGATGCGGATGGGGGTGAAATATTTACTCCAGACAAGGAGAAGTGGGTGGGTGCAGATACTCAAGATCACTCATCAGATCATGATAATTCCACAATTGATTCCATTTTCAAGGATCTGTGTTCTTGGGATCCCGATGGTGTAGAAGAAATATTTACTCCAGATAAGGAGAACCTTGCTTGTTATAGTCCCCTTATCAGATCGTTGAGAACAGCTGACCAGGATAACATGAATGAATTAATCCTAAAATCTGTGAAGTTTTTTTCTGATGAGGATGATGATGAAATATATACCCCAGACAAGGAGAACATCACTCCAGATACCTTACGGTCCAAAGGCATGAAGAAGATTAGAAAAATCCAAGTACTCAAGGAAAAAAATCAGGAACTTCCAGTTTTCAACAACGAGAATCTTTCTCCTATATCAGTTCCAAAGTATATAGCTTCTTCCTGTGACGAACATGAAGACAAGATCTATACTCCAGATAAAGAGAACATCACTCCGGACACCTTACGATACAAATCCATAAAGAAGATGAGAGATATAGCTTCTTCCTTTGAGGAACATGAAGACAAAATCTATACTCCAGATAAAGAGAACATCACTCCAGACACCTTACGATCCAAATCCGTAAAGAAGATGAGAGAACTAGAAGAAATCAAGGATACCAATTCCCTGACTTCATCCCCTCTTAAGAATATGACTGGTTTCAATCGCAATGAAGAGAGTCATGTGCTTACTGCTTCCAACAGTAAGAATCAGGTTCCTGCAGTGCTTTTAGGACAGAATACTAGGAATTATATTTCCAGTGTCGAAACCAAGCTGATGTTACAATCAATCGGTCCTAAAGGTGAAGAAGATCAGGATCAAAATGATCCTATGAGAACAAGAAGCAAAGAATCTATCAATCACCCTTTAACTCAAGCTGTTAAGGTAAGTTTAGAAAGCTATCTTACCTGCCGAGTGGAATCATTCTTTGCTCTAACATTGTGATGATATTTTTCCTTCAGAACAAGTTTACATGTCTTATAATTTGAGAAAAACAATTTGTAGATATGTTTAGCTAGATCTATCAAAATTATTATCACTGTATAGTTATGAAGCGTGCATTGATTGTTAAGAAAAATCATGTTCTTTCTTGTTGAATTTTATTATAACTATTCTTTTTTTCTGTTTTTTCATATTCTCATGCTGAACTCATGACACATAGTTTTCATTTCCATACTTCCAGAATTTGCGGAAAAATGCAACAAGGGTGGAAAATACTACTAGGTGGACTATGGTTGTGGATACAGCTTCTTTGCTGAAAAAAGAATCAAGGCAGGCACTGACGCTTTTGCAGGGCCTCACGAGAACTAGTTTGATTATTCCTAGTATTGGTATGAACTAATTAAATGCATACTTATGTGGAATTTTCGGTGAATCTGTGAATATTCCCTAATGATTGACCTGTTGCCTTTACTACCAGTTATGCGAGAACTACATGGCATTAAGAGGAGTGGAGGCTTCTTTAATAGAACAAATGAGGCCTCTTCGGCATTACAATGGATTGAAGACTGTAAGGAGAATGAGAAGTGGTGGATTCATGTAGAGAGTTATGAGGAGGAAGAAAGAACAATTGCAGCTACCCCACCTGCAGCAACTCCTTTATCGTGGTTTAGAGGAGAGAACTGGATGTTTTCTATTAATTGGTTTTCTCCATCTGACACTCTCCTTGATACTATATCTCCCACTTTGTATGATCATATATTGGAATGCGCTTCACTTGTCAGAACATCCATGAATGGACGCCTTGTCCTTCTTAGCGATGATGTTACTCTGAAGATCAAAGCTATGGCAGAAGTAAGATTTTCTTAATTGCTCACCACCCCCACACCTCTGTTCGAATAGTTAACCATTATGCTTTCCATGCTATCAATAACTTATATTTCCCTCCCATCGCTCTTGCAGGGTATACTCTGCGAGTCAGCAAATCAGTTCCGTGAGGGTTTAGTGAATCCATTTTCTGAGAGATTCTTGTGGACCGACAGTTCGCCTAGAGGTCTTACATGGTCTTGCATGGATGATGTCGTTCTTCGCGAGAAATTCTACAGTGGACCTTCAAAGAACCTATCAAAAGCTGGGAAGGTGTTGAAGGGGTTGAAGGTGATATTGCTTCACAATTCAGAATACAGGAAGTTAACTCCCATTAGTCCAATGGCATAAGCTGGAAATGAAAACCTTGTTTAGAAATTCTGATAATCAATAGTATTTGAGTAGTTATACATTGCAGGGAATTTTATTCTTGTTTACTCTGGTTATCAGTTGACTCATCTTGAAAATAAATTTCATTTCTTGGTTATTCTAGATCAATTGCATCAAACAACACAACATCTAAATCCAACTCAAAATTTGGATACTTTTTAAAAGCTGATTCTTTAATAAAAAAATATCATTTGAAAAGAATTTATATTTACTAAATTTATTTACAATTCTTTAACTCTTTTGATAGATATAATTATTTAATTCAAAGATTAAGATAGACCAAAAAGCAAGATGGATAGCGTGCTATGAGATGTTGAGATAGATAGTTTGTTATAATTAACTTATTTAAAATCATGATAATTGAAGCATATATGGAATTTTATATTTTTATTAATTTATAAAATATATCATGATTTTAATTAATCGATGAATATAGAGAAATGGCATGTTCAAGTTATTCCTCTGACAAATTGCTAAGATTCAGGTCTTGATAATCTAAACATCATTAAAGTATAAGATAGGCTCCAAATCCAATACCTAGATAAATTCACATGATCAACAAGGTCAAGTGGGCTATCAGAATATTGATAGAAGATATGACTTTTGGTGATATTTATTTCTCATTTTAGTTTGAAAAAATTGAATATATTTATTTGTCATTTTAACATATAAAATTAATATTTTATATTTTTAATGTTACTTTTTGACTACTCTTTGTTATTAAATTATCAACCAACTAATAATATAACTTTAATTAATTATCATTTATTTTTCTTTCTTATTTATTTGAGTGCAATACTCTAGACAAGTAAATATAACCGGAGGACGTACCATACTTGTGAACTGAACTCAATTTTCAAAAGAATGAGGATGCATTCATGATTTATGTCTTTGGTATGAAAAAGAACCAAAAGCCCAAAGTCAAAACTTTCTACAACCTAATGGCTAAAGATTTCTATACTTCTATTATGACTAATGCCCTCATGAGCCATTAGTTCAATCAACTCCTTTGAAGAAGCTCATTTCGAGTAGGCCGAGTCGATGAACTCGAGCAGAAACTTCTTCATTTCTGTGATTTACAAGAACCATTCTTCCGCCAGCATGAAAGCTTTTCCGGGGAGGAGGGGGTGTGGGTGGCACTGAACCATCTTCGACTAGCCACGGAAGCTTTTTCATGTGCTCTTGCTTCATTGTAGAGAAACAACCCAGAGTTGTTTTGAGCTGCTGTTCTCTACCACAATTCTGCAGCAATGTCATCATCTCCCACCGGCATGTTTAGATCAGGCAAGAAGAAGCCTCTTTTATTGGTTTCTGCAACTTCTTGCATTCCACAGGAATTCACCAAAGCACTTTCCTTTTTAATGGCATGTCTTGGTAAGATTGGTTGATGAAGGTTACCAGTAGATGATTCCATTCGGCTGCGATGGTTAGCTAATTGAACTTCTGGTTCAGTCGATAATGCTCCTCGTTCAGTTGATTGTTGATTCAAGCCGCACTGAAAACCAAGATGACATAACAAGGTTAATAATCATCTTCAAAACCAAAAGTATCAAAACATTAGATGCAATGCAGTTTTCTGCAAATTTTCCCAGTATACCAAAGATCACTCTGGTTTCTGCTCAAGAGTAAAGATTCAATATCCAATCAAACAACCAGCAGAAACGAAGACACGTTTACCTTGATTTTCTTCAAGTTACCCCTCCTATTTCTCTGTTTCTTTAAGGTTACATGTATCGACTTCAAATCCTACATATAAAGAGTCGAATAAATATAGATGAGTAGCGGCTAAAATGCTATTCGGAAGCTGAATAAATGAGCGAGTAATAATTTTTCCGCGTACCCTCTTCAAGTTGACCCTTTCCTTCAGAAGTTCAGTTTCCTCCTCTTTGAGCTGGGAGAAATTCTGTCATAAACAAGAAACTCATCAGCAACTTTATAAAAACATGGATTAATGCAGAAACACCATTCCACTTCTATTTCACTCACAAATGAACCTCGAATTCGAACTTTGGCTTGCAAACATTAACCAAACATATAACAAGTAAAAACTCACCCAAGGTTTACATTGGGATCAGAAAATTGTGAATATGCAAACTAAAAGAATATCTAAGATGTGAATATGACACTATTGGATCAATACAGAAACTTCCTCGTTATCATGGAAGCAAGCTACCGCATACTATCCGACTTCTTACCTCGGCTAAAGACCTTGAAAGGCAGTAGAGCATGTTAATACAAGAATATATATTAAGACAACTAATCCACATCTAGACAATCTTGTACTTGCAAAAACGATCACACCCCGATCAGCCCCCGCCGCTACAAACCTTGCACATTACGGAAGAGCGCAGAATTGCGATATGCCTCACCATCGCAAGGCAGATTCGTTCCTCCTCTTTACCATCAAGAACTCGGGCCGAACACAACTTCTCATGTGTTCGAACTTTCATCACTATAGAGCCTAAGCGCCAAGATAACACCAACCCAAAGCCTTCAACCATCGAAATAGCCTGATTTCTGAAAACCAAGGAGGTGAAACTTTTTTATACGACTACCCCACCGTGAATACGTGCTCCATACCCTGCAATCCCGATTGCCGGCAGGCTTGATCTCAGACTTCCTCTGGGCCGATGCCACCGCCATGCATCGTTGATGCAAGAGTCCTGACAGCTATATTGTACTGCAAGGGATTTGCTAAGAAAACACTGTAAATTGGACCACTACAATAGATAACATCATCACTTTCCAGGCATAAGTTGAACCAACCAAAACGAGATAACTGAACTAGAAAGGTCATAATCAACCATCAAAGGAAATTCAAAGAAAATCATAAGAAAATTATCAAGTCAAATTTATTAGGAAAAAAATGGAGCCAAGTGGCAGCTTGATGGTATCCACAAGGACATAAACGCATGCAATAAGAGGCATCATCCCATTGCTAACAACGCCTCACCAAACAAAAGAAAAAATCCACTTACAAAAGCAACAGGCCAAAAGGAACAAAAGAGGAAAATCCTCCCTTTCCTACTTCACATTTTCGAAATAAAGTGTCGCCCGACATTCATTTTCTAGTTATATAGAAAATTTACAAGAAAATAATATTATAAACTTAAAATAATTCCATAATATCAAATTTATATTCGTTAAAATAAAATAAAAAATTGACGAGAAAATCAAATCATCAAGTAAAATAAATGAAATAATTATTATCTTATCATTTCTCGATCTTCGAGTGGGGCCTGCCTAGCCACTAGCCGAGTAACTATTAAGAAATAGAATTATATTAGACAAAAATTATGTGATGAATTTGGCTAAATAACACATTTTTATATTTTGTCCTAAAGAATAATACCTTTCTTTTTTTCTTTGCTTAAATAACACCAGTGCAAGTACTAAAATATTCTTACTATATTATACACCACCTACCATCATTTCTTTCGTTCTCCTAAATTCTTATATTTTTATTCCATTTGTATAACATAAATACTTAACATTAGTTACTTGACCACCCAACATAAAGTTCCTAATTCCTCCACTAGACCCATCCCTCCTTCCATTTGAAGACAACTTTAACATATTATTATTAGTAAAACTAAAGTAAAAATAAAATTCATTGACAAAATATCAACATCATTTTGACTCTAACATAAAGGGTACTTCCGTCCATCGACCGTACAAAATCCAAAACAAATTTAAAGAGCTGGTGCAAAAAAATTCTAGATCACACCTCAAATTCCGAACTTAGCCAAAATACTTTTCCTGACAAAAAAAAAGAAACAAAAAGTACAATATACTCGTTTTTTTATTTTTCGTTCTAACCATTTGTATATAAATTCAAGCAGTAAATGTAAATTACCAAAAAAATATATTAAAAACGTAAAACGACAATTATTCAAACTATATTATCTGGCCATTGACAATTTCATAAAAAATAAATAAAAATTATATTCAAACGTAAGACAATATTCTACGTTAACGACAAATATTTCAAATAAAAAAACTTGCGCCATAACAACAACAAAAAAACGGAGACGAAAAAACAAAATGCTAAAACTACTTTGAAAATCCAACTTTCTCATTTTTTAATTTCGCCATTAATAAAAAATAAACAAATAAGTACTTTTCTGAAAAAATAGCAATCCAAAAATTAAAATAAAAAACAAAAAGACTTTTAACTCGTTTTAAAATACTCAATCAAATACTGGAAAAAACAGGTCTTTCAACCAACGAAAAAGTCAACGGCCGATGATGCAGATCGGAGTTATGAAAAGACGAAAATACCCCTTACATGTGTGACATGTGACACACACGTCATCTGGGTATATTAAAACTGGACAATTAAATTGGGAAACTCAAAACACGGAAAACTTTGTATACAATTATACATCACGTCACTATTATCTAAATAATTCAGTAACCAAAAATCCAACTGAAATTATATTATGTCCCAAAATGATGTCCAACTTCTCAAGGGCAAATCGGTCAGAAGAGAGAGTTTAAGCGATGTATGCCAGATCGGATGTAATCTCCGGTAACTATTTTCAGCTCCGGCGACAGTTAAAAATGAAGAAAATGACTTGTTAAATTGAAAATCCGAAAAACAAATTCACAAAAAATTGTATATAAAAATAAAAACTTCAATTAAAAATGAAATAAATAAAATAGATTAGCTGATTAACCACAAAAAATATGAAAATTCCAAAATAATAATCCAAAGCTTCATATCAAAAACCAAAAACATCAATTAAATGTATACTTTGCAGTATACATTAAAACTGATTAGCTGATGAAATTCAAACATTAAATTTCAAATAAATCAATTCGAACCTTTATATGAATAACCAAATAAATCAATTAAAATTCGAAAAAAATAATACAAAGGTTTATATATATAAAAAAGTCCATTAAAATGAATGGGATTGAGTAAAAAATAAAATAAATTAGCTGATTAAAATGAACTATAATATAACCATCGCGAAAAAGTATATGTAACTGAGCTGAGAAGAGAGTAGAAGAAGATGATATATACAAACCTTGGATCTGGAAGATGAAGGTGGTTGTGTATAGCTAACGCTGGTTTCATCACTGGGAGAGGCGGTGGCGCCGCTAAATGAAAGCGGCGTCCTCGGACTACATCTGGTGGTTGAAAAATGCTTCCGGCCAGGAGTTGACCTCTGCTGTTTCTGCCCCCATGAAACTGGCGGAACAAGGCGGTGGAATGATGGCGGAGGAGGTTGATTGAGGCGGAGGAGGAGGTCAGCCACCATAGTTGAATCGATTAATGCGGCCTTTAACCACCTGTCCTCCTTCATTTTTGTGTTTATTGATTTTCAGCTGCTGAAAATTCTTGAGATTGGGAGAGAAATGGTGGCGGAGAGAAACTGGGTGGTAGAATGAGGCTGTGAGAGAAGAAATATAGGGGGGGGGGGGTATTTATTATGGGAAAAATCTCAATATTAACACCTTTTGATATAGGAAGTAATTTTTTAATATTTTTATTATATCATTCAATTTTTTTTTATATAAAATACACCTCCATTAATAACTTTTTTAGTGATAATTGATAATTAATAAAAATATATATGTATTAAAAAAATAAATATATATGTATTGATTATTTAAAAGTGAATATTGAACTTGCTTAGAAAAATGAATAGATTAATATGCAAATTTAAAAAAGATGTTTTAGAAACTAAATTTTTATAACAAAATGTGAGACTTCGATATATTTTACTAATCCATGTCTTCATATATAATATTTCATATTTGATTGTTTAACTTAAAATTATTTTAATTAATAAGGTGTAAAACCAGAGAAGGTAAACGTAATTATTGAAACAAAAAAAGTGAATGATTTTGAATATGATAAAACAAGAAATTGGATGGAGAGAGTATAATAGCTATGTAAATATTTTAATTCTCACCCGATGATTGGATTATTTTGTAATAGGATTTTTCTAACTTAAGGTGATAATTAAACAAAATATTTTATATAAGATTTGTATATGAATTTTAATATGAAAATATTTGTTAAATATATTTTATTATATATTTTCAGGTATTATATTTTATTTTCACTTAATTATATTAGAAAACCGCTCATATTAAGTCACCTAACATGATGTATCAATATACCGCATCTAATGTAATTATCAGATACATTATTCCTACAATAATTATCATACATACTATTCTCATATGAGCAAACTATGCCTCATGTAAGATAATAATCCTAAACTATACCAACAGATTAAGGTAACTAACAACTCTTCGTACATCAGAAAATGTATCTATCACAACTCACCTCTACAATTATTCGTAAGCTAATGTAATAACAAAGCATTCTTGCCTATTCAGAACCCTAACTCTATATTCAATAACCTACACAATCGTATTTTTGTGACTCAAAACCAAGTGAATTTATTTACAGGCCAAAACTACTCGGTAAGTAGACCAATCTACTCCCCGACCCCGGTCCCGATTTTCTCCCCTAACTTCCTCCTGACTAAATCATCAAAGACTTCCAGACTATCGGAGGTAAAAGCCCAATTTCTATCTGCATTTTTTCCTAACTATCACAGATTTGATTCAAGTCACCAAATCCAATAATTTATAGTTCAATAAATTATTATTTTTCCTTTTTAGTATTGTCTCCAATTATGTTATGAGTAACTATTCAATATTGAGTAAAAATTGTATCACTTAAATTCAATTTTTAATATTGATTATTTACTCAAAGATGAATGTTATATTAAAATTAACGAATATCATACCTATAGTAAAGTTTGGATAAGCACAATATTTACTAATCATTTCTTTCCTTTTTTGTATCTCAACAAATATAAATAATTATTAATTGAGATAATTATTCAATTGTTAAATATAGAATAAATTGTTTATGAAATATAAGTTGATAATATGAGAATTTGATCAACAAATGTCAAAATGTGGTAATAAAAGGGAATGGAAAACCGAAAAAAATATACATATACTTTTTTGTCCAACTTTAAAATGAAATCTGATTTATGTGGTCAAATTAACAAAATTTTATTGGTTTGCCTTGTTAAAATCATTTAATATTTATCTGAAACTGAATTTACAAATTCTTCTATCAAGTAATGTAAAATATTCAAAACATATAACATTATCATATATATAACAATTTTGATATGTAAAAATGACATGAATATTTGATCATATCACTAAATATCTAGTAGTTTTTTTCTGCAAAAGTTGGATGAATATAATGTGAATCCTAAACAAAAGTGGTTTTCACAAAATTAAATTGAACACATGGTATAAAAAATTATAAGAAAATAATATTATGAAATATTTTTATAAATATATCAAATACATATTCACATAAGGATTAAAATTTTATTATAATTATAATTTGATATGGAAAAAAAATTATATCAATTAAAATGAAAAAAAGAGTATTTTGTTTCTCAAATATATAAATTATGCTACCATTTTATATTGTTTTATGTTTGTTGATAAAAAAATATTGTGTTTTTTTCGGGTTATAGTATAATCTCCATCCTAAAATTTCACGAATATTTAATAGACCTAAAGTTATATACTAGCAGTAATATCATAAACCTAAATTATAACCATACGATTTTCTCTTTCTGCATTAACCATTCTCGACCAAACCTTCTATTTTAGGTCCCCGTCCATCTCTTTGTGGGCCTCCACCTTCTATCCTCGGTTCCAATCCGTCAAATTTCAATACTCGCCTCTCAATTTTAGGCCCTAGACCATCCATTCTCGGTCCGCATCCATCCCGTCCTAATGTTTCGTTCTTCAATACGACGCTGGATGGTTGTCATTTGATGGAAAATACTATATTATACGAGTATAAATACAAATCCATAATTTCGCGATCTTAAAGTTACATACTACATTATTAAACAAAAATATATATTTACAATATATGAATAAATTGCAGTACTTATATCAAGTAAATGAGTAAATTCCACTAAAGTTCCACGCCTTCAAATTCACAACGGAATTTGACTTCCCTTCAGCTCCTTCTGTTTAATATCAATCGTATAATATCTCTAGCTTTATTCACACCGTGAGAGGCTGGAATCAATAACCGATTTATACTAGTAAACAAGATGAACAAAACCAAAACCCAAGAAACATTCTTGGAGAATTTCCGCCTGCTGGGCTGCCATTTCAGGTTTTTGATGAAAAGATTTTCTAAAATTCTTGTTATTTAAAACCCTAAAGTTTATGCTTATAGGCTGTGTTAAACAAGCCCGATAAGCAACCCGTTAGTATTAGTCAATTCGCTAACTCTATTAGTTCAAGACACTAATGAGTCAACTATTTAATTAGTTTACTTAAATAGTAACAGTCAATATTAATAATCTTTAAGTTATTGATAAATACTAAATATCAACCAATTAAATAACTATTTAATTGATTCTATTTGTTCAATCGATATTCTACATAAATGTAGAACTTGTAATTGAGAAATACATTTCTCAATTATACAGCCTTTAATTTCACATGAAATATAACTCAACTTCATTGTATGTGTGCGAATTCTTCTAGGCTCAGATAATAGTAAGTTGTATAATAATAATAATTGACCAATTACTATTATTGTAAGATCTAGCAATCACTCATAACCCCTTAAATTATCATGAGAACCCACACTAGTAATATACAATTACTAAGTTGAACACTAAGTTCGAGCAATCACATTTTAACCCAACCGTAAAATGAATCTGATACACAATTGTCGCAGGAACGGCATAATAAATGGAATCAATTCTCGATTTCCAACACCCCACTGGGCCTGGACGATTATCTTACAATTCCTTTATCACGCCGACATCTCTAGTCGTAGGCTAACCATGTTGAACCGTGTTTAAACACCCACAACTTTCTTTTACCGGTATGAATCAATAAGCATTTATGGTGTCCCATAAACCAACAAGTACTCAACCGTGCGAGAGTACCAGATTTTCCTCAGATATCAAGGACGACAAATCCTCCTCAATATATCAACATCTATAGCTATCTTCACCGCTACACCCAACATATGCCGCTATAATCCTCGCTTAAGTGCACGCTTGGTCATAGTCAAAGTACGAGCTTCAGATAAAGATAGTCATATATCGTAGGTCTAAGAATCGACGAATCAAAATTCTAAACAAATGTCAGGACACGTATATACATATCTTCTATGAATTGCTTTGGCCATAATCAGCCTCCCCGGGTCACTGCATCGGCAACTCTACGGTATCGATCTAGTCCGCAGCTAACGTTGACCAATCTGATCACTAATCAAAACACCATGTTAGTCATATGATGCTTGTCGCCCTAACTATCAAAGATTCCACTGCCGCCTTTGGCTATCCTATGTTTCTAGGCTCAAGAGGCGTAATTAATACCATGTTACCTCTCTAGAAAAATAGACTAACCTAGTGGATTTAACTCTTTCATCATCGAGGATACACTACATGTATATTATATGTAACTTAAACATATAGACATAGCAAACAAATATATTAAAATATAAGAAGCAAGAATATTCAAATATTTGTTCACATAACACAACAGATACATATCGACCACTTAACCTAACACCACCGCGACATCCGCCTAAGACCTATGTTCGCCGTAGATGATCATCATGCTTTGCCTCGACTTAGTGGTTGCAGTGGCCGGGCCGCATTGGCCTGCTTTCTACTTACATATTTTGACATCACCTATCAAGCATATTCCACGAGGTGATACTGAAAGTACATGCTTGATTTAGATGCCAGGTTCCTTAGCTTCGAGCTATTCCCCAAGATTGGGCTCACAAAGCAACTCCACTGGTCCCTCAATGTTAGTACCACATCAAGTCTGTCACGAACTTCTTTATCCAACATGCTTTAGCGTCAAAGACGCTGGATGTACTCAGATTCTCGTGGTAGAATCGGCAACAAAGACTCGCTTGGAACTCCTCCAAGATACCGCCTCCACCCGCTGAGACAAACGCATACCCAAACCGGGAACGGAGAATGCCTTCGTCATTGAAATCAAGCGGCCGGTGTACTCGCTGTCATCGCTAACTCTTCATCTCCACCATATACCAAGAAAGCATCTTTAGTTCTTCTCGTATACTTCGAAGATTTGACTTCACCGCAATCCAATGGCTTTCACCGATTAGCTTCTGCATTCATCGGTTACACTTTAACAAGCATAAGACACATCATGTCTAGTGCACAACATGGCATACATAACGGATCCTATACCGAAGCGTAAGGTATGTCCTCTTCATTCTATTCATCTCAAAGACTAAGATGGGACACCGCGCTCGCTGAATAACTCATGTTCCATTGGGAGATTACCTTGAATTACTATGTCAACTCAAGTAGCATCTATTCACATAAGATCCTAACAAAGTCCAATCACCTCCTGCCTCGACCCTCCTCGGCGGATCTTTATTCCAAGTATATATCAGGTTTCGCCTAAGTCCTTCTATTGAGAAACATTTGCATGCCCAATCCTTGGATCGAAGTTTAGTAACTCGCCGCCATTTTAATGATAAGTATGTCATCGATATACAAGACTATGAATGATACACCCTTACTTACCTTCTTGTATATTAATAAGATTCTTTTCTTTGTTCTTGATGAAACCAAACCTTTGATTGATTCATCAAAAACATAGATTCCAACTGCTGATGCCCGCTACACCATAAATGGACTTCGCAATCCTGCATACCTTCTTAGGTCCTTTAGACATGTAAACACGAGGTTGTAGCATGTACACATCTTCCTCTAAATTTCCATTCAGAAAGCTGTCTTTACATCCATTTACCATATTTCATAGTCATGAAATACAAAGAATGGCTATGATTAGTCCTGATGGATTTAAGATAGCCACCGGGGCGCAGTAAGTTTGCCATAGTCCACTCAGGAATTTGCTTGAAACCGCTCGCTACAAGTCTAGCTTTGAAAACATCAACGCTTCCATCTTTATCATGTTTCTTAAATACCATTTATATTCACTGTGGCGAGCCCCATTTGGTAAATCTAACAAAGACCAAATCTCATTTTGGTACATAGAATCTATCTCAGACGCATGGCTATTTGCCATTTGTCGCCACATCCTTGCTATTCATTGCTTCTTTGTAAGAAGTTGGCTCACTTTCAATGATGAAAGCTTCACCATACCGCTGTTCGTGGCGATCCCCGCTGATCTCCTAAGGGTCGGGTTCTTCCACAGCTTCGCGGATCAAGAATCGGCCCTATGAAAGAAGCGTTCCACTCAAGGCGCTGGCCGATGCCTCGACAGATGACGATATCGACTTCTTCATCAAATTGAAGCCATCAAGATGAACACCACATTTCCAGCCTCGACAAATATTCCTTTTCAAGTGAACACTGCTTCTAAGAATGAAGATTTTATTCTCCCGGCTCGTAGAAGTAATAACCAACCTGCTTTCCTTTGGATATCCTATTATGAAATAAAGATTTATCGCATTTGGGCGAAGTTTATCTTTTGTTAATCTCTAACATAAGCTTCACAACCCCAAATTCGACAAAACCCAACTGGGGAATCTTCCCAAACCACGCTTCATGGGAGTTTTATCCACGACTCGTTGGACATCTCGTTTAAGGTACACATTAAGCCGCGATATCCTCGTAAATTAATCAGATCAGATAGACATCATAGATCGAACCATGTCGTTGGGTGGTTCGATTCCTTTCGACATGCCATTATGCCGCTAAGCGTTCTGGGCCGGGATTATTGTAAAACAATACCACACTCTAAGCATTTATCAACTCGGGTGATCAAATATTCTCCACCTCTATCGTAATCGAGAATCTTTTATCGCCTTCTTCAATTGGTTTTGTACTTCATTTTGAACTCCTTTGAATTTCTCAGTACTCGTGTTTGTATGTCTCATCGATACACAAACCGTATCTACCGTAGTCATCAAGAAACGAATGCAAGAAGTTTATAACTGCTTGGAAATCAATGAGAATTGTTCCATTTATTACGCCTGCTGCGACAATTGCGTAGCAATTCATTTACTGGTTAAATGTGATTATCGTAACTTAGTTCAACTTAAGAATCAGATATTACTACAAGTGGGCTCACGATAATTTGGTGGGTTATGAAATATCATAGATCTTACTATTAATCGTTATAATAATAGTAATTGGTCAATTGCTGCCATTATACAATTTACTATTATCTCGAGCCTAAGGTCACACACATACAAAATGACGCTGAAGTTATATTTCATGTATGAAATTAAAAGAACTATATAATCGAGAAATGTATTTCACTATGCGGTTCTACATTTTACGTAGAATATCTGACAACAAATAGAATCAATTAAATAGCTATTTAATTGTTCGAGTAATTTTAGTATTTATCGATAACTGAAAAGATTATTGATATCGACTCATTACTATTTAATTAGTTTAATTAAATAGTTCAACTTCATTAAAGTACCATTAGTGTCTTAACGAACTAATGAGTTAACAGTCAAACTAATACTTAATCTGGCCGTTTATCGGCCTGTTTTTAACCTGTCTCATATGCTGAAACTTTAGGGTTTTCATCATAAGTTTTGTAAAAACTTTTCACCAAAAACCCCTAAGAGTCTCCCCTTTTTGGCCTGTAAATTCTCCCAAGAATTTTGGGGTTTTTCTGCTTTGTTTCATCCTTACATTGAAGATAGATTAGTTCTCGATCTCAACCTCCCGGAAAGTGACTAACTGTAGATATCATACGATTGACATTACAACAAGTGAGCTGAGTGGAAGTCAAATTCACGTTGTGAATTTGTGCTCGTGATTTTGGTGATTTTACCCGCCACACCGTAAGCCTCCTCTCGCTCATATATTTAATTATATTGCTAGACACACGAGTATGCACTTTAAAGATCCCCGAACTATGGATTTGTATTTATACTCCTATATCCATAGTAATTTCTTCACAAAGTGGGCATCACAGCCAAATTAAAGTTGTTTTACATTATTTATTTTATGCTTGTTTTGTGTTTTATCAATTTTTTTATTTGATTATTCTTGTTCATATATTTAATTGATAAATATGACGAGAATAAATCACCATGTTCTTTTGATTATTGATTTACACGTGTGTTACAAGTTTATGATGATGTATTATCATATTTTTGTTAACATGGATTTTGTTTCATAAATTAAAAGGACGATTTAATTGGTTTTAGTTTCTCAAACAGCTTTTGTAAACGTGTTTAAGTGTGTGTAAAATTTTGTAAAATTAAAACCCTAATTTTTTGAACTCAGATAGCACGTGAAGATTCCATTAAATTTCATAATTTTGGATTTTTCTAAGTGCCTCAAAACAATTTTGAGATTTCTGGATCAAGTTTAATTAATAATTAAATATGAAAATTTATTTTAATGAATCTAATTGCTGGGATTTGTTCAAGTAATGAGTCATCAATAATCTTTCAATTTATTGATAAATACTAAATATTCTCAACCAATTAAATAACTATTTAATTGATTCTATTTGTTCAATCGATATTCACATAAAATGTAGAACCCTTGTAATCGGTAGAAATACATTTCAATTATACAGCTCTTTAATTTCATACATGAAATATAACTCAACTTCACTCAGTATGTGTGTGGACCTTCTAGGCTCAGATATTGTAAGTTGTATAATAATAATAATTGACCAATTACTATTATAACGATTAATGAGTTAGCATCTAAAGAATCGTCATAACCCCCTTAAAATTCTATCATGAGAACCCACACTAATAATATACAATTACTAAGTCAATACTAAGTTCTCATAATCACATTTAACCCAACTCGTAAATGAATTGATACACAATTGTCGCAGAATCTGACATAATAAATGGAATCAATTCTCATTGATTTCAAATATCGCCACAACCCTAAGTATAGACCATCATCTATGTTTGATCCGTTTTTTGGTCATTTAGGGATATCAAGCTTTTCATCCAAAAGACACAGGAAATTTTGTGTTGTTATCCTTGATGATGATAGATGCTTAGAACCAACTTCAAAAAAATTAAAGTTGACTTCTAATATCTTTTTAACTCATCTTGGGGATAATTTAAATTTTCTAACGGGCTTTTTGACATGGTTTTAAGTATAAAGGTTGGTTTTAGTCATTGTCATCCTGTTGATTCCTCAATTGAAGATGCAATTTGTGAAGCTTTTGTGTCCCTTGAGGATATTAGATCAAAAAGGCACACTAGGAAGAGAAAATTTGTTCAATCATCGGAGGACGGGTATATCAAATGTGGAGCTACTGCTTTTGAGTTGATTCGAATTAAGATTCGGCCGATCACGTGCATCGACAACAAGAGTCTAAATGAGTTTAAGTATTTCTCCCAGAACTCAACTCTAGATTCGCACTCTTTCACTCATTTGTCTAAGAATTATATTAACTATGTTGATAATATTGCCAGTGTTAAAAGTTCATATAAATGTTTTAGTAGATTCATGATGGTTGTTTTTCTTCTTAGTAGCTTTTCTACCGAGGATTTTCTCACGCCTGACCTAATATCGTAATAAGTTAAATTTTTTGAATATCTCGTGACATCGACCACGAGATACATCCTCTCGTCTGCTCATGTCAA
Organism: Lithospermum erythrorhizon; assembly: GCA_019722365.1. Classification (NCBI taxonomy): domain Eukaryota; kingdom Viridiplantae; phylum Streptophyta; class Magnoliopsida; order Boraginales; family Boraginaceae; genus Lithospermum; species Lithospermum erythrorhizon. Next base: position 470,671 of record JADFUC010000388.1, on the reverse strand, counting down.
GAACGAATATCCATTTGGTTGCTTTTTGTTTCTTTCAACTATTACAATCGTGATTTTATTAAGCATTTATTAAACAGTTGTACACAATTAAATATTAATCATGAGTTAATATCTCTTGTTAGTACTATGAAGAGTTATTGGGTCCAAAGTACGGTAAGCATCACTGATGGATGTTCTACTCAAGAAGCTAGCAAATCAATTCATCAGAATAAGTATTTATCTTATGTCATGTTTTATCTTAATTTCAGTAATCTTCTTCTGTTGGAGTTTTTCTGGCTATAATGACTTGTCTGTGATCTTATATATTTGTAATGTTTGTTTATTATCTATAAAAAAAAAGTTGGTAATATTGATCACATATATTTATTATTATTCAATAAATTTTATAACATAAGTTTTATCGTCATTTATCTTTTCATCACATATCTAGATGATAAATATAAATATGTGTGATCAACAATTTCATTTAACCCTATATTTTACTCCGTATTACTTAAACCTTTGTTTTTAAATGGGAAAAAGACAGTCACAACTACACATATAAAGAAAATGACATGGCTTGTCTTCTTCAAAATTTAAGCAATATTGAAGCCAATAGTTACAAGCCAAAAATACCTTAAACAAGATGGTCATGATATTTTGAGAATTGAAAACAAAACCAGAATCTATAACAAAAAACAAACTTCCAACTTAGATTTGGAAGGAAGTAGTATAAATAATATATCAATTATTGATGCAAATGAGAAACATCCACATTGTATTAATGTCGACCAATTTCCAGAAAACAAAATTTTGGCACTTCAGAGGTATTTGCACATCAAAACTGGATCAACACTACAAAGTACAGCTTTCAGAATAAAAATTACAGTAGGCGGACAAGAATTGAATATCAAGTGGAAGCAACCCTCGATAACTTGAAACTGGTGTCACTTGTTCATATGACGATCTGCAAACGCCAACTAAATCGAGTTTAGTAAGACTTGCCGCAGTGTATCAAACTTCCAGCCCCCAAGAAGAGACCAAAAATGGCAGCACTGCCCATCGTAGTTTGACCAATATATCTGATCTTTAGCAACCCAGGAACCTGCACAGTTGGAGGATGTAGGTTAAGTGATGGCCAAAAATGTAACTGCAAAACCGATCATATACAGAAGTATATGTTGGTTGAAGATTATTAAACAAGCATCTGTCAAGCAATCTCTCAGTACCTGAAACTTAAAAAAGTCTAATCCATACGTTCCTACTCTAAAGTGTTAAAAACGAAAAGTTCTCTAATTCATTGGAATTACTAGAACCCAAACATGAAGAGGAGGCACTTCAGAGTAGATTCTGATAGGAAATATATAACCTAATAGCAGACCAAGCACATGAGTGTGTTCATCGATGATTATGAAACAAGCATTTATGGAGCAATATCTCAAAATATGAAATTGAAATTGTCTAAAAGTTCTTAAATTCATACGAATTACTTAACACCACCACTGAACTATGTATTGTAACTTCATGCAAAGAGAACAATTAATTATTGCTTCACAAAGTCTATTGGAGTTTCTTCCAAAAGAAGAAAAGAATCTAATAGTAGTAATCATCCAACCATCTTGCTTTCTGTTAAAGGGAAAGCGATAGATTATGGTTCCTGAAGCGATAGATTATGGTTCCTGAACTGTGAACGCAAAGCTCTAATCTTAACAAACCCCTGAAAGGCAGATAAGCGTGTATGAAGAGGAGACATAAGACATTATAACGATGGAAACAAAATCTGGACCACCATTTAAAGCAGGAATTATGCTGCCACTATCGGGAAACTATATTTGATAAAAACATACCACATGAAACCCGAGAAAAGAAATCATATAGTTTACCTAACTTATCGCCTTCGCTCATCCTACATGGTTAGGCGACTAGCAAGCCCCCTAGATCTTAAAACTTGATTTACTAATTCAATGTTCTCCCACAAACCATTTTTCACTTCCACAATCAAATTCCCATTACGATTCATATATGATTATCAATCCTATAGAATATCGAGTAATCTGCTGATAACAGGCAACAAATTAGCTCCTCTTCATGTATAAAATGACTAAATGAGTAACAGAATTGTTCATAACCAACTAAGATGCATACAATATTCCAAATGCCACTTTTTCGAGTAAAAAACTTATCTTGCTATGCATCTAAACCAGCCAGATGCTCAACTCAACTCAATCAAAACTGCAAGAACTCTATAAAAGGACACGTTGAGAAATTGAGTATACAAAAACAATAAAATCATCGATAAGCATAAACAAGCAGAACATGGGTCAGCTAAAAATCTATCACAAATAATCAACCAAAGCAGACAAAAATAAAGACTTTACCCTAAATCTAATAGCCTCGTATGTTCCATAAACCGCACCTACAGCGCCACCAACGACCAACCACATTTTGATTAGTATAAAATAAAAGGAAAAAACAAGTGTAAAAATAATTTAAGGCAAAAATTATACTCCCTACATGACTGCATCTCAAAAAGATTGTCTAGTTCATGTTCAATGGTCAAGATTAACAAACTTTACTACATTAATTGGCTCACGTAACTTTAATTTGAATTAAAATTATCATTTCAATTAGGTTAACAAATACTATCTTTTACTATCTCCGAATCAATATAAGTGATTGTTTAGTCAAAAAGTAATTTATTTACTATGTATGGAAATTTTCTCTTTTGCGCTTCATTAATCATATTTTATCATCATTGCACTTATGGTCTGTTTGGATTCGGGTGAATCTAGATAAAGGAAAAATTAAAAATTAAACTAAGTTAGTGGAATAACAAAAGTATAAATAGTTATTCAACTTTGTTAATCATATACTTTTAGTCTAGACGATCACTTATATGAATCACTTACTATATTTTGTCTCCAAATATTAAACATATAAAAAAATATTCGAGTTCAAAACTTAAAAAATCAACCATCGAAATTCAACAACAACCCATCTTTTTTTAATAGAGTTAGTAACAGTTTTAAGGCAAACGATTGGATTTTTATACATTTTCTTGAAGAAAAGTGGACAAATAATTTGGGACAATACGAGCCATACAGCTGTCTCTTGCCATTTTCTCTAATGGAAAAAATGTATGAAAAAGCGGCTTAGAAGTTGAAAAAAAAACTATTTTTCCTTAAAAATTGAATTGATTTTTTTATTCTTGGAGTAGGGAAAAAGAAATTAAATTAAGAGTTACTATAATAGTATCGCATGAATATGTTTAAGCTCGGCCATTTCGTTATTCGAGCGATACTTGCGACGAAGGTTAATCTAGCGGAATTGAGTAATATTTTCTTCGATAAACATTAGTACTTGCGATGCGTTCCAGCGTATTACTTTCGATAAAAATAAAATAAAATATTAATTTCTTATAAATTTTGGCCTTCAAATACAAAAATTTATTAAAATATTCTATAAAATAAAATACTATTTTCTTAAAATATTATATATTTGTATAAAATAAAATACTTTCTTAAAATACAAAAATGTTCAAATTTTACCTGAAAACCGGTTAGAGGCGGCACTCGTTCTTCAATTTCAAAAAGCACAGGCTCGAAGGTTAATCGGCGGCGCTCGAGTAATTTTTTTCGGTAATTATCCAACTTCGGTAAAGAAAACCGGTTGGGTAACCCGATCCCGCTTCGTACCCGGCGGATTCAACATGTTAGATATGTTGGATAAACATCAAAAATTAGAAATTAAAATTTAAACATGATGATATAATAATTAATATTCTTTCCGTTTTTTTGTTATCGTTTTAGATATTTATATGTACATTAAGGGAAAAAAAAATTAGACAAAAAATACATTGAAAATATAGAATGTCAATCAATTGAACCAATATCATTGGTTGATTGTCAATTTGAAGTAAAAAAGTAGTCAAAAAATAAATTAAAAATGTAAAAATATTATTTATTATGCTAAAATGTTAATTATTTTCAAACAAATTTATTTATCTAAAACGACAATTAAAAAACGACAACTAAAAAAATGAAGCGAGTATTTATTAAGATCCCGTTACATACGAAGTATCTTTTTTCCTATAATCATAATTGTTCATTATAATGCTTTACAAATTACAATATAACTTGTGATCGAACAATAAATTATAATTTTTCATGATTGTGTAGTAATCATCACCACCAAAGTCTTGCAACAAAAGTATGGATCAAGAATAATATGATCATATAGCAAAGGGGATGAAATAGAATATCAGCAAAACCTTGCTATATACACCAACCACCTCATCCCTTTTAAGCAGAGCCTAATTAAAAGCATTGGGGAGTTATATTATATCATTATAATACAATCATGAAACATGTAAGAATCTGCAGAACTCCATTACATGAAACCATGCAAAGAAACATCATATAGCAGACTACAAACCCTTAGAGCATGAAGCAGTTTATCAATGGTGTATCATCAAAACAAATCTAATGTATTGAGTAGCTAAGGAGCACGATCAACTATAAAACAATTAGAAGCACTATCAAGATTAGATTAAAAAAAAAAATGTAAAACCGTCACATTAACGACCCATCGAGATCCTACCCGGGATACCATGATGATCTAGATTAAGTTGCTACTTTTGGATGTCCATCTGCACAAAAATTTTACAGCTGAAAAAGAGAAGCAAAGACTGGGAAACAAATATTGAACGAAAATGGAACAATAATATAAACTTGTGCAACTAAAGAGATACACATCCAAACATTACAAGACACAAACGGACACAAAAATACAAACTTGTTCGAGTATCGATCCACCATTAAACATTGTGCGACATTCTATGTTACATTGTGCGACATTCTATGCTACACTATGCTAAGCTCAGATCATCACAACAAAGTGTAATAAACAACCGAACACCCAAACTTACAATAGAAACCTTAAACAGACTGACACAATCAAACATGAAATAAAAATGAAACTATGAACTTATGAAGAGGACTCCATACCCTACAGAAACTATGATCAAAATGCTTTTACATAGTAACTATATATGATAAACTCCAAAGACTGCAACTTTACAACCTTAAACAAACTACTATTTCTACTACCTAACAACTACTGAATATCAAACCCAACAGAAGGCAACTTGGGCTCTCCGACTTCACCCTTCCCCTTGAAAAAATAAGGGAAGTTTGTGGCGAACCGAAGCAACATCTTCAAACAGGAATCATCATCAGTCAGCAAGCACCATAACCTCTCTAAATTATACTCAATACTCATCTCAATCCAACCATCAGTAACCATATAATCACAACTAAAAGGCGAGATTCACAAGCCTACGCAGGTACAAAGAGTAGAACCCAAGACCTTGGTGACTCGGGCCATTATCATCAACAATAACTCAAGATTCCACTAAATCCAACAATGAGTAAACATTATATGCACTACTAAAAGGCGAGTTTCAGAAGCCTACGGAGATGACTCGAGCCATTATCATCATCATTACTATCATCGATTTTCGGGGTCAATTCAATCTCTGAAGTACCCTTGTTCAAAAAAGGAGGAAATGGGAGCGAGCTGGGATCAGGTGAATCAACAAAAGCCGATCCAGCATAAAAATCGGCTAAATGGATTTGCTTAGGCAACATCCCAGGCTCTGGACCCAATCTCATCAACAACTCAACAGATTCCAAATCATGTTTTGGATTCAAATCTACAACTTTCTCCAGACCAACCTTTTTCTTACTCTTATTATCCTTATCAAACAACACTATCTTCTTCTTGGTTTTCTTATCGCCATTCTTCTCTAAATTAACCACCTTTTCATACTTGCTTTCCTTATCAAACAACACCATCTTCTTCTTCTCAGTTTTCTTATTGCCATTGTTCTTAAATTTAACCACATCTTCATCCTTATTTCCCTCAACAAACAACATCATCTTCTTCTTCTTGGTGTTTTCGGCTTCCTTACTCTCCAAATTCACCACCCTTTCATACTTGTTCTCCTTATCAACCTCATCATCATTGGTCAACGCCTCACCGCGCTTCAAAATCTTGACTTTCTCCATTACAAGCTTGTTGGCGCTGCTAATTTTCCCATCAGTCAAATGGGCACCACCCTTTGGAGAAAATCGATGCAACCCCCTACCACAGTTGACTTTCTGGTCAAAATTGTAACTTTTTGGTGGAGATCTACAAAAATCACTGGTTTTCTTCTGGGAACCATTGACTTTATTGTCAAAATTGGAACTTTTTGGTGGCAATCTAGAAAAATCACTGGTTTTCTTCTGGGAACCGGTGAGTTTATGGTCAACATCGGAACTTTTTGGAGGAGATCTAGAAAATTCATTAGATTTATTCTGCAAAAAGTTGACTTTCTGGTCAAAATTGAAACTTTTTGGAGGGGATTTATTAGAATCATTTAATTTCTTCTGGGAACCATTGAAATGATGATCAAAATTGGAACTTTTTGGTGGGGATTTAGTCAAATCACTGGGTTTTTTCTGGGGACTTCTCTTTCTACGATTTGAATTAAAATTGGGGATAAAATTAGGGTTATGAACCCTAGATTTCAATTCATGATTCCTTAAAGGAGAAGGTGAAATCAAAGGCATACGATTATAATTCAACACATCTTGTGGATGAAGAACAACAACACCACCCATATTTGAACAAAAAAATTGCAAAATAAATTACTAAAAATAAATATTATAAATTAAAGAAAATGGGTTATTTCACATCAGAAAAATTCTGAAAAATAAATTACCAAGCTTTATAACTTATATCCAAAAGGGTTCTTCCGGATCTTAAAATTTCTTGTAAAATAAATTACAAAAAAATAAAAATAAATTATAAAAAGGGGCTTTTTTTAGGCAACAAGGACATGAAATATGAACAGAACTAGAAATGAAGGGAATTTTGTGGAAATTAAAGAGGGTGAAATTATGGACTTTTTACGGGTGAATTTGGTTTTTGTGATTGAATTGAATTTGGATTTGATAAAGAAGATTATTATATAGAAGAGATGAGGCGGTGGTGAAATTAGGGTTTTATTACAAGGATAATTATTATTGTAAACAACGTGTGAATTTAATTTGCCGACTTATCGGATCTATGGATTGTACTTGGACATGGTTTATTTGACTCATTCGCTTATGGTAATAATTATTCTTTAGGAGGATCTCGATCTATTTTTGATAATGTGAGTTCGAACGGGTATTCGATTGTATGATCCGATAGACATATTATGGAGTTGCATAATTATTTGGTTGTTTCAAATAAGGTTGTATCCGAGTCCGACTTCCTAAGTCTTCGGGCTGATTTGGAGTTGAGTATCTTGGGTCGACTCTCGAGCGGTATTGAGTTACTCGTTACGTTCACAACATTATTGACAAATTATCAAAATAAATCTATTAGATTTAAATATATATAATATGTACTCCTTCCGTCTCGAAATGATTGATGTTTTAGCCTAATGTTCTTGTATCAAAATATTTGATTTTTTTTATATTTTCAAGGTAATTTTTCTATTCTTTTTCCCTTTATATCCCTACTTTATTTGCTTTAATTGACATCATTAATTACTTGTTAGACATAAAGAAAAAGTTGTCATGAGAATAAATAAGATAAAATACATATCACCTAAATTTGTGTGCATTAGGCTAAAACATCAATCATTCAGTGACAGAGGGAGTATTTTTTAACACTTTATCAAGTATTTGGTCGCGGGTTCTGGTATACACGATCGGACATCGAGTATAAAATGATATTCGAGTCCAACTCGTTAAGCATTCGGACAGGTTATAAAGTCGGGAATTCCAAACGGATATTTTGTTATTCGATTCATTTGCAACACTAACCTACTTTCAATTTGAAATTTGTACGGATGATTATATTTTAACTATTAATGATATACTCAATTAAATCAATAAAATTTAAAAATTATGACGAGGTGCTACATTCAACTAATACACTCTCATTTATTAATCAAGTTGTCTATCCGGTGTAGTTCAATCATATTAGACATTTCAACTAATACACTCTCATTTATTAGCTAAACTACTAATTAATGTCTCAATATTATCACCAATTATAATACATGTTCTTTATAGTATATACTCTATAGAATTTTGTTCATATGACAATTGCAATATTTTCTTCCATTTTATTACGATTGTTCACAATTAGTCAATTGCCATTTTTTTATAATCACAATTCACAATGGTCATGATGTACAATACAAAGTAGGTTCTTTGGCAATATCAAACACACCAAAACATGCTCTAAAACAAGAAAATAGTTTTGGTAAGAGTCGAATACAAAGGTAATGTATTCGATAAGGAGGGTAATTAAACGTCATTGATAAGAACAAAACAAGAGCGTGGATTTGGAAAGGCATATTTCTTTCATGGCACCAAATTTGAGCTAGTTCGGTTCGAATTTCATCATACAAAATAGCTCGAAAAAAATAATAAATCGATTAATAATTGAATTAGACATGTTAGGGCACTAGATATCTAAAATTGTATCCAATTTAATTGATATTCGAATGAAGTCCTCATTCATTTATGTGTTTTGGGATGAACATCACAAAACCTAATCCACAAGACCATAAATTACAAAAATCTATAAGATCACAAAAATATATGAAATTGAATTTTGATTCTAATAATGAAAATATCTTAGATGTTTCTTTGCAATTAAAAAAGAAAAACTATGTCTTGCTTTGTAATTAAAAAGGATAAAAGATGTCTTGCTTTGCAAATTAAAAGGGGAAAACAAAAGGAAAGATGCCTTGCTTTGCTCTTTAATCCCTCGTTTGATTGCGCTTGTTTCAAATAGTATTTTGACTTATAATGACTTAAGAGTTTATGATATCTAAGAGTAGTATATTAATTGAGACGATTTGATATTTTTAAATTGATATTGTTTAATATAATTTGTTATGTATCATGTAACAGCAACAATGCGATCTTTCTGTCCCGAGGGAAGAAATTTTTGCGAAATCTACTTAGTCAATGATGCTTGTTCTTTTCTGGCCTTATGAAATCTTTTTATTAACAATCACAATCTTTTAAATTGTAAAATGACTAATTCTGCACTTATTAAAATCGATCAATCTGAAACTAAACCATATTGATTTAGATTCTTCTTGCTTCTCTTTTTCTCTTTTCTCATAAATTTCCATTCTTCTTGGGATTCGTTTGTCTTTTTACTAACATAATACGTTATATGTTTATCTGATTATAATCATGTCGAATCTTTCGGATTATCTTTATGCCGTCGATTTTAATGGTAAATGGAAGAAGAATGAGAAAATATGCGGAAATATGAAACATTAAAACCAAGTACGTGAGCGTGCGCTGCGAAGTTATAACATATATTTCAAAAACCCTTCACCCAGGAATATTCATCATTCGTTTTATAAAAATCAGCGTAAGCGGAGCGGTCTTATTTCTTGTCAGATTGCGAAGCAACCTCCTTAGCGTAGTTGTCGGCCGGAGTTTTGTACCGCTTGATGAGGTCATGACAAAGGCTTACTTACATAATCATGAGCCTCTGCGTCGTGACTTGTGCTCCTCTTGCATTGTCAAACATTAGAATGAACTTGCAAGCATACACTCCTAATCAAAGATCCATTAGTTTTTGTGGGACATCGACCATCTTAACACAGAGAAGTGATACGGATCTGTCAATTGAACTCTAGTTATCAACTATTCTTAAAATAATATTTTAAAATTATAAAATACGACATTACGAAATTAGTTATACTAATTATATTAAGTTATCTTGTGTTATAACATATTATAATGTGTTATCTTGAGTTATAACATATTATAATGTGTTATCTTGAGGATTTACAACGAGATTATACATCATGAGCCCACGAAAAACTAAAAAGATTCAAAGCTTTGTCAAATAAAACACAAATAACAACATCGAAACTCCACAACTATAAAGATTCAAACTTTTGTGAAATAAAACACACCTTAACAACATCAAAACCGAAATAACACCTGACAACAAATAAAGTATTTGAAGTAATTAAACGAAATAATACATGATAACGAAATAATACCAAAATTAGCTAGAAATTTGAATAACTTACATTATTGAAGTCTCTAGGCTTTTAATTAATAATATATGAAAAATTTTAGAGAGGAAATGTTAGGTGGGAGGAGAGTGGGGGAATTAGCTATGCTTTCAAATAAAATGTGAAATGGGCCCAGGGAGTAGCTTAGTTTTTAATGAAATGTGGAAATGGAAAGTATGGAAGGGGTAAATTAGTCATTTCATAGCCAATTTGTGGTATTTTGTTAATAAAAAAGATTTTGTGTATTTAGACAAATAATAGGGTTGACTTGTGGTATTCTTCAAAATTTCCGTCGAGGCATACCTCAACTGATAAGAGCGATTGTTAAATAACAACATCACCAGGCTTTTTTATGCGGTGTGGGTTGATCAGCATAAGTGGCGAGAATCTCGTGAAGTAGTTTAAAGAGAAGCTCAAGTCTCACGATAAAATTGAAGCGTCAAGCGATTTCAAGCTTTTTACGTATAAAATTTCGAGGGGTATGGATAGCGTGAGCTGTAGTTTGAAGATTTCAAACAATGGTCCTCTCCGCCCTGTTTTCAAGAGGGCCCGCAGAGCATGTGATTTTGATATGGAATTGAGTTTTCTTTTTGGTGATGAACTTACTTTAAGTATAACAATTATATTTAATGGTCATGACCTTTTAGACAATGGAAAATTGAAATGTGATTTCATGTCAAGATAAGCTCTCAGTGTAGTAGACAATTGAGATGAGAATTGATGTCATACATTTGAACATACTTGAGAAGGCTAAAGACTGAGGTAAAACCTGAAAATTGGACAAGAAGCATTTTATGTGATCTATAGATGATTAAGTATTATACAACTATATGTAGTTGTCTTGTTTGTAGCTAGGACAGTGCTGGAATGGCCTCAGGGCCATAGTCTTGACTCGTTATGGTATCTTCTTCCCTCTTATGTAATATCAATTATTAATGATAGATATAGGATCATTTAGCATTGATGATGATGAAAGGGAAACATTGGCGAGCAGATTGGGGAATATGACAATCTAATGATCCTTGTCCTGTTGTAAGCTCATCAAAACTATCATAGTCCAAATATTCACGTACCTTTATGTGTTTGGGAATTTACTCTTTGTCTGTTGCAATTCCAACTTTAATTTGATATTAGGGTAAAATAATCGTTTTGTATCTGTTCTCATCTGAATGTAGTATAATCAAAGAATGAAATGTAGCAATGACAGTTTATGATACTTGTAAAGAATTTACGCGTAGTATAAGAAGGGACAGAAATGAGAATTCTTGCAATTAAATAAAAAACAATCTGCTACTCTATCAACTCAATAAAGTACTTTCAAAATCAAAATCAAAAACAATTATTAAGGACGAAAATAAAAAAATGAGACAAAAAGTAAGTTAGAATTCTAAACAATCAACTATTATGAAAAAAATAATTTTTATCTAAATAATTATCTAATATGGAATATAGGAAATAATATTTTAATATTTTTTTATTAGTATTATAATTTTGATTCAAATTAAAATTATATGCATCAATAAAAATTAAAAGATTATTATTTGCAACCGTAAAAAACATAGAGAGTTCTTTGAAATTCTGTTGATATATAATTACAATCATATATATTGTCATTATGAAGAATTATACTGCCAAGCCAATAACAATGGTTGTTCACCTAATTGACCGTTGTTCTCATCATCTTTTATTCTTATTACTTACTTTCACCATTACAACAAATACTATGGTTGTTTGCCTAATTGACAGCCATTGGCTCATATAAACTGAACAAAACCAAACCTTATTTCTCACTAATTAGATAAACAATTTTTCTAATATATGCTCTTAGAGCACATGTTAAAATTGAAAATAATAATGTTTTCATATCAAAATTTATATGCAAATCTTATATCAAATATTTTCCTTAATTATCACCTTAACATGTGCCTTAAAGACACATCTGTTATATAAATACAATATTCTTATTCAATTCTACACTAGTGGTAGAAATATGGGAGTAGTCATTTTTAAATTTTTAAAAAATAAACATCTAGTCATTCCGTTTTTTATTTATCACTAATTGATTTTAATATGGTGCTTCTTTATATTTATAAAGTATCAATCTCTCTTCTCTTCTCGATGTAACCCAAACTCATTTTAATAAATTCAATTACGCGAATTACATCTTCCACGAATTTTTATCTAATAATAAATTATTCCTCATCTCTATATTAAAATCTTGATTCTGCGACTACCCGATTCTCATTCTCATATATTGTATATTTGTATATATACACTCTCTTGATATCAGTCCTGTGGAAAACAACAATATGGAAAATACTGTTATGTATTATCTACTTCTACTTGTTAATGGTGCCATTTGGTTTTTTCAATTGTCTATTGGTTTTGTTGATGCTAGATTACTAGTTGAAGCTCCACTTTCTTCACTATCAGTTCCTCCATTCAATGAATCAATGGCAGCTTTCTCTCCAGGTATTAAAATTAGTTCCTTTTTTAATAAAAATCATGTTGGCACTTTGACATTCTTGTTTTTATTTTCATGGTTTGCTTAGAATAATTGGAACTTGCAAATTTTCAAAAAAAAATTAGAGCTTTACTGTTTTTAGTCCCACCTGAATATATTTATTGAATACTTTTTATGCCATTTTTTAGTAGCAAGATTACATGTTTATTGAGAAGTCACATTTTAATGTATATATGTTGTTTTGTGTAATCAGGGATTGCTGAAGGAACATCAAAACATCATATGTTTTCAAATAGGAAGATGGTTATTGCCTTTTCAACTGCACTTGGAGCAATCATAGTACTATTTTCCTTATTGATTTGGTTCTTCTGTAGAAAGAATCTTCGAAAATCTCACAGCTCGGGTACTTCAATTTTGATGATTCTGTTCACTCTGGTTTCCCTTTTAATTTTTATGTGGGAATATTTTGGTCGGGAATTCACTTTTCTTTATGTAGTTTTTGAAGATGGCTTGAAGGGACTGGCATTGTCTCAATTTGTTGGTAAATATAATTCATTTAATAAGAGTAGCCAGAAACGATCCGTGGCTGTAATGGAATTCAAGATGCTTGAGGTTGCAACAAACAATTTTCGAGAAAGCGAAATTTTGGGTCAGGGTGGATTTGGACGTGTATATAGAGCTCAATTTGATGATAAGTCATATGGAGCTGTGAAGAGGCTTGATGGTGGTACTCAGGATGCAAAAAAAGAATTCGAGGTATCATCATAATCATTAGAAAGGTTTTTGCTTGTTTGGTTGACAATATCGAGGATCTGATCTGATAAAATTGTCGATGAATATGTCGTTGCAATTCGAGACTGAGGTAGCGTTGTTGAGTAAGATTCAGCATCCAAATATAATCATTCTGCTGGGCTATTGCATCCATGAAGAGACCAAGATGCTTGTTTATGAACTAATGGAAAGTGGATCTCTGGACAGTCAATTGCATGGTAACATATGTTTGGGACCTGTTTATTTTTCATTTTCACTATATATAATATGTTTGGGATCTGTTTATTTTTCATTTTCACTCTATATAACAGTAAGATGAATTCTAAATGTCATGCAAAAATGGTGAAGATTTGGAAGATCACGAGGTTTCATCTTAAAACTAACTAATAACGTGGATATAGTCAATGGAAAGAGTGCATAGATAATCTGAATAATCAACCTGGGAGGATTCTCTTGAGTTCATAGAAAGAGGAATATGATTGTTCATTGGTTTGGAAAGATCTATGAAATTGTATATTGTAACTGATTTTCTTGATTTTGATTGCAATAGGGACTTCACATGGAGCAGCTTTGACATGGCATATTCGGTTGAAGATTGCTCTCGATACAGCTAAGTGAGTTAGTTCAACTGTGGACAACCACCATGTGGAATTTTATGACATTGGTTGTTGCTAATGGGGTCATTAATAATAATAACAATAATAATCACATTTCATGTTTGACCAGGGGACTAGAGTATTTGCATGAGCACTGCAATCCACCAGTGATCCATAGAGATCTGAAATCTTCTAATATCCTATTGGATTCCAATCTCAACGCAAAGGTAATATAGAATTTGTTATGTGCCTAATTACGCTAAATTCGTCTATTGAAAGTGTTTATTTAGACAGCTCAATACTTTTACTTAATGAATTGATATCCAAAGTTAACATGCAGAGAAAATATTACGGAAGCCAAAATAAGTTATAATACAACTTGTTTATTTGATTTTTTCGTACGCGATGGTATGCTATATGGTTTCGATCCTCACAAAGTCACAATCCTAAATTGCTCTTATATGTGGTTGTATTCCAAATAGTTAGTACTAATGTAACATGATGGATAACAGAAAAATCTTTATACATGGCTGATGTATTATTTCGACTCACTATTTTTTGTGTGTCTCAGCTTTCCGATTTTGGACTTGCGATACAAGATGGTTTACAAAACAGAAACAACATCAAGCTATCAGGGACCTTGGGTTATGTGGCCCCGGAATACCTTTTAGATGGTATAATGTTTCATAATTTTAATGTACATGGTTTAGGAAAAGATGGCTTTCCTTTCTTGGTTGCCCAACTTTTCGTTCTTTTTTTGTGCTGAAAGGGAAAGCTTGGCACCACTTAAGTTCTCGCTCAACTTTTGAGCACATGGTACTGGTGCATTGTCTCTTGCTAGTTGTTACCCAAGAATTCTTAAAGATTATGAATTTCTTTTTGGTTTAAAGAATTATATAAAATGAAGAAAAATCTTTGTTCTAACTTAAGTATGCGTAAATTAAGCATAATATAATCTTGATGGCTTTTTCGACAGGTAAATTGACAGATAAAAGTGATGTTTATGCATTTGGAGTAGTACTTTTGGAGCTTCTTCTTGGAAGAAAGCCATTAGATAAACAAGCAGATGCTCAAAGCCAGTCTATTGTCACATGGGTAAGGCCTCAACATCAGATTAATTCTCTTTTGGCTGACAAAAAAGAATTATAACAAGCTTTAAATTTGATGCTTATTGCTAAAGATTAAAATCTTGCTTGATTTGCAGGCCCTGCCTCAGCTCACAGATCGATCGAAACTCCCTAACATTGTGGATCCTGTGATTAAAGATACCATGGATCTAAAGCACCTATATCAGGTTTGTTTCCAAAATGGCACTTTCCCTAATCTCCGCCAACGGGCCAGAGTTATTTCCATTTGAGTTGATCAATTATCTCCGCGTTCCTGGGTTTTGATGATAATGTCTAATTTCATCACTGGCTAAATATACGTCACTCGAACTCTGTAAAGTCCGAGCAACATCCGTCACAACTATTTGTTGGAGCCGTGCCCATCACTTGTGATAACACCTAATCCTGAATGTCTGAATTTTGAAGATTTCTTTTATGTTTGCTATAAATGAATTGATTTGCATGAATTTACAGGTTGCTGCTGTTGCGGTCCTCTGCGTACAACCAGAACCGAGCTATCGTCCATTGATTACAGACGTACTGCATTCCCTCATCCCTCTTGTTCCAATGGAACTAGGTGGAACTCTTAGATTATCACACAACCACCCTTCTGCCCATCAGAATTTACACCAAAATGTTTTCTGACAAAGATTGTGAGTTCATCTTAATTGCTTCTCATCATAGATTTCATTTTTGGTACATAAAATAATATTATTATACATAGCCCTCTGGTATGGGAAGCTGACTGCCCCCCAACAAGAGTTATTGAGTTTAGCTGAGAGTTATCATTATTATCATCATTGTATATAAGAAAAGGTTGAACAATAGATCAAACATTATAGTATCATAAATGTTCTTTGATATTTCGTCCCCACTGATTATGATGTTGTTTGGCTTATTCCTGTATGTATTACATAAACAATTTCTGGCTTTAAGAGTAAATCTATCAGTAAGCATGACTTTTTCGTATAATTATCGCCAATTAAATTAATTGGTGCGAGTACTGAATATTACTTTGGGACGCCAAATATTAATTTTGACGAGAACAAAGTAAAAAATTAAAATTTGACACTGTTTCGATGTATTTTTCGAGCTACCATCTCTGCAAGATTCCATAACGAAAATATGCTGTAGTTTTGTAGCAGAGATTGATAAAATCACAATAGTTTGTCAATAAAAAAACCATTATATGCTTAGCTGGTAAATTAAAAATGTTGATGAAAATCCTCATACCTCTCAGACACCAAGTGTCCACAATTGTAGTACAAAATTGTTTGGGGCAAGGATACATTATTTCAACATGTCTAAAAGTTCAATATCCAACACTTCCCTTTCCCTCTTGAAGGGAATCAATGAGGGAAGCAGCGATTAAAGTGTGGGTTGAGAAGTTGTGTGATGGCTTAATGCAGTTAGCTGACGTTGTAAAATGAATCGATGATGGCATCTGCCAAATACTCACATTTGGCTAATGATAATCCTGCCAACGATATTCTTCCATCCTTTGTCATGTAGACATGCCATTTGTTGGTCATGTTATCGCTCTGCTCATAAAAGAAGAGGGAAACCACATCAGCCTGATAGCAAAGTTCATTAAACCATGCTTCTAGTATTCTTCAGAAGAAGCATTTGCTAGAAATTCTATATAAATGATGTTCTATAGAATAAGACTACTCAATATAGTCGTAACTATGAAAAACGTAAAGGTCAATATGCCGGGTAGGATGTCGAGCTTACTTGAGATTTGTTCAGCCCTGTGAATGAGAACATACCGATCTGCGCAAGTACATAGGACCAGTCCTTTCCAGTCTTATCTTTTGCGGTTAAGCTGTCATAAAGCTTTTGTCTTACTGCTTTTATCCTCCCAGCCATCAATTCCATCTCCTGTTTCCACTCATTGAATAGTTCAGGATTGCCAACAATGTTGGCAACTATTTTAGCTCCATGAATGGGAGGATTAGAGTACATGGGTCGTGCTAATCTTTTCAGCTGGCTCTTTACCCTACATATAAATGCAATTGTTCAGTTTTTTTAGCGAGACAAAACTTCCACTTCTTCAACTATTACTGTAAGAAAGATAAAATCCAAGGGTGCAGATATTTGAGTACATAATTTGAATTTGAATAAATAATTTCAAGATATCGATATTCGAATAGCTTGATATAGAAATCTTGCATTAAATAGTCATTGAAGGAAGTCTTTTCACGAAACCAAAAGGAATTCAATTCTAATTTCATCACTTTTAAGTCTTTGGTTCTCCTGTACACTCACTAAACTTGGCTCATCTATTCTTATGAAGTCATGAACAAATTTTCGATAAGCTTAGAATTACCTAACCCTTTTTTTAGCTTAGTACTACAGTACCTAAAGAATATACGATAATTACATGATTTCAGATTCTTGGTTCACAATACCTTGTAGCTGCATCTGCAGATGAGCAAACAACATTGATTGCTCCGATTCTCTCTCCATAAAGACCTAGATTTTTACTATACGATTGAGCAACCAGAAACTCCATGCCACGTTCAGCAAATAACCTCACTGATGAAGCATCTTCATCAAGGCTACCACTTGCAAATCCCTGCATTCATGCTCAAAGATTCAAAAGACGCTTTCACAATCTAACTGTTATAAATGACAGAAATATCTGTAGAAACCCGACCAGTAATCTTTACCTGATAGGCAACATCAAAGAAAGGAATGTGATTTTTCTCCTGCATGACATCTGCGATTTTCTTCCACTGTTCCAGTGTTGGATCAATGCCTGTTGGATTGTGAGCACAGCCATGAAGCAGCACAAAAGATCCTTCGGGTGCAGCCTGAAAAAGGCATACAACGTTAATGGTAAACCAAGCAAGTAATGATGAAATTGTTAAATATACAATCAGGAACCAGCTGTGAGATCTCAGCCTAGAACCATAGTTTTCACTGTGGAAAATCAGACAAAGATATATACAAAGATTGATGATGCGTACATATGTCAGCATTGATCTCGAGGAAGTGGCAGAATACATGCCACAATGTTTCAGTGGACTAATAGGTCATTGGGGAAACAATGGAAAAAAGTATGCTCACTTTCAAGCAGAAAAGAAGAAAAGGAAGGGGAAATGGACAATGATTAAACAAAATAGAAAGAAAACTGAGAGGAAGTAGACACATATACACAGATGTATATATAATGGTTTAACAACATTCTTGTTGGGCAGATTAACCTATCTTAACAAGTTTATAGTCGGTCTCCTACTGCAGACCTTTCCGTATTCTTAGCACTCTTTAGCATATAGCTGGCATAAATCACGGTTGAGGAAATCTCAGTACCTTCATACTTAGGACAAATCAGAAAGGATGAGATGCCCTCTTGTTTATAATGAGGACTGAGAAGAAAGAAGAATCTAACCTTTATGTCAGCGATCATTCCATCAAAATCCAGACCAACTGTCCTGGGGTCATAGTATCTGTACTCAGACCAAGGAACTTTAGCATCATTAAAAATGTTCTTGTGGTTACCTGCAGGCGATAACATAAACATAACTCAAATATGGAGATGGTTATGATACTACAAACAAATTTCTCCACTTTGGCCGTGTGAAAATTAAGAATACGCACCCCAAGTTGGAGAAGATATCAAAACCTTTGCTCCAGGAAAATATCGTTCTATGAGTGCCGCAGCAAGTCGAAGAGAGCCAGTACCTGAGAGACCCTGAATAGTTGCAACCTGAACAGAAGAAAATAGGGTAAGATTTGGTAAAGGAATTGAATGACATGGAAAATGAGCTACCCTCACAAAAACAAAGCAGAAAACAAAATCTTGCATACCTTTTCTTGCTGAATTACTTCGTTTTCTGCGCCAAACAACAGCTCAGCAGTAGCTTTGTTGAATGCAGCCAAACCTTCAATTGGGAGATACTGCATATCACAGAGCACTTGGTAGTAAGAAATCTTTTGGAACACTAATAATAATTTGGCAATATGAAATTGCTTGTACCTCTTTGTTTTCCCCTCTCTCCAACATAAGCTTTTCTGCCTACAAGGAAGTTCCAAAAATGATATAATTCAATAATATTTAACACCAACTTCCTTGTTTAAGAGACAATAAAAGGACTAAGGATGTATATCAAACAACAAAAATGGTCAACATAACCTGCCTTCTTGACTACATCAAGCACATAAGGTTGAAGGTCTTCTGTGCGGTAGGCTCCAACACCAAGATTAAGTTTCATATCACTAGTATCGGCCTTGAAAGCTTCAGAAACTCCAAGGATGGGATCTGGTGGAGCCATTGTTATGTTCTCAAACTGGGAGACATTTACAGCAACTGTCATAGATCCCCGACCAAAAGACTGCACAAAATGAGCAGATTCTTATGATTCATGTCAGCCTCATTCAACTCTGATCTCTTTAACTTGAAGTTGGGTGCCATGACACCCTTACGATGGTCAATAATCCAAGTAAGTGTGAGTGGTGATAACTTTTTTATATACCAAGAATGATCTTAAAAATAACTATATATAAATTCGTGAAACCACTCGGAATAAACATATATTATATCACAATTATTTCGGCATATGCAACACATCTCACTGCAATGGCCAGTGACTGTATTTCTATGGATCCATCAATCATCTTGATCACTCAAACCAAAAACTACTAATTCCATGTAAGCGCATCTAGCATTATTCATAAAGGATACTATAGGGGTCTCAAACTAGCATTATACTCGATCGATGAGACACACCAATAAGTATAAACTACTTGGATCTAATTAGCTATAACCATGAGGTTTAATATATCTATTGATTCATCAAAAGTAAAAAACAATGAATTTTTGTAAACAGACTTCCCTATGGAGGCAACATAGCTTATCCTTGGCATTATAGACCTGCTTAGCTTTATCGATGAATCAAAAGTAATACCTTCATCTTTACAACATTCTTTCCAGACAATGCAATTTGATTGGAGGCGCCAAGCTTCCATTTTGCCTGCTGCTTAAGTGTCAACACAATAAAATTAGATGATCATTTTACTCTATGTAACTCATTTTTTTGTACATAAAGCGCACCTTTAAGATGTGTTTGTTTGAGTATGGAATTAATATGGAATAGGAGTAAAACTCAACACAAGTTCTGAATATACATAGAGATTTCATACAGTTCCATTTCAATCCAATTCAATACCTCAAACAAAAACACCATTAATGCAAAAAGGGAATTTAACATAAATGACAACTAGCTTCAATTGATAAACAAGTTATATTTAACTAAAAAGCTCATCAAAACAGCTCAATCTATACATGATAATATATGTAAAGAACAATGGATTCCACAAAAAGATAACAACTACTGATAGTAAATATAGAAACAAAAAATATGATCATACCTTAAAGTTTTCACAGACAAGAGCAGGGAATGCAAAGATAACTGTTTGATGCCATTTATCTAAAGATCACCTGAGGCCAGTCTAATTACAAAAGGGTACACACAAAGTTATTAAATGCCATCATTATATTTTTTCTTTTAAATCATAGATGAGAGGAGCCATATCAAGAATGAGAATAAGTAATAGAAATAAATAAAATAAGTTGGACATATTTATGAAACACTTAATTCTGCAATTAATATGAAACAAACTAGAGATGATTGAGATTAGGAAGGACATGAGTAACCTCAAAGCTTGTAACTCAATAGGTGATGTTACAATGAGATCTGACTGCCAAGTAATCATCGGTCTTAAAAATTATAATAGGAAATGAAAAAGCCAAAAATTAATAAAGATGATTTTAAATTTCTCTTAAAATAAACTTAGTCTCCAAAAAAATTTGTACTATTCCTTATAGAATATTTGCTTTCCTATTTATACGTTAATAAAAATCTTAAAATCTTGCGATTTTTATAATTTTTAAGTGAATAATTAGGAAGCATTAAAATAGATACGTAAAAGTTAGCATAAATAAGAAAATGATGATTTTAAATTGTATTTCGAGAAAAAAATTAGTAAAAGCCGATTAATACGTCACGCTGTAAGTTAGTAAGTTGGCTAAAAGTACGATATACATGAGGTTTGGTCACGTTCTCAATCACTCGCATAGATTCACTTTGTACTACTCATCACTTCATCATTTGTCTTGTTTAATTAAATAAAAGATCTCAATGAATGGTGCTAGTTTTTTCGGGGACTCCAATTGAGATTTAGAATTATTAAAATTTTAACTTCTCAACACAAATTTACGATAATAGTCTTTTTAAATTTTAAAAAGCTGATATTTAAAAGTACTTTTACTATCGATATGATAGTTTTAAATCAAGTTATGTACCATTGTTTCACGTCATAAAGGTGTATTTTTTCATATATATTGTGAACATTTTAAATATAGTCACTTTGATTGTGTCAGCATTCAGATATCAGCTGACACCTTTTTAAATTATTAGGCCATGTCGTTTTAGATTCTTTGCAGTATAGCTATCATTTTATATTGTCCCACGACCTCTGGTTAATGTTATTTCAAATTTGTCCCTTTCCACAGCATTATTAAAATTTGTGCATTGTGTTGCTTGTTTTAATTGTCAAAATTTGAGGTTGGGATGCGATATGAAATGATAATGTTAGTTAAGTAGGAGACGATAAAATGATAGTTAAGTCGAGTGTAATTGAGAAAGATAAAAAGTTCATGGAACAATTGAAATATTAACAATTCAAGGGCTACCTTGAAATAAATCTATATTGTACAATAGTATTGTTAAAAATCTATCAAATGTTAACATTTTCAATATATTGTGATATTATATTCATAGTTTTTTAATCAAATTTATGTATGTTAGTTAAAATAGTAAAATTTATTAATTTTAATCATTAAAAATAAACACATGAAAATATTTAGTCAACTTTGTTTCCACATAGTTCCAAGATTATTTGACAATTTTTTAATTTATATTGAACATAAAATATTAATTTATTTTATCAATTAATACTTACCTAACTTTTCATCTACTTAATAATTTGAAATATGTATGATTGATCTCTTCTCTTTCAAACTAACTTATAAATCTAACCAAGTTTTCAATTTTTATATAATTTAAATTTATATTAATATTTGTCTTATGTTTCTTATACAATATATAAATTAATGTGGATGTTAATTGAAGTACAGTGACTTCTTTTTTTATCATAACACTTCTGTGAGAACACTTATTGTCTACGAGACTTCGAAATGCTCAATTGTGGACGCCGATCAAATTTATTAAAATGATCCCTTTAAGATTTTAATTAGTTTAATAATTGTTAAAAAATCTTTTAAATATGATTGGTATATTTATGCATCTACTTCAATGTAGAAGTATGTATTATTGCAATACATTTATTTTAACTACAAATTGTTTCAATATAATTAAGTGAAGATATGGAGGAATTTCTCATTTACAACCTTCACAATTATAACCTTCATAAGTGAAATGGTATGCTATACCTCTCAGTTTCATGTCTTGTAGATGATTATTTAGATGAAAAATTTATTAAAATTGTAAAAAATACATATTGAGATTGTAAAAAGCTACATTAATTATAAAATACATTGAGGTATTACATATGAAATCTATACATTAAATTTAGCTAAAGCACATGCATTGTTTAATCAAAACTCGACTTCACCAAACCTATTAAACTAAAACCGGAACCAATCAAACATATCACAAAATATCGGAATCATACATTGTCAACGAACATCTAAACAGTCATCTCATAAAATATAATGACCAATTTTAAATATGATTCCTTACTGGCTTGCACATTCAAATTGAACAGCCTGCAAGCTGCGTTTCCATTCGAGCAATGGCTAAAGTCAACAATTTTAAATAACAAATCCTTACCGAAAACACATCATAATCGAACAGCTAAACATAACATTTTTAAGTAATAATTCTAAACAGTGGTCACTAAGAAATCGAAATATTCTGAAATAATCTGTGAAATGGTTTGAGATAAAACTTGAGTGCGGCGCCAATGCCTACGCTTGGCGCTGTGCTGATAGTATTATCAATTCTCATACGGATCAATATGGGGATCGGCCTATTCTGCCTCTGCTTCTTCGCCAGCTTCTTCTTGATCATGAACGATTTGTGGGACAGCTGCAAATTCAATAACAACAACACTTTGCAATTTCAACAATTACACATAAAATGTTACCTAAATACAAAGAAACTTATAATATAGTTTGAGTTTAATGGTCAAAATTAACAAACTTCAGGGGCTTTAATACCTGTGGGTGATTTGATGAAAATTGCTCCATTAATATGGCGTACTTACACATCGGTTATAATTTCAACAATAATGCATAAAATGTTACCTAAATCCAAAAAGATTACATAAGTTGGACTTTGTGTTAAAATTAATAACTTTAGGATTTATCCACAAATATAACATGATCAAAAATAATCGTAATACATTACAATAATAAAAATGGCTAATAATAGCACATATCAATTAAATTTCAACAATTAGAAATAAAATGGTACCAATATACCAAAAAAAAATACTCTAATTAAAATGTTAAATGGTAAAAGATACAAACTTTAGGATTTAATATCATGGGTTAATATCAAAATAGGCTGGAAATAATATTTTATATATTTTTCAGTAATATTAAAACTAGAAAATAATGTAGAAATTGAAAAATTAGACCAATCTTTTGGGATATTGTGATTTTACTGCATTTTGGTGGTGGAAATAGATTTGTGAAACCTAATGGAGAAAAAAGTGGAGAATTTAATTATATTTAGTATTATTTTGATCTCTGTGTGTTTAGAATTTGAATGATGGATCGAGATACTGTAATGGTAAAACAATGATCAGATACAAACTTGTGCTGAAATGTTGTTATTGATCATCACATCTTTACTTTAAAATAATTTATTTAATTCTGGCATGTTTTATAAAGTGTTTTTCTTGGCCAATTCAGTAAAAAATTATAAATGCAATGCATTTATCTTGTCATCATTTATTCTTAATAAAAATTATATTTCTAGATTTTAAATATCTTTTTGAGCTTAACTAGCATTAAAATTATCCAATTCATTATATAATTTGATTAATTAGCATTTATATTTTGATATCTTTTTATTTCTTTTTTAAATTTAGTATGAATGATGATTAAACTTAGTAAAAGGGCCGCGAGTATTAAAGAGTCAATAGGTTTTCATTTAAAGTGAGCGAAGTACATACTCCTTCCTTAGATGAAGTTCGTTTTACTCGATTAAGTATGATTTAATATTAAGTGTGTTATTAAAAATATTTAAGGATATATTTTTAAAAATATTAAAAATAGTATGTGTAAATAACTAAAACATAGTGTATCCAGGTATTCTAAACACCTAATTAGTATGTGTAAAAATATTTGTTGATCAAATTAGTACAACCTAAAAATATTTTAAAAATATTAAAATGAATCCTTTGTACTATTGGGAAGTAGATTCATTCTTTGCGTTATTTAAATTGAGTAACAACTTAAGTAAAAGAAATTTAATGAAAATAGCTGGTCGATGTCGTATTTTTAAAATATTCTTGTCGATGACAGCGTGTTTACGAAAATGGCGCGACCGATGATACGTGTTTGATGATGTCTTGGGTTTTGAAATATATCACGATGGAATGGGTATGTGGCCGAGAAATCAAATAATAAGTAGTAATAGACGTGGCTAACGAACCGGGCCTCGGTGGGCCGTTCGGGGGCCCGGCCCACCAGTTCGGTTCGTATTCGGCCCCGGCCCACCAGGCCCACGAACGGCCCCGGTTCGTTAAAAAATGGGACGGACCAGGAAACAAAGATTGTTGAAACCTGAATTCAGCGCGCTTTATGTCGAGGTGGGCCTTCGGCCAGGCCGGTTCGAGGGCCCCTATTAGCATTAATGCTTAGTTTCATAGCGATGCGCGTTTAATCTTCTTGTAAAAATAAATATGGTAGTAGTGGGATTTGAGCATTAGGCTATGATGAAGAATAATTTTGAGCCGGGTGGTAGTGGTAATTTTGTTAATTTGTGTATAATAATAAATGAGATTATCTAGTTTCAAATAATATATAAATAAAAGCGTAAAGGCTAAGTAATATATTATCGCTTGAAAATATCACAATAGCGTTTAAATAAAAGCTATTTCAACATATTAATAGATAACTTAAATTTGGTATTATTTAATATATTATCTTTATTTGATATATTATCCTTGAGAAATAGTGAAATGACTACATTTAAATTATTAAAGAAATATTATGATAATATTGTATTCATGAAATATTCATGTTCATATGCGTAATTATAAATCAAGTGATTTAGTTTAGATAATATACGTATAAATAAAAGCAAATAATATGCGTCTGAATCCCAGTTATTTAATATTATGATATATTATTCTATGAAATAAAGTAAGTTCTATCAAATAATACCAAACTTATTATTCTATCCAAATAAAGTATTAAACCCTTCATTTTATCATACTTAGATAGCAAGTTCATACTCTTAACATTTATTTACTCTTCGATTTAATACTAAGATAATCTTAACATAATTGAATAGTGTGTGTGAAAACGGTACCACGTTCATTCCAAATGAGCACCACGTTTATCACAATTTTGAAATTGTGTTAAGCGGTCTGGCGTTTAATCAAATGTTACCGCGTTTAATTGAGCGATTAAGCGTTTAATTAGGATGGTACCAATTTGAGAAATTATTCATTATTGAAGGATAATATATCAAATGGTAAAAAGTATATTAAATATTCACAATGTCTAAGTTAATATCGATACGTTTTGAAATAGATTTTTAATTATAAATATGTTTTATTGTTTAAAGAATAATATATTATGAATCTTATGCTTTTATTCATATGTATATTATTTGAAACTTAATAATTTGATTTATTATTATCTGCGTAATGCTTATTCAACCAAATTTTGATAGTTTTCCTTCAAATTGGTATTATTTGATAGAATAATATATCATAATACTAAATAACTTAAATTTAGGTAAAATAATATATTGTTAAGTTTTTGAGTTAAATAATATATTATTTTATATTATATATTATTAGATATTATCTTTTATTATAAATATATTATATTTTAAACTAAAGAACTTGATATATTATTATCTGGCGTATTAACAAATCGTCGAAACTGCTTCTGATAGTTTATAAGCTTTATCTTTGTATCACTTTAAGGTCGAGTTGAAATTTGAATGCATTATTCAACGGTAGTCGGTAATCGGCGTGGTAGCGTTTGGTGATACTTGATGCCAGCGTTAAATAGGGCCTTTAAAGTGAAACCGGTACGACGGTAGGTATTGACAACGGACGGGCCCGGCCGGGTACCGGCCCGGTTCGTTTGCGACTAAGTAATAATATATATATAAATCGAAAAGGGTAGCTAACCTAAAACGATTGTATTACAAATGGTGAAGTCCTATTTTGGATATGAAGAAGCATTGAATATTTTGGGCGTAATAGCTTCAGGAGAGAGCAACATAGTGTATGACAATTCAGGCAGATATGTTATAGCAGCAGCATTAGAGAAAATCCATGTTTGGCATATGAGACAAGGACTTTGCTCCAAAACACTTTCTCCTTATTCTTCCTCTACTCCACTTGTTACCTCCATTGCTTCCTCACCTTCTTCCCTTGTAACTTTCCACTTTTCCACTTTTATATATGTTTTATAATATCAAACCATGCTAATTTCTTGCCGTACAATCTCAACATTCAAATTAAATTGGACTTATTATGTATATTTGCAAAATATTGTTTGCTTTTAAATTTTATGGTTCTTTTTTTTATCTATGTTGTGTAATAAAAAGAGGGTATTTTTAATTTGAGTTACTGTTGACATGCTAATTTGTTCCAAATAAAAGTTGTGTGTGCAATTAAGACTATACAGTTTGTATAGAACCAAGATGGTATTTTTTTATGTATGTTGTATCGATCCACTTATGAATTTTATGGTTGTATTTTAAAATTTGAAGTTGGGTATTTTTATTTACGTTGTGTTAGTATTTAGTGAAATTTATATCAAAAGATAGTATTTTTAATGTATTTTTCTCATGGAATATTATTTGTATAATAAAAAGATGGTATTTTTAATTTAAGTTACTATTAACATGGTAATTTGTTTCAAATAAAACTTTTGTGTTCAATTAAGACTATACAGTTTGTAAAGAACCAAGATGGTATCTTTTATCTATGTTGTATCAATCCACTTAAGAAATTTTGTTTATGTTGTATTATGATTAGTGAATAATATGACAAACGATAGTATTTTTAATGGACTTTACTGTTAACATGATTATTTTGATTCCAATCAAAGATATGTGTGTAATTAAGGATGTAAGTTTCTTAATTTTCACAATTGAAATCAAACTGGACAATATTTTTGGGATGTAGGGAGTATTTTTGAAGATGGTTGATTGTATATATTATTTCTGGTTCTCTGTTCTGTTTATTTTTTATTCTGGTAACTTATGATTGGTATTGCATGTACACATATCTGTATGCATATGCTTTTCGAAATCAGTTAAGATGCAAACTTTATAGTTTTCATTGGAGATAAATTCATGATATTATAGTACGGAGTATTATAATTGAGACATGGAACACTCAATACAGTAATTCTCTGATATATAAGAACTCTATTTTTTTGTTACTGTATTCTAAAATGTAATTGACTTGCTAATTTTCCGATGTATTCTTACGGGATTGTATTATGTAAGTGAGGTTGTATTTGAGGGGACATAAATTAGTCTCTAAAGTTGTTTTCGAGAAGGGGTTCTGAAATAATGAGAGATTGACTGCAGATAGCTAGTGGATATGCAGATGGTAGCATAAGAATATGGGACATTGAGAAAGGAACTTGTGAAACAACTCTAAATGGACATAAAAGTGCAGTATCAGCTCTTCGATACAACAAGCTTGGATCTTTAATTGCTTCCGGAAGTAAAGACACTGATATTATTTTATGGGATGTTGTCGGTGAAGCTGGACTCTTTCGCCTTCGTGGTCATCGTGATCAGGTTCTACTCGCATTATGTTCCCTTAAAAAATGGCTTCATTGTGACACCTATATTGCTCCCTCATAATCTTCATGTTCCGATATTATTCGTTTCCTTGTAGGTCACTGACCTTGTCTTCTTGGATTCGGGTAAAAAACTGGTTAGCTCATCCAAAGACAAGTTTTTGAGGGTCTGGGATCTGGAGACACAGCACTGCATGCAGATAGTTAGTGGTCACCATAGTGAAATCTGGTCTATAGATGCTGATCGTGAGGAAAGATATCTGGTTGCTGGTTCAGCAGACCCAGAGCTTCGGTTTTATACCATTAAGCATGATTCTGCTGATGTACATTCGAACATAAGCAACAACCAAGCTGATGTGAATAAAAAAGATACATCTGAGGGAAGCAAATGGGATGTCCTAAAGTTCTTTGGAGAAATCCAACGGCAAACCAAACATAGAGTTGCTACAGTGAAGTTCAACAAATCTGGGAATTTGTTGGCTTGTCAAGTAGTTGGCAAGATGGTGGAGATGTTTAGTGTACTTGATGAGAATGAATCTAAGCGTAAAGCAAAAAGGAGGATCAATAGGAGGAAGGAGAAGAAAGCTTCCAAGATGGATGCTCAGACAACAGAAAATGGCTCCATCAAAACTGCAACCGAGGAAGATGGAAAAATCTTTGAAATAACCGTATCTGATGTATTTAAAATTCTCCAGACTCTACGAGCTAGTGAGAAAGTATCCTCTCTCTCATTCAGTCCTGTCACGTCGAAGAACTCCCTTGCAACAGTAGCATTATCCTTGACAACTAATCTATTGGAATTCTATTCAATTGAAAGCAGTTCAGCCACTAAGTTAAGTGCCATTGAACTCCAAGGAAATCGTTCTGTCGTCAGAAGTGTTTCTCTGAGCTCAGATAATACACTCTTGTTGTCGACAAATCATAATGCTATTAAAATTTGGAATCCTAGTACTGGTTCTTGCCTCCGAACAGTTGATTCAGATTTTGGGCTGTGCTCACTATTTGTTCCAGGGAACAAGTATGCCATTGTCGGTACGAAATCTGGAAAACTTGAATTAGTTGATGTTCGAAGTGGTACCTGTATAGAAGTCGTGGAAGCTCATGGGAATGAAATTCAGTCTGTTGTGTTAACTCCTGATGGGAACGGTTTTATTACTGGGGGTGCAGATCATGATGTCAAGTTCTGGGAATTTGGATATGTAAAGAAGTCTAGCCAAGTAAGTGCCAATTTAGCTTTCTGCTAATTGCAAAACACAGGATTTATGCCCTTATCCAGTTATATTCAGTTTTATCAGAAACTAGTACCTATATTTATTACAATAGCAATGTCTTTCGAGAACTTATAGTCGCGATTTTAAGGTTCACTTTGTCTGATTACCATAATTCACCACTTATTCCAATGTTAATTACTTTCCATTTGCTGTCTTGGTTTGGTGATGAATTTCTCAGGACTTAAAACACTTCACAGTAAGTCCTGTGGACAGTATGAAAATGAATGATGCTGTTCTCGCCATTGCTGTCAGCCCTAATGGTAAACACATTGCTGTTGCACTCGCTGATGGCACAGTGAAGGTGCAGTGCTTCTCTTTTTACTGATAGGCAACATATGAAGCTATTAGTTTTCTTGAGTTAATATAGTACTAATTCCCTCTACATTTGTGATTGAATCCATCCTCTCAGGTCTATTACATGGATTCACATAAGTTTTTCCTTTCGTTATATGGCCACAAGCTACCTGTGTCATGTTTGGACATTTCAACTGATGGAGATTTGCTTGTAAGTGGTTCTTATGACAAAAATTTAAAGATATGGGGGCTAGATTTTGGTGACTGCCATAAGTCAATTTTCGCTCATGCTGCCAGGTACGGCTCCTGTTGATAATAATAATATCGCTGTAAGCATTATGACTTAATCTGTCTTCCAAGAGAAAAGAAGAACCAAAATTCCCTTTGTGATTCCGTTTTACTTTGGTGATTGGCAGTGTTCGGGCAGTTAAGTTTGTACGTAACACCCATTACGTGTTTAGTGTGGGGAATGATAGTCTTGTAAAGTACTGGGATGCAGACAAGTTTGAGTTACTCTTAACACTTGATGGTCATCATGACAAAGTTTGTTGCTTAGCAATTAGCAATCGTGGAGATTTTTTAGTAACAGGATCTTTTGATCGATCCATACGCCGATGGGATCGAACTGCGGAACCTTTTTTCATCGAGGTGATCTTCTGATAACTAGTCTTGCAAGTCCATGTATCCAGACTAGCCTCTCTCTCATTTCTTTCCTTCTGATAACCAATCTTCTAGATTTTTTCCATTCTTGTCAATTTGTTATCTAGTTCCATGTTCTATGGAGTCAAAGATTTTAGATTGTCTTTCTAATGTATTGGAGTAAATCAAATTGGCTCATTATACTAATGGAGTAAATCAAATTGGCTCATTATACTACGTACGCTTCTTATCTATTGTGAAGTATATATAGTCTTTGCACTTTATCTTGGACCAATTCTAAAACAACGTCCCTGTTATTGGGGCATGTTGATGTTGTCAATTTGTTATCGAGATGTTTATTGTTTCTGACTTGCTTGTTTTAACAGGAAGAGAGAGAAAAAAGGCTGGAGGAAATGTTCGAATCTGATATTGAGAACTTGTTTGAGGATAAAAGTGTGCCAAAGGAGGAAATTCCAGAGGAAGGAGCTGTCGGGTTAGCAGGGAAGACCACTCAAGAAACTCTATCTGGAACTGACTCTATCATTGAAGCTTTGGACATGGCAGATGCTGAGATAAAGCGCCTTGCTGAGCATGAGGTATGTGATCCACTGATTCACTTCTTATCGGAGGCAACGGCTAGTGTTGGAATAATGGAAAGAGTCAGTTACAGGTGCAACACCTGTCTAGATGAATCAATTTTATGTTATAAGGAGGATTAGACATAACAGAAGTGTAAGAACATGAATTTTAGTATTCGTGGTGTTTTCTTTTTGTGTACTTTGATGAGTACAGTTGCTTTCTCAAAACAACGTATTCTCCTGAAGTCGTACAATTGTTTACTTTGCTAATATAGAAAATGTTATTGTATTGAAAACAAATGAAATCAATAGAAGATTGATGTAATTGATATTAGTAAATGAAACAAAACTTAATACTGTAGATATTGCCTTTGCATACTCATATGTCTCCATTGGTGCCTATTTCTTTCCAGGAAGACAAATTGAAGGGGAAACTTGCGCATTTTCACCCTAATATTCTCATGCTTGGCCTCTCTCCATCGGATTTCGTGCTGCGTGCAATTTCTAATGTTCAGACTAATGATCTGGAATTAACATTACTGGTGAGTAGTATGGTAACTTTGCATATTTAACTTTCTTTAAGATTCTCATGATGGACTCTCATAATTCTCATTTTATTTTGCATATTTCCCTTGCACATTATATGATTAATCATGAGTTATTTTTCCTTGTAAGCATCGATGACTTAGGCAAATCCAATGTTTATGCTTACCCTGTTATGTATCCTTGTTGCAGTAGTCGTGTCCATCTTAAACTTTTCTAAATTACATGTTTTGTATGAGTCTCAATATCCACGCTACTCTCTTCGTATATGCACATATATTTTCCATTTGTTTGAGATTTCATTTGTTCCCTAAAACTTCATAAACTTTATACAGAAAATAGTTACTCATTTTTATAGTATGGTCGCAATATTATTTTTCATAATTTGTGTATTTATAGATTAAGAAATTGAAATGTTGAAAAACTAAAAATGGCACTCATTAATAAACCGAGGTATGTTTGTAAGTTCTAATAGCGTGCTTCACATATAACCATTGTTTGCAACAAAAATATGAAATGCTGTCAGACATGGAAGGGGAATAAGAAAGAAAGGACATAAACATGATTTAATAATATATTCATTCACGATTGTCTGTTAGTATTAGATTAACTGGTTAAACAAAAAACAGATTTGTAATGAAAACAATCAAATTTTCTGCTTAATAAAAGTCAGTTTGAATCTAGACTTGCTTCTATGTGGAGATTGATTTATAACATATTTAATTTTTTAATCAAACATAATTAAGCCCAAATCCCAATACATGAAATCGGGCAGAATACACTATTATCAAATTATGTAGATTATTCAATTCATGGATTGAATTCTTTAGTGTTCAAGTGCAAATACATCCCAAAGACTGCACATGTTAGTGTATTGTAATTGTTTGAGTATGATGCTTGGCATTAATAGTTCATTATATAATTATGAGTTATACGGTTAACTGAATTAGTTTCTTTTTATTCAGTTTTTCTCCCTTGTGTTTAAGTTTCTATTTTTCTTTGTCAGGCTCTACCATTCTCTGATGCTTTGAAGCTTTTATCTCACTTAAAGGACTGGGCAACTATTCCAGATAAGGTTAGACTTATGGAGCCCTGTTATGTCATTTTATTGATTAAGCAATATCAACGATACTGTCATACTTTCTTTATTTTTTGTGTGTGGTAATGCTTATGTTTAAAAACACACCCCACTGATACTTCAATGGATTGACAGGTCGAGCTTGTTGGAAGGGTTGCGACATTGCTTCTGCAGCTACACCACAACCAGCTGGTTTCAACTGTGGCCGCCAGACCTGTTTTGACTTCTCTTAAAGAAATTATTCCTGCAAGAGTAAAGGTAGCTTTACCATTCAGAGATAAATATTGAGGTCTTATACATGCTCTTTAAATCTACATGTTTGGTTAGGCTCGGATTTACTTTTTCTTTTTTCTCTTCCGGGAAATGATTAGCGGTAGCTTGAGGTGACTAGTTGGTATCTGTTGTTTGTCATATATATTGATGCCTTCATGTTGCAGGAGTGCAAGGATACTCTTGGTTTCAACTTGGCAGCAATGGATCATCTCAAGGTAGTATCTTCAAATATAGCCTCGTTTCTCTTCTTTCCAATATTGCCTCATACACTGAAATATGTTTTATTGTCCACTCACAGCAACTAATGGCATTGAGATCCGATGCTCCATTTAGAGACGCGAAAAGTAAATTACTGGAAATACGGTCACAGATCGCCCAACGAGCTGTTGAAGCAGGGCAAGATATTAAAGAAAAGAAGAGGAGGAAGAAGAAACAAAAGAAAGTTGACGGCACTCATGTGTGGTCATGATTCATTACCGCACATGATTTCTATACGCATCTTCAATGGCGGATTAAGATGTTTTATGTTCGACGATTCTCAAGGATGCAGATGAACTTTGAAGAGCGAAAAATCATCAACAGTTGTTCCAAAGGAATGAAGATCTCAGAAATGTTAAGAGTTGTAAGAGCTTTTTCCGGCATAACTGTAATTTTATTTTTTTGGTGATGTCATTTTTCTAGTCTATGTACAACCTCAAACGTTAAACAGAAGTCAATTGAGGCTAAATTTTGTGTTCACGTTTTGAGGTTAATTATTCAACATTCATTTCCCATTTTCTTTAACACCAAATTATGTTATTCTAGAGGTTAATGATAAGTTAACTCTTCATTAAATTCAAGCAAGCTTTTTAAAATGTTTACTTGGACAAGGTACATCTGGAAATATTTGAAAGATATTTTGTGCGTTGTATTTGAAAGATATTTTGTGCGTTGTATGTGGTAATTATTTTTTGTCGATTATTGTTAGGATAATCATATCCGTCTTTT
This sequence comes from Lithospermum erythrorhizon, assembly GCA_019722365.1. Lineage (NCBI taxonomy): Eukaryota > Viridiplantae > Streptophyta > Magnoliopsida > Boraginales > Boraginaceae > Lithospermum > Lithospermum erythrorhizon. The sequence continues at coordinate 436,960 of JADFUC010000388.1, read as the reverse complement.
GGGATTCTAAACATTTGTTTTTCTTAAATTTATTTGAAATTTATAATTCTATTTTAATATAGAGTGAAAATATGATCCAATATACAAGTTCTTTTCATAAAATCCAAGAGAGGAAGTGGGCATTATCTTGATGTAGGCTTGGTCCTTGGCTTTAATTTGTTCGGATATTTACGTTCTGGCTTTTTGTATGATATTTTTATTACATTTTTATTATTTTATGTTACATACACACTCAAGTATTGAAAATGCAACATGCTTCATGAATTGACAATTAATTGGTGGGTGGCTAGGTAGATTCATAAGTATAGCCGGATCTATCTTAATTACTTCAGTGGTGTATTGCACCACCAGATTTATTATTGCCAAAAGGTGATTATCGGAATCAGATGATAAAAAAGAAAAAGAAGAAGAAGGAAGATGGAGACAAGGACGTAGAGATGGAGAGGAGAAACAAAGAAATGTAGGGTTTTTTTTATTTAGGTCACATGCTTTGGTTTGAATTATTGGGTTTCGCCAGTATCATTTTCATTTTGGTGAAATGCACGAGTCTTACTTTTAGAGCCTGATCTTTACAGACTTTGAGTTTGAGCCTCCTGTTTTGTGGTGAGACTAATTTTAGTGTTTTTTGAGAAAATTGGAAAAATAGTATTGGTTTGACCAGGTTTTTAATTTCTAGCACACGTCCAAAAACTTCCTAACATTTGAAAAAGACATAACCATCCATGTGGAGAAAACACATGCATATTACTAGGAACCAAATAAATGTTGTTTTCTTCATGCTGTGGCTGCACAAAGATTCCATGAACTAACTTAGTCTCAGATGAGTTAGAATTGGGCACGATCAGATGGAACTGTATTACTTTGGACAGGCATGAACTAGTCAGAAATTAGCCTTTGTCCAATTTTTATAAACAGATATTTTTTGTTTGTGTTTTATAATATTTAAAATATATCAATAAAAAACAAAAATAAATTATTTCTTGATATATTTTTTGCATCAAGTAATATAAAAACTCAAAAAAAATATCTGGTCAAAGAGTTCAGCTGAAAAAATGAGAAGAATCTTCATGATCTAATAATTATTGTAAAACCTTGGATTAATCCACCATTAATATATCACGGTTAAAATTTGATAAGGATTGTAAACATTGAAAATTTATTAAAAAATAATTAAATTGATTAAGGCAGATAAATAAAATAAATTAAATGGTGAACCATTGCTGCCACGTAGGCGATTAGGGTTCTCGATTAAACCCTAAATTCAAATCAAACCCTCGGCGAGCGAGGGTTCCCAATCAATCCTGGAATTTATCAGTAAAAAATAAAGGACCCCTCAACCGCTTCATTTAAATGGGTTAAAGCCTTTGGCGTTAAATGTCAGGCCAAATTAGGGCTCGAAAACCCTGTTTTATTGGTCCATCGGCCGAGCCAAGTAGTAACAAGCAGAAGAATCCCAATACTGAGTTTAAAATACAAAGACTCCTGAGAGTTATGTGGTTCAAAATCCAATTTCCTGAAAGGCTGTGTGAATTAAAATCGACACTCGAGTAGGTATTGATTGCAAAATCGAGGCTCCAAGGTCCGGGGTCAATGAAAATATTTTGAAAATTAATCCAGGAGCCGCTATTTTATCTTAAAATAGGCGCAAAAAAAATTGATACTTGGTAGCTGATAATTCTAAATCTCAGGCAGATTAGGATCTTTGCGTCAATTAATGATCGAATCGTGATCACTTTGAAATCAATAGGCCAATAAAAAGCAACGTTTGGTAGAAGCATAAATACCCCCATTTTGCACGAATTCCATGACCTCATTCACTTCCACCACCAAAAATACACCTACAAAGCCTGAGAAAATACATAGAAACGATCTCTGAGAAATTTCTAAAGTTAAATCTTTTAAAACCGCCCGTGAGAAACACCACGTGGTAGGTTGGAAAAACACTTCCAGGTGCCAAGCACGGCCTAAAATTAAGGATTATTGCCTGGCCTTGATAATTCTTCCAAGTTTGAAGCAAAATGGGTAAGAGAATACGACGAAAGTTTCTCAAGAGCGTGAATATTCGAGGATTAAGCTATGTAGCCACGATTATTCAAAAACTTGGATGAACAACGATAAATTTGGTTTGATTAAATGAAATCAATATAGGAATAAGTAAGCGTCAGTCACATATGGTGGATTACAGCGGAAGCAAACGGCTACTTAAAGGCCACTCACAGATTGATCGGTATAAATCAGCAAGGTTGGAGCGTTCCACGCTTCATACGGATCATCGTTCTCTGACAACAATTTCTTAAGGTAGATGTGATAAAAGAAATTTAAAAATTATTATTTCTTGAAAACTGTCAGAGAGTCGAGAGTGAGGCCAAATGCCACTAGAGTCCCAGTGAGGCCAAATGCCATTTAAGTCCCTGACGTGGGTCGTATCCATAAATCTCCTCTTATAAATGATAGATCATGCAAGGCCGCTGTGAAGTGACGAAGCGATGTTGCTTGACACTTACCTATCCTCATCATTTCGAGCTTCTGAGTCACATCTCAATCAAGTGTCGCTATCAAGAGCCACTAAGTTCCATCAAAGACAAGCTGACCTCACCGAGTACGGTCCCGTCACGAGGGTGAAACACCGTCCCGAAGTCGGCTGAAGGCGCGCTTATCCGACTCTGAGAAGTCCCACATGACGGTACTCAAAGCAGAGTCCCACAGCTGAAACGCTTGTAGTAAGTCATTGAGTCTAAAGTAGGCCAGAAGGTCGAGTCGAGGCCAGAGATCAGTCATCTGAGTATAACGTGAATACGATACTAAAGGCTCACGGATTTTATCCAAGTCGGAAACGATCTCGAGTCCATTAAGGCAGGACGTCTATCAATTTCGCCCAGGAGCTCTATCCAAATTAAATCGGTCAGCTGTTATTTCAATCGAATCAAATCAAATCAAGCTCAAGCTCGTCGAGTCAAGGAAGCCAAATATCTCACAAATCGTCACCAAGCGGCTTGGGATCATGGTTTAGACCCGATCGATCCCTCTTCGATTTGATAAAACTTGTACTAGCGAGGTACACACACCACTCTGATTGGGTTTCTTTTATGTCCTATCATAAATAATCAAAATTCTTCTTTGCATTACAAAGACCATTGGTGGAATATGTTTGTAACTTCAGAGACTAGTTGTATACCAATACGAACTCTGAACACTAAATTTTAACTTTTGGCAAACTCCAAGAACTCTTTATGTAATTATCTCCAGAATGTGGTATATATGTAAGAAAACTAGTTGAGATTGACTCTCTTTTAATACACAGGTCTTCATTTGTGGATATATAAGACAAATCTATATATGTGAAATCCTGAAAAAAGCATTTTTCAGATCAATTGTATGTAACAAATTTGTGTGGCAATCAATAATGGTATCATGATATTGTTTAAGATAATCAATGTCTTCTGATTGAACGATCACATTAACCTATATGGCTATATTTATTAACTTGTAAGCATAAGTGTAATTATCCAGACCACAAAATAGGGGATAAATTTTCGACGGGGATGATCAAACCTATATTATGATTGAATATTGATTTAGACACAATTTTATCCCAATCTCTACATATATTATTAGTAGAATGGACTCCATTAAACAAATTATAAAAGAAAGAAAATACTATCAATACAAATGAGAAAATGAAAAAATTTGAGGATAAAATTTAGAAATTGTTTAATTGGCGATTCCGAATTGTTTGAAAATAAACCAAAAGAAGGTATATGATAATTTTACCTAAGTAGTTGAAGTATTTAATTCTCTATCTTCAAAATATTACTCTCTTCCTTAAGCTCTAACACCATAAATCCCATTTCCTAAATTTTATATATTAAATTTTAGAATTTTGACTTAAATATTTTAATAAATTGTATAATATTTTATAAAAATATATACTATCAAAATATAATATTTTCATCCTACTTAACTAGTAATATTATAATTTTAATTCAAATCAAAATTGTGTAAATTAATTAAGATATTAAAATTTGTTAATGTAATTATTAAAAGAGAAATCTCGATGATTTTTTGAATACAAGAGTATCTAGTTTTCTACCTTCTTATCAAACACCATATTCAAGCTAGATTTTATACCTATAAAAATGTCATACTAGAGGCCTTTTGTCTGTAGGCCAAGAATCCAAGGTATGCAATTTTAATAATATTAGTAAAATATACATACATTACACATAATTATTTATATTTTACATTAATTTTTAGTATATCCATATCAATATTATTAATTTTTAATGTTCTAAAAAATATTAGTATTAATATATAAAATTAAAATTTAATTTACTTTTACTATGATAAAACTCATCTAAAGATGTACAAAATTTGACTACTGTATGAATGAGCCAAACATATTTGACCTAGGTGTTACGGCGAGAAAGTTGATTTCAAACATATGACTTGAAACACAAAATTTATTCATAGGGATATAGATATAGATGAGTTTAATTGTGATTGTATTTTTTATAGTAGGTAATTATTAATTATAATTATTAGTATATTAGTACTAACGGGGAAGAAACGAAAGAAACTCAAAATTTATTCATATTTTTGTATATGTTAGAGATTAGATTAAATATCTATGAAAAATATTAATTATTATTAGTGTCATTTTCCTAGTATATTTTATGAAGGATATGTAATTTAGTATTTAATAATATGAAAATAGAAGAAATATATTCACACTTTTTATTAGTGGCGAGATATACCCCACCCTGAACCTTATATTTTACTTAGGACTTGACATGTGCCATTGCTTGCAATTTTAGCAACCGTAAAATCAGAGCAATCTACATTTCTGCCGGATTATGCATTGAAGAAATCTCTCAAAGATCTTAATAGATTTGACGAAAACGAAAGGATTATGGAATACCTCAAAAAAATTTATTAGCCTCTCATTATTTCCATCTATTATATTCCATGTGTGTAAACAAGGGGAACTATACCAAATTCAATAGAATTCGGCTACGCTCCCTATTAAACTTATAACAAGTTAAGGTTCAAAATATAGCTGACTCATCAAAATTCTCTCTAGTAAAATCTAATAACTTGCTACTACCCTTTCACTAGTGTTCACAAAACACTAGTTTTTAATCTTTATATCCACTTTTTTATACAAAGCAACTACTTTTCTTTCTTGTTCGTGCTTTTATCGATTACATTTCTTTCTTTGATCAAAATAAGTCTGTTTTTCACATTTTTTTTTCAAAACTTGAGAAGCAAAATGCTTCCAAGGCAATTACAGTATGAAATAAGTTGGAAGCTAAATTACCCAAATCATTATCATCCGCCTCCCCGATTAGATGCTACTCTTGCCACCGTATTGATCGAGGAGAAACCACGTCTCTCCTCCACCGCGGCGGAAGGCTCCGACCTCGATGGTTCTCGTCCGTCGTTGCGGTCTTACTTACCATGGGTTATACATAAAAATGGAGTTCCTTCCATTCTATTTTCAACTAACATTTCGGATTTTGGGTTAAGAATCCTAGTGAGGGTTTAATGCAAGATATCTCCTTTAAGGGTCTCAAAATCTTTTCTTGCAAACCTGACCACTTCACGGACTCGTGTCCTTAGCCCTTGACCCGGCATTCAAGATTTAAGATTACTTCCCGTATATTTTGAAGATCTTAATCATTATAAAGTGAAAAAGAGCTAAAATTGAGAGAATCAAATAAGGTTCTTTTTAGAAAACTAAGTTTTCTTTTATTGAGAAGCGATCAAAGGAATTTATGTGATAATTTGGTTGATTTGGGTTATGAGGAGAGTAAGCGCAAGAAAAAATCAAGAATTTATTGGAATTTCTCAAATTGCAAAATTGTTATCTCTGCATTTGATATGTGGGTAGTTGACCTTGAAGATTTTAAGAAAACAAATAATGTTGTGAAAATTCTTTCTGACAGGTATTTAGAGATACCAATTTAAAGTTCCTTTATGATATGTAAATAAAACTAAATCAAAGGAGCTTTTGGTTGGAAAGTTGTTGAGTAAGAGTTGAGAAAGCGGAAGAAAAACTAAAGACAGCGTTAGATTTTCATGTGAAAGCGACAACAAAAAGTTCGAATTTAAAGATTTGTTTAATAATAATAGAGTCACTGGTAATTATTGGGATGACTTACTTGAAGATTCGGACTATTATGAAGTCTTTGACTTGGTCACTGCTGATAATGAAATTTATGCTGATTTGAATAATGGTTGTTTAAACAATATCTGATGTTCAAAGTTAATTCGAAATAGGACTCGAAGATGGAAATCTGATAAGAGCCGTAGTGGTACTAGTTATAATAGGTCCAACACAGTTTTGAGAGAAGCTGAAATGGAGTATTCCTTTGAAGTTAGGTCTTCTCATATCTTGGATACTAAAATCTTGCGGTATGGTTAGTGATTTTGACAAACCTGTCTGTTTTAGGAATTGGAAACACTCAGATGACATCAGTATCATGACAAAGGAAATGATGGATGTTGCATTAAACCTTTTCCTATATTCTACCATTATCTGGTCATACAATTATGCTGCAGCTTTTTTCAAATATTATTAAAAGGAATAAAATTGGTGAGGACAAGTTTTTTGGATTATCTATATTTTCACCTTCGTTTATGACCAGATCAAGATTATGGGGCAAAGCAGATTTAGATAGTATAATATCATTTTACGACATGAAGCAAAATTAAAGGATGTAATACTGCAAAATCTAGGAAAAGGACAAAGATGGATGAAAAGAGCAAAAATAACAGAACCATTCAATACAAGAGATTCAAGGCTAAGATCAAAGTGGTGCCTTGGCAGGTGAGGAATCGGAGTTGACGCTCGTTCTATGGAGATACTTGCTGAAGAACATGCGAAAACTGGAATCAGAGTCAATCTACTTTCTATGACTCCTAAGAGGAAAAGGAAGAGAGAAGAATGTGCTCAATCTAGATGAAACTCAATTGCATTACAAGAAGGTCAAAACACAATCAAGAAAAGTCGAGGGTGAATGAGATCTCTCTTGTGACTTAGGAAAAAGGGAGATACAATTGCTTATTCAAAATCTAGCCAAAATAGGTATGCCATTTACTCCTACGATTGCTCGCAAATTCATTAATCATGACTATTATTGTTCTTGTGTTATTCCTGATTCCAATCTATTTAAAAGGATTTTGGTGGTTGTTCATACATTTCTCTTATCACGCTTTCTTGGAAGCGTCGGTATAGGTAAAGCTTCGGCCGGTAAAAGCTTCTTCACAATTCACTGAGCTATCATCCGGACATTTATTTTCTATTGAAAACTATACACTCTAAAAATACTACTGACACTAAACTATTTTGTCTTAATTTTTCAATTACATATGAAATTGATTCCGTGGGTCATGGGGAAGGGTTATGGATTGGTTTTGCATCACAATGTTCCTGTGATATTGATGACTTATGTCAAAATATTCTTGTTTTTGAAATGTTTTTAGAATCTATGTTTCCTTGATATCTTGCTTGTTTTGTATGAAATTACCCCTAAGTTAACATTTTAGAGAACAAATACGGACTTATATTCACTTTATATATTTAGAACCTTTTCTTAATATGCCATTGTTAATATGTGGAGATTTTAATCAAATACTTCTAAGCTCTCATAAGTACCCTTCCCCTTCTAAAACCATTAAAGGTGCATGATTTCTTCTCAATTTCTTAACGGATTTTGGGCTTTTTGATTTACCTCTAACTGGTAATCACTTTACTTGGTCAGGCATTAGAAATAACATTAAAGTATTTGAAAAACTTGATCCTAGTGTTACTAACTCCGATTAATTTAATTTCTTTCCAAACTGTTTATCTAATATTTTACCCATTCAAAGTTCTGATCATAGTCCTGAATTATCTCTCATGGAGACTTCCTCTCCGCACTAGGCGCTTTAAACTTGAAAATTTTATCTCTACTTTACTAATTTTAAGATTGATACCAACGTCGAGTTTAGAGATAGAATTCTTTAGCCACGGATGTATCTTTCTATTTGATAAACTTAAAAGGCTTAAGAATATTATTAAAGATTGGAATACAAATTATATTGGCACTACTTTCAGCTTATTAAAGATGTTCAATTAGCCCTAGCTAATCTTCAAAACTCTCCACATGATTCTCAGTTTGCACAATTAGATACTTCTCCTAATCATCAATTAGACCTTCTTTTGAAAGCTGAAGAGCACTATTGAAAATAGAGATCTAAAGTTCTCCGGCTAAAGATGGGGATCTTAATACCAAATTCTATCATTCTTATGCTAAGTATAGAATTCTATTCTTTAACTTTGAAATGATAATAATGAACTTTTATTTCAGACTTGATATACAAAATAATTGCAGAGATAATTTTTCAAAACTTTTTAATCCTCCTCTTTCTTCTTCATCTCATAATTTGGATTTTAAAATTTTAAATAAATTTTCTACTTCTCAATTTAATGAGCTTGCTAAGCCCTTTCAAGATTGGTAACTCAAATTTATTATTTTTCAGATGGCTCCTAATAAGTGCCTAAGGCCTATGGTTTCCTTGCCGAATTTTATCAAGATAATTGGGATGTTATAGGGCCATATGTTATTAAGGCAACCTTGGATTTTCTCAATAGTAGCCATTTACTTAAAACCGTAAATAATACCTTCATCACTCTCATTCCTAAAATCAACTCTCCTTCCAAAGTTTTGGACTTCCGTCCTATAAGTTTGTGTAATACCAGTTATGAAACTGCTTCCAAAATGTTAGTTAATAGGCTTAAGCCTTTCCTTAATTTTGTCATATCCCTTTTTCAAAATGGTTTCATCCATGGTAGGAAGATTCAAGATAACATTATTTTAGCTCAAGAAACAACTAATTATATAAGAACTTCTAAATGTAAAAAATTTGGTTCAACCTCTTTAGAAATAGATATGAGTAAAGCCTTCGATAGAGTTATTTGGTCTTTTCTTCTTAATGTTTTAAAACAAATGAATTTTTTTCCTAATTGGATTAATATAATCAAAGAATGTATTTCTTATGTCCAATATTCGGTCCTTGTTAATGGTCAAGTTTCACAGCCATTCAAGCCGGCTTGTGGACTACGACAAGTGCCCTTTATCACCAATTCTTTTTGCTTGTTGCTCGGAAGCTCTCTCTTCTGCTTTGCTTTCTACTCAAAAAGATAAATTAATTAATGGGATTGCATGTACTAAGAAGAGCTTAAGTATCTCACATTTATTCTTTGCTGATGATAGTTTCTTCTTTTTAAGACTTGATTCTAAAACCATTGAAATTTTCCAAGCTATTTTGAATAACTATTGCCTTATGTCTGGCCAAAGAATTAATTTTCAAAAATCTGATTTATTTTTTAGTCCTTTAACTCCTCAGCATTCCAAGGATCTCATTTCGAATGCCATTTCTATCCCTGTCAACACTTCCTTCTGTAAATATTTGGGTATTGAATTAGATGTTACTACTAATAAAAAATATATTTTTAACAATATAGTTGATAAAATTAAAGCTAGAATTATGTCTTGGGACACAAAATTTTTAAATCAAGCAGGCAAGCTTACTCTGATCAAATATGTCCTTTTTGGCATTCTCATTTATCCCATAAGGTCTATAAATTCTGGGTAACACCTATTCTTACTTAAGTGAAAATATTCTTGCAAGATTTTTCTGGAATAGTAGTAACAACAATCGCAAAATTCATTGGATAAATTGGGCATTCCTACATCGTGGCAAACAAAATGGAGGTTAGGTTTTAAAAATCTTGATTAATTTAATATATCCCTTCTTGCAAAACAAAGTTGTTTCTTTGCTTTTAATGCAAACACTCCTACTTCAAAAATTTTGAAATCAAAATATTTTCCCAATTCTTCTCAATTTTATCCTAAAAATGCTCCAATGAATCCTACACTTAGCGAAGTATTAAAAAATGACTCCAGTCCATTAAGGCTCACATAACTTGGACTATTGGTGATGGAACCTTAGTTAATATCTGGTCAGATCATTAGCTTCCCCTTCCCAATTATAAAAATCTTTTACGATTTCAAAATCAAAATGATTTCCATGACCCTTCTTTGATGTCTCATAGCTGGATAATGATAGTAGTGGAATATACCACTTCTAAAACATCTTTTCCCGCCATTTATTGTTACCAATGTGCTCAAAATTACTCACTCTCAAAATCTTGATTTACCTACTATTAATGGTAAACATCCAACTACAAAAACTTTATACAACAAAATCAACACCTCGACTACATCTGACCAAATACGAACACCAATACCCATAACTTTCAATATTATTCCTAATTATACCTGGAATAAAATTTGGTCACTTCCATTTCCTCATAAAGTTAAATTTTTTGTTTGGAAACTTCTTCTTAATCGTCTCCCTCTTGTTGTTAATATTACTGACAAAATAAAAATCTTATTGATACTAATTCACAGTTTTGCAATAATGAACCTGAAACAAGTGCCATCTTTTTAATTCACGTAGCCAACTTAAATTTTTTTTTTGGCCTCAACACTTATCTTCAATCAAAATTCATTTATCAAAGTTTGCTTTAATCTACTTTTCCTCCTTGGAAGACCCCAAAAACTTTTATTATGAATGATTTATCGTTTCTTGTTAGCTCTCTTTGAAGTATTTGGCTTATCGAGGAGCGAGAGTCATCTCAACAACAACAGTTCGACATCTCGAATTGATCCTGAGAAGAAATCCTCAATTGATCCTGAGAAAGAAGTGCTACATTTCATCTTCTGGAACAAAAGCGGCCTAAAGTAAAAATACTGCACACCATCGCTAAGATGTTTTTAGCAAGGATAGCCACATCAGCCTACATATTCACCCTGCCTCTTTCCAAGAACTATAATTGGAATGCATCCAACAAATCCACAAAATGGATTCTTGGTCGAGCTCACTGATATGATTTCAGCTTTGTTCAAATGAGACCTATTCTGATCTCATGATATCAGTAATTTAATGGGCATCCCAAAACACCTTATTTATTTCATTGGTTTTCTCCTTTGGAAAATGAAGCCATCTAATATTATGTTTTCGCAGTTTAATTTTCTTACTTGATTTTGGTAGATATGTAGATTGTATTACAGGCAAACAAGTTTGGAGAATCTTCATTGAAAGGAGACATCAGCTGGCAACTACGCTTGCCTTAATATATGGAGGTCATCAGACGCTAGAGCTTTTGAAGATATTTTCAATAGGAAAAATTGTCATAGTTCAAGTGTTACGTTTGTGTATGATGTTATAACTTCAAAATTCCAAAATTTGTATGTTGAACAAATTTGTGATGGTTATGATATCTTTATTAATATTAGTATTTATTTATCAAGAAAAAACAATTCAAGGCAACAAAAGATAAGTTCATCAACTCGATTTGATACTTAATTACCAATTCAATTCAAATATAATGGTTTAGTTGTACTTAGACCCTCAATAATTATGCTAATGCTCATTTGATTCATATAAGCGGTCATATTAGTGTATTTGGTCCCCAGTTGACGTCAACGTTAAAACTCTGAAGGTAATATATGGTCTTCAAATTTTTTAAACTAGTAATAAATTTGCCCAAAAAATGACCCATAACCATCGCCTGACTTCAACGGATCCATTAAGATAGGGATCAAATTGGACCGCTATCATCCTAACATAGACGACCGAATGTAAATCATTGCCATTGTTAGGGAGCAAAACACAACTAACTCCCCAATATATGCATGCAATCAAAGTGACTATTAACTCTCAATTTGGCATAAAAAATATCAAGCACTCAACTCGAATTTGACTTTATGCACTCAATAAAGTCTCAAATACCAACCTGCTCCTAAAGCACCAAAAATAATATTGCAGTAAAGTTTGACGTTAACTAGGTAGAGCTTAGTTAAACTGACGTTTTGTTCAATTTACATTACCTTCAAGAGTTGGATCTATTACCAATCGGTTACTTGATCTTGGTAAGCCACTAGAGTTGAGTATGAATTTTAATTTTCGTCAAATTTCTCCATGCAGTATTTTTTTTTCTTAATTTCTTTGTTCAGTTAATGATAGTATGTGAGGATCCATGATTAATGTAAAAGGTACTAAGCTAAAGGTAGTGATTGTTAAGCATATGAATAAGATTCGTTAAATAATTAACCTAATTATAATGTTCTAAGATCGTGATTATGTATGTCTCAAGTATTTATTGAGTAAATCATGTTTGCATCTTGATATTAAGACCATCATATTATTTTTGATATTAGGTGACTACTATCTGCCTTTGTTTTCGGTGAAGGACAAGAAATTTTTTATAGAGTGAAATAACTAATATTATATAGATAAAGAAAAATATTCGAAAAAAATTAGGGGTATGTAATAAACTTAATTTTTGAATAAATGAATGATAAAATTTTCTTTTTTCCAAAATCTCAATTTTTAGGTAGAAGAGCGTACTCCCATCTTTCAGTTTCTCACAGTTTGTTTTCTCTTAGTGGTGAACACAAATTCAAGAAATAAATATGTATCATAAGTAGTAGAATTTACTACTATAATTTTTAGTGTTTGATTATTAATTATCCTTGAACACAAAGAGATTCACCCTGGAGGCCACTTGGGGTGATAATAAATTAAGAATGCTATATATGACATGGGAACAAATAAACGAGGTAAAAGTGCCTAACTATTGGGTCAATCATGTAGTACATTCTTTTAGTGAACTAATGATGCAAATCACATGAAAAACTCTATGATTATGACCTAAGATTTCCTTTGAATAATCAAAAGACCTTTAAAATATTCCTCAACAAAATATTAAGATTTTTGTCCATGAATAGGGTATATTATTAAATCATGTGAGTATGTGACAATGAATTTGGTCAGCTTGATTTTTGTTTCCTTCACCAATCAAACATATCATTACCATTGATCCCATAATGAGCCAACTAGTGACTAATAAGTAACATAAATACAAACAAACAAGTTCATGATACCAATTACCAAATGTCCTTGAAGACTATTTAGTAGGACCCATTTTCTCAAATTGGTTTCCAGACCATGTATGTCCCTCAACTACATAAACCCCACACCTCAACCCCATCAAACTCCCCACCTTCATTTGCCTAAACACTTCAACTCTCTCGTTTTAAGAATCCAGATTTCAGACAGTGCCCAAAAGAGTATAGAAAAGAAACCTTTCCTGTTTTAAAGGCAGCATTTCAATGGCCAGAGCTCAACAAAAATTCAGGGGTGTTCGCCAGAGACATTGGGGCTCTTGGGTCTCGGAAATTCGCCACCCTATCTTGTAAGCTAGTCGTATTGTCTCAAAATACGGTACTTTAAATTATTATACTAAATGCAAAACATATCTTTTTTGTTTTGAAATATATAACCTACATTGTCGTCTTATAACTTACATTGTCGTGTACTCGTGTTATTTAGTGTTAAAGCTTCTACTCGAAAAAAGAAAATGTCAATTCCGAGAATTGAAAGTAGTATCACATGAAATTAATCCGATGTCATGCACATTGATAGTGAATTTAGTTTGGCAAGAAACTGGAATTTTGATTTCATATTCTCAACATATTTCCTTGTTGTGAGCTAAAATTGTATTTCAAGAAGTGTAACATTAACAAATTTCATGATGCTCTATCTCAGGAAGACAAGAATTTGGTTGGGAACATTTGAAACAGCAGATGATGCAGCAAGAGCATATGATGAGGCAGCTAGACTAATGTGTGGACCAAGAGCCAGAACAAACTTCCCTTACAACCCAAATGCTCCTCAAACATCATCTTCCAAGATTCTTTCAGCCACATTAACAGCCAAATTACATAAATGTTACATGGCTTCACTTCAAGTTGGTAATAAAACTCAAGTTGTGCAAGACAAACCTAAACACCATCATCTTCATCTTAATCACCAACCAATGATATATCACCCTTCTAATACTTATGTTGGCGATAACGATACCAAATTATCGCCAACATCACTTAATAATCAGTATTCGGATTCCTATAACAATGCAATTCCACATAGAGTTCAAATAGTGGATAGCTCACACTTGTTCCAGTTTCAACCACTTGAAGATCATCATATTGAGCAAATGATTGAGGAGCTACTTGATCATGGATCAATTGAGATTGCAATATGATTGTACACCAAATTAAAAAAGTCAAGTACAAGGGCGAAGAGTACTTCACCTTTTCTTCGTCCTAGCCACCATAAATATTTGACAACGCTATTCTTTTTATCCTATAATTTTTTTTAATCCTAGAATATATATCATTTCCTCTCGTTAAACTTTTACGACTTCCTTAATAAACAACTAATATTTCTATTCGACCTCCTGAATCTATATCTCCACCCTTGGCATAAATGAAAGTTTCAACTATATACTTTATAGGGGAAATTGATTATCAGCCTACTTATAAATAAATAGTCATACCCCAATTTTATACATCATTGTTATTTCTTTTCACTTTTTATTCCACTCAGAATCTTCATTCTACTTATTATCTTAGCAAACCAGTGAGAGTTTAATTCAATTATTCATATCTCATCAATAATGTATCTACTAAAGTCCTCAGTTCCTAGAATATTCAATTCTAAGTGACCGGTTGGAGGATGATGTATGTATAGTGTACCATGTTACTCTTTGTTATTATTCATTATTTAAATAATTTTGTACTCATCGTATTTAATAATTATGTCCTTTTCTTGGACCGTAAATTCCGGTTGGTTTCTTCCTTGCTCAAGTAGAATCTCTGATCTTACGTATCAATTCTACCTACAAAGAAAATTTTCCACAAACCCATTTGACGTATCACTTGTATAAAATTTTATGGTACACTGGCTAATAATTATTCCATTACTAAATTGTTCTTTTGGTTTACAGAAATAATAATGAGTAATATTTGTAGTCTTGTAGATTGTAAAGATATACGTGCACATATCAGTAATATTTGTAGTCTTGTAATTTGTAAATTTATCGTAATATGTTAACTAGTCTTAAGGTATGTACTGATCTAATAAATAAATGATGCCTAGTAAGAAATTAATTATTCAAATACCAAGTTGGCATCAATTTGGATGCAAACCTCATTTGCATATTTTACTCGAAAATTGATCTCAGTATCTATATTGAACGCGAATAAAAATAAAATTCCAATATCAAAATGAATTTTCGGACGCTCACTTCACATACTAGTTTTTCTCTGCCTTCCGTATGGCGTAAACGAATAGAAATAAAAGTAGTAAAATTTTAATCAATTTTCTAGTACGCTTCTATCAATTGTGATTCTTTTGTCATTGGCCACCATTGATTTGTCTACTTGAAGAATTCCAACATTAAGGCCATCCTTTGCGTTTAGACAGAGAATTTGATGTATAGTTTATGTCAACAACTGTCAATTAAGGTTGTTGCATGAACTGGCACCAACACTCTCAACTCATTTTCTTACTTTGATTGCGGATATTGGCTCCTCCAAACATACATTTATTCGATTGAATAATCCGGAAAAAGTAAGAGAAAGGAAGAATTTGTCAATGGATAGTGCTAGTATAAGACAAATTAAATGAGTTCTGTTTTTCTAGGTGCTACAAAATTTTCTTTCTAACATTAATTGTATCTTGGATTTTGATTGTTTATATTTGGTTTGAATGCTTCATGCCCTGTAAGCGACTCTGAATTTGCATCCCCAATTGTACATGATTGTCCTGCCAATTTTGTGTATATATTAATGCATTACATAATACTTACAATCTAGAGGTCTAAAATGAGATATTAATGGCCATAGTTGGTATATGTGCTTCTAAATTAGGACAACATTATTAGAACAAGTACAAAAAGACATTAGTATATGAAATGGATAATGAGTATTAGGTTTCTTGGAATTTTAATTACAATATCTTTTTTTCAACCAATAGTTACAAACTTATATGATAAATTTAAACTTATCTATAATATTATAGTCTACAAGTGGGGTCTAAGAAATTGTCAATGAACAATTTTTCTTCTCCACATACAAAGTGTGATTCATTGTCTTTGTAATTTTTTTGGTTAACTAAGCGCGAGCAATAGTCAATTAATCATACTCTTTTAAAACCTGCTACTAAGTGAAACTTGAAACTTACATAAAAATACCTTCTCAATCAAATACTTAATTACTTTTCAATCTCAAAGGATTATATCATATGTGGCCATGGATGAGTTTAAATTCACAATAAACAACTCTCCCTCTCACCTCTCTGATCAACTTCATTTTCGCTTGAACGATATTCCACCAAATCCATATTAATGTTTAAAGAGAAAATTGTAAAAGTGGTTCTCGGTAATGGCACTAAGTTGCACTTTGGTTTTAATAGTGTCATCGTATCAGTTTAGTCCCCATAAATGGCTCAAAAATTGCACTTTGGTTTCCAATCTAAGGTTTTCATTAAATCTAAACATCTTGAGATTAAATGTAACGTTAGTTTGGAGATCAAAGTGCAACTTTTGTCCCACTTATGGGGACAAAATGCATCTTCAAGTGGTAAAATTAACGAAAATGTTAATTTGAGGACTAAAGTGAAACTTTTGTACCACTTACAGGACTAAACTGCTACGATGACACTATTGGGGACCAAAGTGCAACTTAATGTCACTATCGGGAACCATTTCGACAATTATCTCATGTTTAAACCCATAAAACGGCCCTAAATTCTGCAGAAATGAAAATAATCTTCCAGGCGGATTTGGAACATATACCTTTTGTTAGAGGGATCGATTTGCTACAACACCATTAGGTTATAAGACCATTAATAATCTTAGTAATACTTGTGTGTCCTTAATGTCCCGATTGCTAGCTCGTTTCATATGAGCTGAGCTTCCAGTCTTCAACATATTTTATTGTTTTCCAATTGCATGCCTTTACTTTCTTCTGGCAATTTGGTGGAAAAAAGTACATGATATTGTTTTCCCTGTTTGAAATTTGATTGTGTCCCCCACAACCATCAAAACCAAGTTGTTTAATTTCATCATACTGTTGTTTTTACTTTTCGTTAAAGTTGCTTAAAAATCATGCATGCTAGTTTTTCTATGATGATTACTTGTTTGAATTCTATGTCCTTGAATGATACTTGGTAGATAACTACACATAAGGAAAAAGGTAGAAACAATTAGCTAGATACCCCCTTTTTTGAATTAAAATGTATGTGAATCTTATTTTTTTCTACCTTAACAAATTCTAAAAATAGATTATTGGAGAATAGGTAATAGTCTATGAATAGAAAATAAATCTTATTGCAACATGATGAATAGACAGAATGCTCCATTCTGACGATGACTGAATGAGGTTTAGGGATGGAGATCAGAGACTATTTCATTCTAATGATGGATGGATGTTGAGAATAAAATGATTGCGACCAAAATACATATAATTGTAAATGATTAACGTAGAATATAATGCTAAAACATGTACAATTATATTGTTGAATCAATATTTTCACATGATGACGCCATACCCATACTCAATGTGATTTTTTTTATATAGATCATTACACAACTCAATCATACTACTCATAGTATGAGAGATTACGAGTTCAATTCTCAGATTGTATGTATACCATCATCCATTTCCCACAAAATTCTATCCAACTTGATTTATGTAGTTACTAACATATATCATAGGGGGTATGATGAATACATTTGTGACAAACACTAATTATGGCATGAAGCGGTCAAGAAAAGAAAGTGGTCAAATCCAATCATGCATGTGCTATTCTTGATCAATGATCATGGTTTTGTAGAATCTAGTGAGGAAATGTTGATAGAAAAGACACATAAATTGAGATATTATATAAAAAGATATCGTATATGGCAAGAATTTAGACGACAAGAAGTAAAGTGACTTATCCTCCAAATTATTTATCGTGCAAGTCACTCTACTTCTTGTCCTCTAAATTCTTGTCATATACGATATCTTTTCATATAATATCTCAATAACCTCAAATATTTTCATGTTTTAAATCAAGATTAAAACTAGTACTACATCCCCTCTCTTTATTGATCATTTGATGCATTTTCTGTGGATATAGTGCATCACGAGAAAGTTAAAATGTCCCATACATCTCCAAAAACTTCACAATCTTAAATTAGTTTCTCTGTTCGAACTTCACCATTCTTTTGTATATAGCCACTACTTGTGGAATGTGTACTATTTGATTTTTGTTTTTTTTTTTTAATATTAAAATAAAATATAAAGAGCAAAACTAGCCAACTTTTTCATTGGAGAACAGAGTTATCCCAAGTAAAAGAAACAAACAAAAAACTGGAATATTTTGTTAGTTTTTACTTCATAACGGCTAATTTTTCTGCGAAAATGGATGTTCTGATGAATGTAACGGATAGTGTGCTCGTCGACGTCTGACTATGAAATGTGGATCATCCAAGACACACAATTTTGCATGATAGGAGTGGATTCAGAATTTAAAAAATAAATGTTCCTTCAACCATTTAATTATTGTATAATTTTTTGAAAATATAAAAAAATCATTGATGATAACTATAATAAGAGATTTTATTAAATATAAATATTATATTATCAAAATATGTACAATAACTTAAAGGGAAGAGACTCACATAAAGACAACAATGTAAGTTTAAACAGATTATCATTAAAAAAAAGTGTTTCTATAAAGGTTCGAACACCGGTTCTTTTTTACAAAAAGTCATCACTTTACCATCTTAACTACTTAACTATATTGTTTTGGGTGTTCCTGGAAATGACACAAATACCCCTAAATCCGCCCTGTTGCATGGACACATATAGTCTTAATGGATAGTGAATCTTGGTAGAATGATGGTTATTATTTAAAGAATTTTGAACATACAATTTCTTATCGGGTTAATGGAGGTGAATATGGGTCGAGCTCAAAGCACACTATTGAGTATTGACACGTCTAGTTTAAATGTTGTGGAAAAAATGGCTACATATGAAAATTAATTCATGTCGTGAATTTAAATGGTTTTCTTGGATAACTTTGATATCCTCAATTAATTTTAGGATAAATCCAATAAATTTTGGAAAAATATATTATGAAATATTATTTTTATGATATTTAAATTTGTAACATAATCATGCTTTCAAGTTTCATTTACAGATGGCTAATGAAATGGGTCGGACGACGCGTGCATTAAGTATTGGGCCTTGGCTTGACGCGTCGTGTCTGCCGAAACGGTGAAGCTTGCGGGTAATCGCGGCAGCGGTAGAAAATTATTGAGGCCCACTCTGTCCCACCAACCCGGTAGTTGGTATGTAAAAGCGGGGCCACGAATCTTCTTTCGATCCCTTCGGACGTCGATGTTAAGTAACCAAAGGCGTCATGTTTAGTGTAGCAATTTATTCCTCACAAGTCACACATATCTACACTATTGCAAATAAAAAAACAAACCACAAACATACATAAAATAAACCATAAATATCTAAATCAAAATTCAACAAATTTACAAAACAAAGTTCAATTTCAATGGTCAATCATAGGACGAGAAGATGAAGATTGTATCATTTCAACAATAGAGATATGTAAATACTTGCCAATCTTATCGAAGATTTATCAAGTAAATAAATAATATAATAAAAGTAATAAGATGGAATGATTGTATGATATTCAATGTAGCAATCGAGGGAAGATGATGATGCTAAATTCACTTTTGACGTGCAGTCAGTAACGTTACCAAAGATGGAATCAGCATCGATTTGAAACGTATAAAACTTTATAATTGAAATAGTAAGAGCAAGGATGATATATATTACCAATAAATGAACAAATGATAATTGATATGAGGAATGAAATAAAGTAGTGGTTCTTTATTGATAGGAGGAAAAAAGCGGTGAATTTTTGTGAACCGGTCGTGGAGTTAGTCCAAGAAATGGCGTCCGTAGCCTGTATCTTCTTCCGATGAATAAGGCTGGTTGCAGGACGTCCGGTTACACCTGAAAGCAAACGTCCTCTAGTAAGACGAGGTGAATCAAAGTTAAAGGTTATGTACCGGACGTTTGGTTTAATAATGACGGGCGTTCTTCACGTTAAGCCCAACAGCTAATGAGCGATGTGTCTTGAGAGCAGCGATTAGTCGCCGAAATCAGTAGCAAGCGAGTCTTAGAACCGAAGCTTTTTCTTCAAAATCTCGGCCATATTTACCACCGTTAGTAAATTAGACCAGCGAGCGAGCGTTGAGGCTAGCAGCTTGGGCTAAAATGAATTGCTTGAGAGTCGATTTAGCAAGCGATAAAATCGAAACTTCGGCCCACTTGCCACGTCTAGTTCATCGAATTTACTCGCTGAAGTAGCTATGAATGGGCCCTTGATAGTTGGCCTTATTCAATTGCAACCGGGTCCATTATAGGCTGGAAATTAGAACTGAAGAAAATGTGAACTGGCAGTAGCAGGCTGGGCTTCATAAATGGAGGCATGGAGGCTGGACCATTTCTAGTCATTTTATTATGACCAATTAACAAATTTCAAATGGCCATTAGGTTATACGGAGTATTATTTAAAAATCAAACTAGTTATCGATGACTGGAGTATATATTATTTAAGGGGATTAAGGTCATCACCAATTGCTATCTTTTTCATTTAATTTAGCTGTATAAAAAATGAAAAACTTATATATTATAAAATAGTTCTTTTCAAAACAATAGTTATGAATGAGATTAAGATTTGAGAGAATTATTGCTTTGGATGTCGACATTAAGCTTGACCACTTCTACGAGTACTAACAAAGTTTACAAACTCACCATTGACTTAAAACAATGGTGAGTTTGATTGATGATTTAAATGAAAATCATGACTTAAACAATGTGGAATCTTGAGTCCTTACTGTTCTTCCGCATTGACTAGTATTAAAACTGGACATGATTTTATGTTATTTTAAACAAATTAATGTTAAGAATTCATCAGTATTCATATTAAAATCAATTAATTGTTGATGAATGAAGTTTAGAATCTTATTAATACATACATTCGAAAGGTCTTAATACACAATCAATGTGAGTCTCAATACCCTACCGCACGTGTAACTCGGTTCACATATATAGGGCTGACTCTAATACCATATTAAGAATTCATGAGTCCATACTAAAATCAATTAATTGTAGAAATGAAGATCATGACCTTATTAATACATCCGGAAAATCTTACACAATCAATGTGGGACCGAGTCGTACGACCTTTAATTTCAATGGTCAATTTACTTATTATGTTGAATATCAAGACTACTAGAAATTAAAAAATCAAAGTAATAATAATGTCATGTCAAAATACATATAAAATACCATAACTTTATTATTAAACTAAATTATAATAAGTATTATGTAACACATTAGCCGAGTTGAGATATCACAATAAATTCATTTAATTGTGTCGTTGTTTTAAAATTCAACTTTGGCCAATTAATTATTATTTATTCTTTATTAAAATATAAAATTTATATAATTGAATTCGTCTTTTAAAATACAATCATAATATTAAATTTTTTTATTTTTTAATAACTATAATTAAAGAATAATTGAAGGCCAAAATTCACGCCAATATGAAAGAAAATCAATTAAAATAAATTGAAGGAAGTACTTGACAAGAGTTACTCCATTCCATTTATTTAGAATAGTTGATAAGTATAGAACAAATCTAATGCACTTTTGAAATCCACTCAATTTCAAATCTCTCCAGAATACTATCATTCTTAATCGTCACTAAAGTATTCGATTATTAGTGGCCTATAAATCCGTCATTAGTCTTCTACGAATTAGTGACGGATTTATCATTTACATTCTTCGTCTCAATGTTTCTTCAATGATGAATTTTTTTGTCATCATAATTGAGCATAATTAGTGGCTAGGAAAATAATGACGGAAATAGTTTATCATCAATCAATCATAATAGCTATTAGTGACGGATTCAGGTTCCTATATTAACAAAAAAAAAATTGTTATAAATGTCCAATATGAAATTTATACGAACAAATGGGATAGACAAAATATTTAAATATAAACTGAGGTAATACTAAATGGAATACTATTGAGGAGTCATATAATTAGTAAAACAAGATTTCTCATCACTTTAAGTTAATTATAACACCATGAACTAATCCTCTTTTTTTAATTACTTTTAAGATAATAAAACCCATTAATTCTTAGTATGATTATATAAGATAGAGTCATCAACTTACCCCTAGTTAAGACATTATATATATACTAGCTAACGAGGACCCATCAATTGGTAAAAACCCTATTGATTATCCCCAAAATATGGGATGCTTGTTATAATATCGTGAAAGATTAACGGCCGTCAGCATTAGTTTTGTAATAGTTCTTATATAGTTCATGAACTTCAAAAGGATTTAGTATTTCATCTAGATATGAAGTTGCAAAATAATGACCATTGCGGTAATTAGTAATCACACAACTTATTACACTTAATGACATAAAAAGTGGTTCAATTAAAGTTGGAGTTGCTTAAACTTAGCTGAATTATCAAAAATGTATTATCTTATAATTTTAGCGAATTATTAATTTAGCACCCTATCCTCGATTGGGGACTGACAAAAAATATTATCTTAGAGTTTATTAAATGTCAGTATTAATTTATTGAATTTCTACTATATGTATTTGATAATTGCAAAAGGAACAAAAAAAATGCAATTATTAATTTAGCGCTTTTATCGCCATTCGTGAGTGCCTAAAAATTATCTTAGAGTTTATTAAATAATCAGTAAGTAATTTATCGAGTTTACTTGTAGTTAATAATTGCAAAAACAAAAACAAAATCCAAACCCCATATGACACTTTGCAATCGATTATTAATTTAGCGAGCTAAATGAAAAAGGCAAGCAATGCGTTATTAATTTATCCTTTTTAATAAAATTAAGACCAAGTAAAAGAAAATATTATATTAGAGAGTTTATTAAATAATCGATTATTAATTTATCGAGCTTCTACTGTAGATGATAATTGTAAAAAAAACAAGCACCACATCCCGAGTCGTGGCCAAAAATATTATCTTAGAGTTTATTAAGAATCGGTTTTTAATTTATATCGAGGTTTCTCTGAGTAGTTATTAATTGAAAAAAAAATGGAGCGAAAAAACACGAATGCCTTATCCCGAGGCAGGGACCGTAAAAATATTATCTTAGAGAGTTTATTAAAGAATCGAGGTTTTTAATTTATCGAACTACACGTTGGTGAATAATTGCCAAATAAAAAATGATAAAGGAATGAAAAATCACGAGATTATTAATTTGGCACTTATCAGTCGGGGCCAGAATTTAAAAATATTATCTTAGAGAGTTTGATGGCCAATCGGTATTAATTTATCGAATTTAAAAAAAAAAAAGGAGAAACAAAACATCAAAAACAAAAAAAAAAAAAAAAGAGTCAGAGTGTTGGCCAAATGGCATGATCACAAGTGAATCATACGCACAAGCCTCTTTATATATAACAATAGATATATATACTCCGTATGTTTTAAGTGAGTTAATAAGATCGTGAGTTGATATTATATTGACAATAATAAGATATTTCAACGTGGATTTTTTCCGAAGATTGCAAAATTATAGCATGAGTGCACATGATCGCAAAATTATAGCATGAGTGCAAAATTATAGCATGAGTGCAAAATTATAGCATGGTTCATTAATAATCCAAAATCAATGTATTTTTCCTTAGGAAAACTAATTATTTTAAGTAGAATTCCACAATTATTCTTAACAAAACCAATTGTGTACGTAACTTCATGCATGTATATAACTAGTGACATAGAATTTGGTCATGTCTTTTTATAAATGTCCCAACATGGCAACATGGAAGCTGATAATGGCATTATTGCAAAGTTCTCAATCCCTAAAATAATCTATCATACATTCATACCTTAATTTTTCTGGGCAATTGGTAAGCTAATAAACATCTGAAGCACGCGGTTTTCTTTTTTGAACCTTTGGCTGAATGAATGAACCATTGATATCAAAAAGAAAAGCGACACCATTTTGGGACATGTCTGTGAATGCTGTCAAAGGGAAATGGAGACAAAGTATGAATTGGGGATAAACTATCCTCCTCTTTAGGTACACGTTCTAAGTACCATATCAAGTACTTAATAATGGAATAATCAATTTTTTTTTTTTATCTAGAGGTAGTGATGAATAAATGAATATTAGATAAATAAGAAAAAGTATATAAACTTGGAGGTACAATTGATGTAGGAAGGTGTTATCGTTTTTGTATTACAGTATTTTATAAGGTTCTTATTAATTAGATTTTCAATTTAAAATAGATGTCTATTTGGCAGTATTACCACATAGTATATAAGTATAATACTAAAATTATTACAATAATAGGTGCCTAGAATTTTTCTATAAATAGAACCTATGAGTTATTAGGGCTTTCATCGAATTCGGTTAACCGATTTTGGGGTATTTTAGAACCGGGCCATTACAGTCGACAAGGTTGAGATGGAGACGAAACCGGTTTCGGTTCGAGGTTAGTTCTGTCATCGGTTCGGTTCGGTTCGGTTATTTTTGGTTTTGTTCGGATTCCGGTTTTTCGATTTATTTCGGTTAGGTTCTCGGTTATTTTTAGGTTATATATAATATTTTCAAATTTTTTTTTAATTAAAAATTCAATGGTTCGGTTCGGTTAGGTTGACTTCGATCGGTCGAAACCGAACCGAACAGCTATTTTCGGTTTTTGTATTTTCGAACTTCATCCCGGTTCGGTTCCTCCAATTTCAATTATTTTCGGTTCGGTTAAGTCGGTTCGGTTGGTTGTATTTTGTTGGCACCCCTATGAGTTATAATATTTTTTCATCTTATTATTCATAATATACTTTTGAGAGTTTTCTCTTCATTTTATGGTGGATTCTAGAGCTTTATTTTTGTAGTTCGTCGCTTGCGAACTACATATTAGCTAGTGTTTACTAATCTTTATGATTTTCGAATGCGTCAACAATTTTTTTAATAAATGATTATGGTTTTATTTATTTATTTGCTATTAACTCATCTGTTCCTACATACAAATTATGATCAAACCAGAGCACCATTGATCATGTAATTCGTAACAAATATGGATAGTAACGTTTGGCATGAGAACTATTATTGAGAAGGAAATTGAAAAATGATAGTAGCATGGAATCTAGCAAGAAGAATATAACAAAGGGCTCTAGCTAATTTTCGGATTAGATGGATTTGATGTTTTTAATTCTTTCAACAAATATTAGGTATAACGAATTCATTAAACGGTGATGCAAACAACAACTCTGTCTAGACACTCAATGCATTAGTAGATTACTAGTGATGATTACGCAACTTTTAAAGTTGATCTTAGAAGTAATACTATCAACTTAATTGGAAGATTCAATTTAACAATAAAAAATATGTGCGCCACTGTAATTATAAATTGATCTTATTTAAATATTTTATTATTAACATTAAATATGGTAACTTATATGTGTAGTATATGTTATATACTTTTAATAATTTTTTGATATAAATATAAAATCAAAATAATGAATGTAACGTTTAGAAATATTTTATTATTTATAAGTATGCGTACCAATACAATAAAATCTTTTGGGAAATCTATATAGTACAAAGACAATTTATCAAACGATTGAGGGTAAAATGATAAATATATTGGTCTTTAAGCAGTTGTTGGCTAACTTTGAAATCTTTGGATTGGGGCTGCGATGTAGTCTTTGGGCAGGATTTGAACGAGTATTAATTTGGACTTGGATTTGGGATTTAGGCGTCTGGATTGATGTGTGATCCTAGTTTGGACTTGGATTTGTACCTCGGTACGTGGGGAAGCTGGATAGAATTACAGACCTTTGTGATCCTAAACTAGTTAGGATACTTAGTCTTGAGACTTGGTCCTTGACTTGGATATCGTCAGTCGAGGAGTGCCACATGCTGACTTTGATCGTGTGTGGTACGTATGGACTTGATCTTCAGTATTTGGACTTGAGTCTGGGCTGAGACTTGATTTGGCTATGTCCGCTTGGGTGCACTTACTTGACTTGATTCCGTATAACTAGATTGAGTTCGGGTGCTTAGCCGGCTCTTGATCTTAAGGTGCTATCCGGTGTCAGATATGTTTACCTCGGTGAGGGGTGCTTTAGCGGCTGCTAGTGTTTCTTGGTGACGGGCAGGAACTATGCGGGCATATCCTTCTGAATTTACTATAGGGGTCTTTGTGGTTTAATCCTGTAGTAATTTAATGTTTGAGATCTAACTTGCTTGTTCAGATTCTCAACTGATTTTTGAATGTAGTTTACGGAATTGCTAGCGTTTTGTAGTAACTCAATCTAGTTCTTGATTTTAGGCACCTATTTTGGTGATGGAGTTGAAGATTTTTGTGTTCTTTCTCCGTTCTTCAATTTAGGCGCCTATTTAGGCTTTTAGGTTGAAGATTTCAGTATTTCTGCAAGGTAGTGGAGGAGTTGAAGATTTATATGTTTTGTGGTATTGGTTACATGTGGTTTTCACACGAAAAACAAAGCTTTGAGGAGTTTTTACTGGCACGGAGAAATACCTTAAGCTATTTTATGCCTAAATTCTCTCATGAGATTTTTTGTTTGTATTTTTGCTTTTGAGTGTTGTGATTTACGGCTATCATAGGGGGTTTATAGGCTTTCGAACTCGCCCCGATTGGTTGGTCCGTGATCACGTGGATTCACGATCTTGCGATTTTGAGGAAGCGAAGCTTGGGCCGTCGAGAATATTTTGGAAACTCATGCTTCTCTAAAGTAAGAAAGAAGCGCGCATCCCACGAAGCTCACGGCTTGGACATGGACTTGCCATGAAGTGTGCCTCACCGCCGACACGAGGTTCGAACCTCGGCGTCTTATCTCATTTTGTTGAAATTAGATTCACGAAATAATGATGAGATTTACCAGCACGTTACAGGCGCCGTTGTGGCTTGATCTGAGAAGCGCGTCGGTTTATCCTCTACGTTGGGCGAGGAGACTAGGCTTAGCGAGGCGCCTAAAATGAAAACATCATTTTTTTTTTGGCGCCTATTTCCATAAAAAATAGGGGTTTCTAGGTCAAATGCATTTATATATTAGCAAACGTCTTGCGATATATTAAATTCATCAGGCGTAACTTTGAAATCCTATTTCGACTTCTAAAATTAAGGGTTAATTAATATATAAAATCTTATTTTTAACTTCAATTAATTCCCATTGACTTATTTTCGGGAACCCTTATATATTATTTGCAGTGTTCGATTTTCATTAAATTTCAATTGAAACCTAATGTACGTATAACTTCGTTTTGATCGATCTTTATTTAATTAATTTGCTAATTCAAATAAATTTAATTTGAAGAAATTAAAATAATAAATAAATTTCGACTGTCTACGATGAAATTATTGCTTCAATAATAGTAGATTCAAATGAAGGAAATAATTGAAAAATACTCCGTATACAAATATTTTCAAGTAACGACTAACATGGATATGACATCAAATTCGTCAATTAAAGACCTAGGCCGGTGATAAGAATGGGTGTATGGGTGATAAATTTGTCTGAAACATTGTCTTCATATTTTTGAAGGGTGGTTAACTGGTTGGAATTTCATTTCACATTGTTCAATCATTCCCGTTATTTGGCGTCAATCAAATTAAGGAAGAGGGACAACATACTTTTTCTTTTCACGTTCAGGGCCTAATTTTATCTAATTCATAATTAAACTAGAATTACTACTAGTAACATAATAATACCTCCAATTTATTCATTAAGCTAAGTAATGTTGAGTTGTTGACGTGATCCGATCATATATGATGCTGTATTTTTTTGTAGTTAAACATCGTTAGTTCATCATCAATCATGACCATGTACATGACATCACCTGGCAATTACTAAGCACAAATGATATTTATTACTAAAAACATAGTATTAAAATACTCATTTTATAAAGGTCATAAAGATTGTTCATTTGATTTTAATGAGTTCTTTATTTTTCGATTTTGAATTGAAATAACTTTTTAATGTGTTATATATTTGTTTGAAAAAAATATATATCGATATGTAGTATTTTATTGTGAACTTTTCTTATTAAGCGATAATTTTGATTCGAATAAAAGTTTTGGATGTCAATCAAAATCGTAAAATTTATCAATTTTGCTTTAATCATGAAAAAAGCAAATATGACAATCTTTTAGGAATGAAGGTAATACTTATAAGATCTTATAAATGTAAAATTATCTACAAAGCTAACATTGTGCCTATCTATTCAATTAATTGAAGTGAAAGAAATTTGATATAAATTGAGTAAAGGATATTGTAGATCGATCTTGAAACGTGAGAAGCCAGCAAGTTATAAGTTATAACTATGATTATATAACGTAAAG
Organism: Lithospermum erythrorhizon; assembly: GCA_019722365.1. Classification (NCBI taxonomy): domain Eukaryota; kingdom Viridiplantae; phylum Streptophyta; class Magnoliopsida; order Boraginales; family Boraginaceae; genus Lithospermum; species Lithospermum erythrorhizon. The sequence continues at coordinate 408,575 of JADFUC010000388.1, read as the reverse complement.
ACACTTATTCTAATACTCTGTTTCAAATTAGTGAGCTGGAGTCTTACCTTTCTTTAATTTTCTCGCTTTTGATGATTTATTATTATTAATCCAAGTGACCGGCAAAATCATATATAGAATAATCGTATATACATTTGAATATGTATTCAAAACTTTAATATAAAATGAGTATTTGGCCAAGTGTAATGTAAAGAAGAATTTTTATTATTTATTTAAAGGGATAGAAAATAAAATTTCTTGTAGGGAAAATTCTTTAGTGTGCGAGGGTTTTATCAAATGAAGAATCGGCGGTGAACTATAAGTCCCTAAGAGTTTCTTGATGATTTGTGAGATGTCTTGCTTGCTTGACTTGAGCTTCATAGGAGCTTGGTATGAGCTCGACTTGAGCTTGACATGTCTTGATTTGATTTGGATAGGTACTCTATGACGAGCTAGATATGTGTCCTAATCTTGATGGAGTTGAGACTGGTCTGGACTTGGATATGGTCGAGCCGAGGCCTGTGACGTATTCCCGTGTTGGTTGTATGGACTTGATCTTAAGTCTTGGACTTGATCTCGGCCTATCGGGAGGCGGATGACGTACTGAGTGTTTGCGGCGTGGGATTCGCTTTGTGAGGAGGTGAGGCTGGGGGATATAACCCAAGTGGAACTTAGTAGCTTGATATGCTACTTGTCTTTGGTGGGGTTGATTTGGGATAGAACTTCCCAAGCTTGTAAGGCGTGCGAGTGATAGCGGCAGTTGTTGAAGTAATATACACATGCTTTGCTTGTCTTCCTGGCGGCAGTAGCTTATTGTTATAGGGTGGGGGCAGGATTTGGCGTCACGTAGTTTGATTTAAGCTATGAAGCAATGCGTTTAAAACGTACTACAACGGCCTTAAGCGACTTGTTGATGTACTAATGAGGAATGATTTAAGCTCTGACTTAATGTACTATTATAGCTTGTACTTCTGGCGGCCTTAGCAAGCTTGTTGTTGTAGTATGATCGAGTATGAAGGTGGATTCTCCAACCTTGTTGGTAATCTTACGATCCAGAGCGGGGGAGCATACTTGGCGTGTTTTCACACTTTGGAATCCGGCTATAGGGACTAAATGTTCGGTGTATTCCTATATCTAGGAACTTGATGAATCAAACTGAGATTTTCGGAGTGTTCATACAAGATTTATGAATAATCGGGTGTTATTTAGCTTATTTGAATATTCAGTATTCTTGAAAATTTGTGTCGGTCATTATCAAGTTTCGCTTTTAAACTTGAAGAAATTACTTCGTTTGTGCGGTAATCTTGATTTCAGTAGCATATATGTGTTCCCAACCACCCGAAGTGGTGTTTACAGTATTAGTTTAAAAAGATTTGCTTAGAAATTTGGAGGTCGTCCTACATATTTTTCTCAGTTGTTTTTCTGCGTTTCCTCGATTTATTGATTTATTTCAGCACCCATCTTAACTATCAATTTCGGTGACAAGATTCAACCATGTGAGATTTTAATTTCCTCTGAAATCAAAATAGCTCTATTTGTTGCGAAGTGCTGTGTATTTGTACAAATATATTTTTATATCAATTCCGGATCTTTAGAGCCTTTATGTCAACCCCCATAACTTTTGAGTGTTCATTTTGAACCCCGTAACCGTAACTGATTTTCAGTCTTATGGTCACTCTTTATTGTAATAAAATTGTGAATTTTCACCGAACCCTAAATTTAACGAACATTTAATTCGGCGCTATTTCGAAACCCTGTTTCCGCATTTGAGGCTTACATTAAATTTTAGGGTTCGACAAGAGTCCTGGGCCACGTGGCATTTTCTTTTCTTCGTGATCTACTCTTTGATTTAATTAATTTGATCAAATCGCCTTTAATTATTTTTAAATAAATTTTCACCGGTTTACACCAAGTTGTACACATTAACTTGTGACTCATATTATAGTATTATTTATTTAATATATGATTCATATATAAAGTTAGTTAATTATGTAAACGCAGCTGTCAAACAACTCAATTTAGTTTTTTCGAACTATTATCAAACAACCAAATATTTTCAAAGATTCCGTATTCAGCCATAATCCGACCGCATTCAGCCGCTTATTCCGCTGTGATTGCTTTATTTAACAAACTCCCTAAATTTAATACATCGCCCAATTTGGTGTTTTTTACGGATTTAAGTATTGTGCTCAAGTAAGTTTTACTCGATTCATCGTTTTGATTTGTGTACATTTTATTCCTCGAGGGATAATTTATTTTATGAATTTTGGTACTTATTTTTGTTTAATTTGCTAAAAAACTCATGCGAATAAAAATTTATTTATAACTTATCCTCCTAATTACTAATTATAAAAGTGCTGAAGTTGTTTTCCATTTTTCATACTATTAATTATTATATATCCTTTATTATAATATATTTCTTATCGTTCAAAAATATGTTTCCAATAAAATTTTAAAATGACTCCTATAATAATTCAATAATTAATAAGCTCCTAAATTTCGCTTCAAAATTTAGTTTTACCACTTTCATATATATGTTAATTACCGCATGTTCATTATCAATATTTTCATTCAATTATATAAAAATTAATCAATATCTTCCCAACGATAAAATATTTTGATATAATATTGTCTTGGATTTTTAATTTTATCATAACCATAAGTAAATTTCATTTAATGCAAATGAATTAGTCTCATTTCATTAATTTTTTTTGTATGATAATTATTTAATTATAATTGAAAATAATTTTTCTAATCCAAAATTACCATTAAATAATATATATATATAAATTATGTTATATTGTGTATTACATTTCAATAATCGAAATAAGAAAGGTATCAAGATACATATCTGATACTCCCTCCATCCCCAATAGATTGTCAATATTTAAATTTAAATTTTTCACAAATTAAATATTAAATGTAAATATTTTTATTTCTGTTGTATAATATTTGGTGAAAATTATCAAATAATAATATTTTCAAATTACTTTAATATTGACATTAAATTTTATTCAAATCAAAAATTATGTTCATCGACGGGCGCATAAAAGTTTGTTAATTTTGAACTCTTAAATCAAAGCATTTACAATCATTTAAGCATTGATGAAAGAATAGATTTGACATTTATTTTAGAAATTCTATTTTTTTATTATAATATATATAAAATTTTAGTTTTTTCTTAAATAAAATATATTTATCTATAAATTATGTGAGGCAATAATTAGTTAGAGTCAATTTAATATATGAAAGGGAATTAAAAATTAATCTTAATTATTTAATATTGATTAGTAATTAGTAAACTAAATAAGATTATATCATTATAATAATACTTATATTAGTTTTCACTCTATATTTAAATATAATTGACGATATTACTTGGGTCAAAAAGGCATTTATTTAATATGTATATTATAGGTATATAATCTATTTTGTTTACTTAACACCACGCATAAATCGATACCCTGCCTTCTATTCGAATGACTTCGCGACCTTTTTAATTAAAGTCAGTATTTACGCCAAAATTTTAAAAAGCTGCTCATGTTATAATATTAATCATATATTATCAAGTTTAACTTTTTGCCAAAAAAATTATTGTACAAGATATATTTCTTAAGTTATGATTATCTTTTATTTCATTGATTTTCAATATAAATCATTCTGGGAGATTTATATTCGAACAAGACCATCGCATGCAATTTCTTGGATTGTCAGGGCTAAAATAATTATAATTTCATTAAAAGTGCCTCGATATTATTCTCGCTTTTGCAAATACTATCGGTAGTCAATACAATCATCAATTAAAATATTTAAACGAATACATAAAATAATCAATAAATAAAACATTTAATAATTTATACTAATAATCAATCGGTGTCGATATTTTTAACAATAAATCTAAATAACATAAGGCGATTTTTTTATTAAAAGAGAAAAGATATTTTTTTAATTAAACCTTTGAAAATGAAAAGTAGCATGGTAACAAAACTTTTAAATCTATTATTAAAAAAATTATAAGGATGATATAACTATGAACAAAATGAATTATAATATAAATTAAAAGTATAATTTAAATTTACATAAATATTTAATATTTATTTATTATCTCGCTTAAATATTGAAGATAAAGATATATTCAAAGGTTTCACATGAACTAGAGTATATGTGTGTAATGGTATAAAATTGAAAAGTAAACAAAATAATATTGCACTCATCTTAGAATATTTAATCATTTATTAAAAACTGTGAGAGGCCACTCTCAATATATAAATAAATGAAAATGAGAATAAGATAAAGACAAAATAATAAAGAAAAACACAATGAGTTTCTTTAAGTTATATTTAAAATTAAACGCTCAAAGAAAAGATCAACAAATATAGCCAAGATCAACAAATATATATTGTTTAAAAGTATCAACAATCTCAAGACAGATCGACTAATTAATTGTCATTGATACCAAACATGGCAAATTGTCCAATACTTCTTAAGTATCAATATAATTAATTATTTATATTGAAATTTGGTATCAAAATATTTACTTATTTTAAATAAAAAAATTATATTTTTTATTATCTTTATATTTTGTCTCAATAAAGTTTCAATTCTCATCTTAAAATGTAATTATTATTTTTAGTTAATGAAAAACAAAAAAGAAAATTTAGATGGATCACTAATAAAGTAAATTTAGACGAAAAGATAATTTATATTGGTATAGTAAAATGCATATATTATGTTGCTAACCAACACATATTTGGTCTTGTGGTAAATATTAGAGTTGTTAAGCAAGATCGAACTCACGCAGACGTAGACCGTCCACATTATAATATTATAAGATTAATATATAGACATACAATACAATGATGGGTGGCGCTCACGCACATACCCCAAGCAATAAGTATGTCTTTGCGCATCCAAACGACCAAGCTAGATTATCGTATCAACTATTACTTCAGATTCGTAGCTGCTTACCCACCGAATCCACCACTCTTCCGAAATTCAAAAAACATTCTTAAACAATTAGATTTCCTAAAGAGTAAGCAAAATGGGTTATTCTCAAACTAATTTTTTTATACTCCATATATGATGTTGTTCAACACCAAGTCACTAACCCACCCCATCCCTCCCCATCTCTAATTAAAAACTAAATAAAGTTGCCCTTTCAAGACAGCCAACTAATAAATAATTAAAGCTATAAGATCAATATTTTCACTTTTTATGTGCAGAAGGGACTCTTTTATAAAAAAACAAATTCAGATCGAAATTCAAGAAAGTTTCTGGGCCGCTGATTAATGGTCACATCTCACGATTAACTACGTTCGTGTAATACCAAAACAGAGATGTCAATATATCGACTTTTAAATGAGGCTCCTCCATTGTCCTATTTTGGACCAAGTATTTTACAATGGTTTAGAATCATTCCAACAGATATGCCATCCTCTGTCCCCACGTAACAATTTCTCCCAACAGCTATATACATAAATCCCCCCTTCATTCCCCTCTCCTCTTCATGGCTCCCCTTCTCTTCTCCTCCAAAAATCTCATCTTTCTTTAATCCCTCCATTAATTCCTCAATACCAAACTGGACAACTTTTTGAAACACCCCAAAATATTCCAATCCCATCAAATGGAAAATCAGCATCATTCTTCCCCCCTTCCTTATTGCTTCAAAGCTACTCCCACCACCACCAAGAAAACCAGCAACCCTTCAAATACGGCGGCGCCGCCACCTCCAACTGTGCCAAGTTTGGCAACTACCCTTTACCAGACTGAATCAGCTGGACTATTTGCTCTAACATGGTCACGTTCTTTATTGACTAGGTCCCTACATATAAATGTTCTGTTAGGCATTTCGTCGAACACTGAAGATGCACTTAGCAATTTGGGTTCCAAGAATCATGCTTTTTCTCTCCATTTCAAGCCCTTCTTCTTCTGGTGCAAACATGGCTCCAAGAAGCTTAATCTTGATGATACAGCCAAGAAGAGTGCCTGTGTATTTTGGGATTTTTCGAAGGCGAAATTCGGGACTGGGCTTGAACCTCAATCTGGGTACTTTGTCGCTGTGGTTATAGATAGAGAAATGGCTCTTCTTGTTGGTGATTTAGTTAAGGAAGCTTATGGTAGGACTAAAGCAAGAATGCAGAGTGAAAGAAGCCAGAGTTTGGTGCTAAGAAGGGAGCATGTTCATGGGAATAAATTCTATAGAACAAAAGCTGATTTTGGTGGTCAAGAAAGGGAATTATCTATTGATTGTAGAGGTGGAGATGATCCAAGATTGTATTTTTGTGTCGATTCGAAAAGGGTTTTGAAGATTAAGCATTTGAAGTGGAAATTCAGGGGAAATGAGAGGATTGAAGTTGATGGTGTGAGTGTTCAGGTTTCTTGGGATGTTTACAATTGGTTGTTTGAAGATGATGAAGAAGGCTATGCACTTTTTACATTTAGATTTGATAAAAAGGGATTTGTAGATGAGGATAATTACTTTAATAATCTTCATAATAATGGGATGATTCAATGGTCACAACAATCTTTTGGACTTGGATTTGAAACAAAGAAGATGAAAAAGGGGTTGTTGAAAAGTGGAAGAAGTTCAACTTCTTCATCATTTTCTTCTGCTTCCTCAAGTAGTTCTGTTATGGAATGGGCAAGTCTTGAAGAGAATGAGCTAAAGGGTCCTTCTGGATTTTCATTAATGGTTTATGCTTGGAAAAGCTGATGATCAATGTGCTCGATGGCATGATAATAATGCTCTCGTACTCTTCGACCCCTCCTTATCCTGCTTAATTGGAGATTCTTCATAGACCTTAGGTCATATTGTTGTTGATTTATTTTCACTACTGACAGATTTGTTAATGAAAATAGCATAACTAACTGCTAAGCTATATCTACAATAAGCAAATTAGACAAAGTAATCATTTTTATTTAGGATAGTGGAATCTAACTACATGCTTAGTCTATTCATGAAAAGGGGTGAAAGAATTTCTACTATTGTTGTATTCTGTCAATTCATTGATTCATGTATGTGAAACCATGGTGGTTGTTGAAGACCTATTGCTTTCTTTGTTTACTTTTTAGTTTTTAATCACATTGGCTGTTATCAAGTTGTTCATATTGTTGGTTATTGGAATTTCTCTGTACACATGATTGCCTACAGCTCAACATGATTTGGGATCCATGAGTGATTACCAATACTTTTGCTCTTGCTAGTCCCATACTCATTATCTTTGAAAATTTTGCAATTTCGTAGTTTAAACCAAATCAAATTTTATTCCATCAAATATATTCAGTATGTGAATACAACATCTCTATTTAATTTTATATTAGGTCATTTCATCTGTGAAGTCCATAGACAAGTGTATTTTATATTTTTACCCAATATGTATCCTTCACTTTTTCTTATTTTTAGTTCATCCTATTCTTTTTTGCTTCAAAATGGTCACCATTTCCCATAACTTCTTATTGATAAGATCAGATATGCTTAAACAAGTAAATTAGACTCTGGATAGTATCCCTTGTAAACTAAGAAATCCAAGATCTTAATATCTAACTTGAAATGAGTAATCTGCAATTAACTACCAACGTCGACAACATATTAATGTCGTTTCTAATAAATCAGGAAGAATCATACTTAAATGCCATGTATGATTTGTAAAGATTAAGCTCTTATGTTAAAATTGTTAACGCCTATTTAATAAATTAAAAAACAAAAATTCTATTCCCAAATATTCCTCATGCATCCCACCCATTCGAATTCATCCTATTTTTCTCCCATCCTCATCACTCATTCACGACTAAAATCTTTTCATAATCCTCTAATTAAGTTCTCTACTTATTTTGCCCCTTATTCATCACCAAAATCACAGAATTAACATCAACATCTTATTCCTTCCCAAACTCTGCCACAAACAAATCACCAAACTCACTAAATTTGTAAGAAATAGCAAAAGCAAAACTGGGATTATTGTATGCATTCGTTATCAAAGAAAAAATGAAGAAGACAACCAAAATCACATGTTTAATAAAAAATTTAGTTTGCATGTTGTTTTTTGCAGTGGTTTGATTATGGGTTTTTGATTTTTTTCATGGTATTTGTTTGCATGTTTTTTCAAGGTCTCAATATCCAAAAATCAAAAATTTAATTTGATTGCTTTCACTGTTATGATAATAGTAAAGAATAATAGTTTTATTCGATAGTTTTAGTTATTCAATTTATATCAAGCACCTTGCTTGTTGCAATTGTCTAAACACTATTTGAATAAAAGACGCTTGCTTATCACCAGTTCTCGTTCATCTATATATTATGTTTTAATTCCATAGCAAAATTATCAAGTTTGGTAATTTGAACTATGCTTTTTTTTTTGGTTATTTTGCGCTGATTGCTAAAAATTTTATTTTGTATCGATCAGAAAAATTCAATACGGCTTCTCAATACACTCGCTATAATGCTTCGCATCCATCATTCTACGAAATACACAGAAACTTACACATCCATTTTTATCTGAATGCATCTTCCATTACGATGCACACGCATATCAAGCAAGCTAAGACCAGTTTCACAATCTATTACTATCGCATTCTTTATTATGCCGCACCATATACGTATCTTTACGTTACCTACGAATGAAGCATTACGCTGCGACGCCCTATACGCTTTATCATAATCTATAATTCATACGTTGCTCATGCCACTAAGATTCATACCAAGCGATATTTTGCGCTGATTGTTAAAATTCGCGCTTACGTGTGATACCACTGCCATAATGTCATGGCGATCCATTTCATTACCCAAATACACACGTAAACCTCGGCGCTAAGATTCATTTTTACTTCCGGAATAAGTCTCCACATGATACAACACGACACGCGTAAGGCGACCGTTTCATTTGGCCAATCTATTACTATTATACTTCTATTACAAGCCAGATCCCATATACGTATTCGTTAGCCATGAATGCAGCTTATTACGCTGCACGCCTATATATTTTATCATAACTGTAATCCACGCTCTCAGCGCACACAGATTCATACCGTCAAAGAAATACCACCACAAATATCTCCATTATAATCACACCTAAATTTCATAGTTTAATCGGGACAAGTTCCAGCAGTTGACGCCGCCCATCGCAAACGCCAACATGGGGATACCAGAATGCACATGGCAATACTTAACGTAATGATGCAATACGGTTAATTCGATAACGTTAAAAGCATTGACGACGCTACCGGAAAGAATGTAAGAATAAATCGAAGAATGCTTGAAATACGGCCACGAAAAGAGACAACAACAAAGATAATAATAAGGCAAATATGATTTATTTAAATTATATCAATGTTTTAAATATTAATTATGAATCATCTAAATATAAACCATAATTGGAAATGAAAAGAAATAAAATCATTAAAAGAAAAAATCGTAAATAGAGAAAAGCAAAGAAATACTAAGCAATTATTCACTGCTGAATGTAAAAAAACCTAAATAGAGAAAGACAAGAATATTATTCGAATGTTTTAAAAATAATTATGAATCATCTAACAAAAAACTATAATCTAAAAGGCGAACTAAAATCATGAAAAATGGAAAAATCAAATGGATAAAAAAAGTCAAGAACTGAAAAATATCACCAAGGTGCTAATTATGGGAGCGCATTTAATGCAGACGTACAGTTGGGGAATTTTTTCCTAAAATTCGAAAAATACACAGTCTTCAAAATATTCTACTAATTCAATTTCATTAATAAAAAAATAAATAATTCAACGACAAGACAGAAAGACATTATAAACATCAAATTATAAGCATCTAAAAAAAACTCAATCATTAATATCTGGCTTAGCTATTGAAATAACCAATATGTACAAGCATCTTATCTAAACTAACTACGGAGTATTAAACTCTACAACCACTTCCTTATGTTTTATGTGTGGTTAGCCGCTTATTTATAAGAATTTAGGTCGTACATTCGTGACGTAAAATTTAAATTATCTGCATTTTAAGTTTGCTAAGTCTAGTGTTTGCATTACCACGCATTTTATTTATTGTAAAATACGTAATATAGTATTTACATTTTATTCTTAATAAAATGTGTACTATCCGATCCTTATATCCACGGAGACTCGATATTAATGTTAGTCAGTGTTTATAGGTTTATCAGTTTATGAATTGATTGTATTCACATCATCATCTCCTATCCTTGTACAGAATTAGCTAGTAAAGTGTACAACTCACAATCCTCATCATCACAATACTATTATGTAGATCTACTATTGTGTAGCTCTATTAGTGATCCCTACTTTCAAAATGTCAAGTTGCATTGATGCTTTGTTGAAATTTGAGACCTATATTGAGGGGCATTTATAATCTAGTTCTAGCCTTCATATAAAAAGTCAAATTGTTTGGTTAAACCCACTTTTGAGGAGAAATTCCAAGAATGTAATTAAATTAGTCTATTGCCCTCTTAACTACGGAGTATTTAGAAAGTCATAACAAAAAATGCAAGTTACAGTAAAGTTAAGATGCATTTTGGTATTCTCAATATTTCACTACGACAAGTTGACAAGCCGAGTACTTAAGAGTAATCAACTCAAAATTTATAATTTTCATAATTTCTCCTATTCTAAATTTCAACATTAGTTTGTATAGTTGAAATAACTCAGTGGATAAAATGCAATTTTCTCACTAATATAATTTTGATTGAGACTTTTGAACATTGATACCTCCCCCAAAACTTAAATACGCTCACAAATGAGCAATAATTCTGATTTTATGATCTATGGTACATATTCAAAACAAAAGCAATGGTCTGATCTCTAATGTGAGCATGCATTTAAACCCAAGTTGTTGTATAAAACAATGCCCTTTGCCATATATATGTACCTAGATTTTGAAGTTTTCAATTAAACTAAGATAAAGATAGCAGTAATCAACTTTGAATTTTAAGATGGAGGTAGCATTTATTTTTTGAAAATATGTCTTGAAAGCCATGAAAGCCATGAGAGCCAAGATTGTCATCTCCTATACGAAATCATTGATTTTATATTTTTTAATTCTTGGATATAATAAAATAAATCAAAATATCTCATTACACTAGTTAGAGTTCTTTATATTGTGACGTACTCCGAATGAATAATTCTAATTCATCTCGAATCAATTCAAAAATTAAACATTTCTACATGTTATTACAGGGTGAGGCTCTTTACTATTCGACTCCCTTTTACTATTCGACTCCCTTCGCACTTAAACGAGGGACTTTTTAGAGTAATGGGACGACATCTTATTATTGTCATGTTGTCTTGAAAGTCATGAGTTGCATTAGGTATGGTTGGGGTTGAGCTATGTATTGCTTGCTTTAGTTGAAGATTCCCTATTATCTTCCAACCTTTGGGTTCTGTTGGCCATGTGATTGTGGGTCTTAGCTTGCTTGTTGATCTGTGCCTATCTATATTTTGAGCTCCTTGTTTTCTTGGTTTTCTCGACATCTTCAAAATTTTCTTCTTATTTCTATTTTCCATATCCACATCTTATAGTCAGATAGTCTCATGTTACCTAAACTCTTTCCCTTGTCAGCTTGTCCCTTCATTGGATCCTCAAACAGTTGTAAGAGTTAGATAGTAATAATAGTATTGTCTATGATTCCAAAACGAAGTCTTGAAGTAGATGAGTGAGATTAAATTATTTTACCATATTGTAGCAATAAGTAAGTATAACACCACTGTATTTATATTTTTGTTAATAATTAGTAATGGAGATGTACAATGCATCACACGTAATCGATTTCTCAAATATTTGGAGTATATTTTTACGTTTATTTCGAATCATTCTAAAACCTGCACAAACTTACACCCCTCTTTTCAATTTTTTTACCATTTTTTTTTTTTTTATTTTTGAGCGATATATACCTACATCACAATAAATAACTCATTAAATATAATATAAAACGACAATAAATACATCTATTGTAGATACAAAGATTATTTAACAATTGATGCTCTTTCCGACTAAATATATTTACCTAATCGGGATCAACAATATAAGATATCTAATTATTTGTTTTACGTAATTAAATCTCCAGATGATTTAAAAAGTTATACTACCATGATCCCAATATATTAAATTTATATTTCGCATGAAATTAAATAAAAATAATAAAAAATAATAATAACAATAGTCTCTACATGAGCACACACACAATTCTATGAAAAAATTATGATTATTTAACAAACATCTATTATAACAATAATAATAACAATAATTCTACATAAAACATATTATTGTTTAACTAACACCAATTATTAAAGATTGAACCGATATACGACGATAAACCATATCATTTAAAGTTAAGTAATAAATTAATAATAAATAATATAATGGCGATATTCTAATCAGATCATTAAAAGCTATTACTTAAAATCAAAGACAAATAATTACGTTATTCAACGAATACATTCGAATCATTAAACATGTAATCGAAATGATAAAACAAAGTTAATTATGTGACGCACTCGCAATTATAAAATATATATACGCTTAAATTTATCATCTTCAAACCGTAGACAGACAAAGCATGCATGATTCTCTCCAATTAATAATGTCACTTATATGCTAAGGATAATACCTAATACTAACCATTTTTTATACTCCCTACGCCTCCAATTTTACTTCAATATAAACGTCAAATAAAAAAAATTCGGCGTAATACTATAATTCCCTACTTTTATACCCCAATGCCTCTAACGCTTGATTATTTCACTTTTTCAGATCGTAACATTTAATTTTTTTACATTTTCGAACGCTATTTTTTCTTCATACTTTTTCCTTTATATCCTTATTTTTTATTTTCTTTCTATTTCAGGGTAATCAATTACACTTTCTACTTAATGCCCACATAATGCCTTCGGTATCGATGTTAGACTGACATTAATTTATATCATGATAAACATGGTAAAATTATTTTACCTAATTTATGTTCACAGCCTAGATTTATCAATTTACGGCATGTATGAAAGATATGTTAGTAATTAGTAATAATGACAGTGATTAATGATAATTAGATGTTGGAATACATTGCACCGCAACCCTTTGTAAAGTAATAAATTAGCATAAAACACATCCTTTGAATTACTCCGTATTATTATTATTATGATATTTTTCTATTATTCTCAATCACACTTGTCTAATATTTTTATAAGATATTTGACATAGCATATGTAAAAATTTCATGAACGTACCCGAGTCTACTTATTTGGCGTGATGTAAATTTTACTCCAAAAATAAATATGCATTTACAATATTTATATTTTCTATTCATAAAAATAATACAATAAATAGTTGTACCACTTTCATCCCATGAGATAATAGTAGTTAATTATCAAAATTCCTAAATTTTATTTTTAAAGAGAAGGTAATTTAAGAATTAATAAAGGTAAAACGAAAAGAAAACACAACCCTTATTCATAATTTTATATATGTTAATAATTAATAATTAGTGATATGTATACTATATTCATTTCTGTCAAATATGTTATATTCTATGACTGTTATTATACAATTTTTGTGATAACATCATCTCAATTTTGAAAAAAAATATTGTATACTATGTAAGAGTTGTATACTACGAGTATATAATAGTATAATTATAGTAATTCACTCAAAAGTATATTTTTCACTAAAATTAGTTTAATGCTACTTCTATCTCTTAAAGATTGTTTAGTTTAATTATCAAAATTAATAAATTTTATAATCCTAGTTGACACACTTAACATAATTTTGATTACAATTAAAATTATAATATTAATAGTAAAGTTCATTACGATATCAACATTTGTTGTATTTTCACAAAATGTTATAGAACATATACAAGAATAATTGAGTTCAAATTTTAAAAACTCAACCATCAAAATTTAAAATTAGATAATCTTCATTGAATGAATATGTAATATTTTTTATTTTAACGAAGATGTAATATTTTTATTTTATTCAAATATCAATTATCGATCATTATCTGCCTCGATATAATTTATACTTTCTTCATCCATAAATGATAGGAAAGTTTGACAATACACACATTTTAAGAAAATTCAAATTTGTTTCTTATCAATAATTTTTCCTCCATTGGTTCCTCTCACAATTTAGTCAAAGTAAGAACCAAATAAGAGATTTCTAAATTGGGAAATCAACCTCAGACGGGCTCGCAACCGCTAATCATCGAAATAAGACACGCAAACTTCTGACCGACGTGACATCAAGAATCATGCCGCCTGCAGAAATCACACTGTGCAGTTCGCGAAGCCCTCAAGCATGACGGTGTTCGACAAGAATTGCTTAGCAGTAATCGAACCATTTAATTTCTTTGCTGGCCATGTTTTCGCCCATCACCACCTTTGGCCACACCTCCATGATCTTGTTAAATTTATACACTACCAACTTAGTCACACCTACATCTTGTTAAATTATACCTATTAATTAGGGATGGAGGGAGTAATATTTATTACGTAATTCAAAGGCCAAAGAATTGTTACATAGGATACTCATTAATATTTGAATATTGTACAGAAGGGTGAAGAGGAATATTGAAGCTGAAATCTCGAGGCAACATTGACTAGGAAGTATGACTGAGTCTGCAAGACCAGTAGACCCACCCAATTCTGCATGTAAAATAAGTGTCAAAATTTGTAGTCTTGTTAGTCTACGTACATTAAGGAATAATGCAAGAATCTGCGTGTTTGACGCCAACCATTCAGCTGCTTCAGCCTTTTCTTTTGAGTACTACATACCATTAACTGGCATTCGCTCATTAATATTCATACGTATACCAACGTAAAATTGGCATTAACATTACTAAACGTACTATTCTAAAGATAAGACAGGTGAAAAATTCAAAAAAAATCGCATTCAAAATTATTTTATCTAATTAATTAAATGCTGTACCAAAAATTCGTTACACAAATGGCATTGCATTACTTAAGTTAAAATATTATATAATCGATACATTAATAATTTTTTATTTAAAAAATTAAGACATATTACCTAAATGTAATTAAAATAAGTTAAATTATATCAAAATTAAGATAATTTATATTTTTGATTATTAACGAACCATTACTAAACTTAATGAACCGTGAATCCTTTCAACTTTTTCTTTTACTCCAAATTATTTGTCCAACTTAACGGTGCAACCTATTATTCTATGCCTAAATTTCATCTAGGCATCAGAATTATTACTAAAATCATTTCATCATCTAGTGATCTAGATAGGATAACCTTTCAACCTTTTTAACACCTAACAGATTGAATAACTCATATTTATATAACCTAATCTAAGTCGATAAAATTTGATTTGCATGGTTTGGTTTATATTTATATAACCGAATCTTTAGTTATTGGGATAAAATTTGATTTTGCATTGCTGGGCTTGGATATTTATATAACCTAATCTAAGTATCGTGATAAAATTTGGATTTTATTTTGATTTTCTAAAGCAGTACTTTGATGCTGAGATTGAGAAATGAGAAGTCTTGTCCAAGCCAAGATGCTTGTATGCTCTACCAGGGAACTCTTGTTCAGTGCATTGAGAACTCTTTTTTTTAAAGTGGTGCCTAACAAGTAGGGCTGTTAGTGAATCATGTTCGAGCAAGTAATCCAATTAAGTCAGTATTTTACAAAGTCGGATAGTTATCCGTTATTTCAGGTATCAACCATTTTCAAACTCAAGTCCGATTCGGATATCTATCGAGTCGGATTTTCGGTCAAGATCAACCCTGGCGGTGTACACCTAGCTCCATGGGGGAGGATTGATTGCGACGACTTTGGCTACTTATATTTTAGTAGCACAAGTAACCCAAATTAATAAAAGTTCTAACTTAAAACTATTGTGCTCTTTTGTTAACAGTATAAATTAAAATGATACCAGTCAAACCAGTATACAGAAACTTAATGAACAACAATAGGAGAAAAAGTACTTTCAATAGAAAGACCAATCAAAATATAGTACTACTAGCTATTGATGATTTGAAAGAAGAAAAAGCAAGCATGACAGTAAGCATAACAAATTTATGCTAAATAAAACAAAGAGATTAATTTATCCTATATAGGTTTACCAAGAACCAAACGAAAGATTTACATAAAACTAAGGTTGAGAATATGGTGATGATCTATGCTACTACTAATTTGATAGGGCATGGAGAAGAAAATGCCATACGACGATTTTGAGGTCTACTCGATCGGGTGCTTTGGCTTTCCTTCTCAGGAACGCGGTCTTCTGGTCTATCACACACTTCTGTCTCCTTCAGCTCCGCAGGTAAAACACAATTGCAGAAAAGACCTTCAAGTATGAGAGAAAACAAAAGGAACATGTAAGCACACATTCTGGTTCAATCAAATTGCTTAGTACAAATTCTTCATGTTATTAATGTTGCTCCTGATCCCAAAGAAAAAGAGTAAACTACACATTAGTAGAGATGCCTATTCTTCAGGATAGTTAACCAGAGCACTATAAAACCGGTGTAGCGAAATTGTGTACAATATCTGGAAACCAAAATTAACTGTGGCGGAGGCAATTTGAACATTCGCAGTGCCTTCAATGATTATCATGTTAGGAACCATCTTAGCCAAGATTACCTTCACAATCAGGGTCCTACTGCAGAAAATGAGGGAGCTCCTCATACAATTGTGAAAATCAAACCTAGGATCTCTAAGTATTAGGAATCTCCTAAACCATTAGAGCATTCCGATGGTATTTACAGACCGTAGCATTCAACCACAAACACTTCCCCCCTGTAGTCTTTACTTTATACAAGTATCAGTCGAAGAATAAATGCAAAAGCAAACATTCTGAATATCACTATAAACAGAATAGTGTGAGCACAAATTCCTCAGACTAGTGCAAAACCAAACAAACAATTAAGACACCTCCACTAAGTTTAGATGGCGTAAGTTTTACGGTGGAGCCAGATAACCAGTTACCAGTTCTGAACATCGGGCTCATTAACTCGCTGTGTTCATAAAGGAGTCGAACTTAAGTAAGACAATGACATACTTACATGTCCTGGTAGAATCTGTAAATGATAGTAGTGCACCAACGCAAAACAAACATATGTCGCTGGACAGATAGTTGACACAGAAGTATATGTAACCTTGAGGAAGTATTAACACAGTTGCTATCACAGTAGGCCGTGGATCAAGATAAACAATGAAAATAAGAGGTTCAGTAGGATGTTTACCGAGTCTTGCAAGTCGATTCACCCATTTGGGAATTGGTTTTCCAGACAATCTTTGACAGACATCATTACAGAAATGGTTGCAGTTCTTGCTGATAAGATTGTAACTGTTACCAGAATACTCTTCAGCAAGATTCTCCATGAATGCACGGACCTCTTTGGGACACATATCCGTTCTGCCAATCAAAATTGATTTTCTGAATGTAAAACCAGGGCATTGCTTAGGTTCAACTTCAAATATCCCCGTTGTTGAAGTTTCATGAGCACCAAAAGCATATTCTACATTGTGAACTATAGAAATATCCAAGCAGGATAGTCACAGGATTAGGATCGGTATAAAGCTTTCAATTTGCAAAATGCTACCAAAGGTACAAATATATTGTATTTTTACACAAAAACTTAGGGTGAAGAACTTAACGATTTCACAGCATAGGGTGCATTTCTGGTTTTATGACTTTATGAGGAACATCCGTAGAACCAAACTAGGAAGTATATCTAGTAAAAACAACATTAGTACTGCATATCTAAATCTTCACAGAAGCAAGGTCAGAAACAACACTGATCTAGTTCCAGTATTTCCCAAGGAAATCAAAAGATAGAAAGTAAAATCACTACTACTGAGGTAACACGCAAAGAGGAGTTTTCTAAACTTATCCAGCCTTCCAACTGTAAGCAAGAGGGAAAAGCAAATGGAGAATTCCCAACTCCAGACTCCAGTCACTGACAAACAGCCCATCTAAGCTCAAAAATCATCCCCACCCTATACGTGGAAAAGTTCATCATGACTAGTGCTCGTGAAAATCCTTCGATACAGTATTATCATATGACCACAAGTTTGCCCGTCTCCAAAATTTCTTGGGACAATTACCAAGAGGAAATTGCATACATCAAAGCATCAAATTGGCATCTCCAGATCTTCCATTATCTCTAAGGACTGAGGATAGGTAAGTTGTACTGACCAAATATAATAACTTTTGCTTGGCATAATTATTCTTTCATTCTTTAGTACAATATTATTCTTTCAACTTGTGATACTTCAAACCTAATTCCCTATAATCTAATGAACTTAAATAGAATCTTATTTCTGGACTTGCACTATATTATTTGCCCATTACTATATTCTTGATCAGCAACCAATCTACATAAAATAATAAAGCTTTGAATAAGTATTATTATAATACGATCGAGTCGATGTAGAAAGAAAAAAAAAAGATTTAGTTCAAGTCTCAACAAACCCTTTCCAACTTATTTAAGATTTCTTAATTCAAAGAAAGAAAATTTCAGTCCAACAGAAAAGACCCTTCCTCACCTGAATTTATTAATTTATTAGTCCTTCAGTAAACAAAGTCAGACAGTCAAATTGAACTAATACTAAATTGCTCCCTCCATCTCACAAAGATCGTCTAGATAGATCTTTAATGGTCAAAATCAACAAACTTTACAACCTTAATTTACTTACAACTTTGAATCAAAATTATCATGTTAATAATAAAGAACTGATTTCTAATATATTTTCAACAAGTATTATAACACAAATACGAAAAAAAAAAAAAAATCAACCATCAAAATTAGTAACTTGACAATCTTTTTGAAACCAGGGGATAAGCAAACCAAACCAAGCCTTATCAAACTAAATAGGATCGGCTATATGAATATAACGCATAAATAAATAAGAGAACTGATCAACCTATCAGACAACAGGTACAACAAACTAACCAAAACTATCATTAGACCAAGAAAAAGGACAAACCTTGAACACCAGAGTGATAAACACCAAGGCCAAACCAATAAGCATAGCCATTGATAGAGGTGAGATCATAGACATTAAGGTACACTGGAACATTTCCAGCTTTCTCGTTCCTCTTACCAATCCCACATAACATCCTTGTACCAAACACACCCTTTGCCTCATCATTTTCACTCATTCTCAAAAACTCAACAAAAAGATTTCAACTTTTTTATCCAAATATACTACACTACTTCTAAAAAGGTCAAAAACAGCTATATATATAGTACTCCCTCCAACTAACCCGAAAATCCAAAAAACAAAAACGTCAATTCATTTATGTAGAAAAAAACGTAAATTAAAATGAACCAAGGACCGAAAACCCAAATACTAAAAATGCCAATTAGAATGAATGGAGTACGGAAAACTCAAAAACCAAAAACGTCGATTAGAATGAATTGTAATAATGAAATATACTACTCATCCCGTTAAACAAAAAACTAAAAACGAGAAATGAAACGGAGTACCGTAACTCAAAACTAAACCCGATTAATGAATTGTGGCTAATGAAATATACTACTCATCCAGTTAAACCGAAAAATAAAAAACGTCTATTAAAATGAATTGGAATTACGAAAATGTAAGTTGAAGAAAACACGTTTGCTTCACTTATTAGAAGAAGTAAAATTTACCCAACTGAATTATGAACTCATTGTATGAAAAAAGAGTACTAAACACATAAACAAACATAAGTACAGCTAGATCACAAGCTTGTAATAAACTCACATAAAGTGTATATATATATATATATATTTATGTATATATATATATATATATTTATGTATATGTGGGTATATATATATATATTTATATATAAATGGATTTATTGAGAATTATGAAAGTGGATTAGTGAGCATGCGAAAAGGGTCATTGGAAAAGGAGCTAGTAAACTCAAAACGCACGCCATCATATTACACTTTCGGATTTTTTTAGTTTTCATTCTAATATAATTTTTTGTTTTAAATAATTTGCCATTCTAACATAATAAATTATACTTTTTATACTTTCAATATAATTTTGACAAATTTTCTATTGAACTTGTCAACCAACCAATAATATAATTTCAAATTAATTGATATTTTGTATTAAATGCACATTTCGACTACTTTTATTTTTTTCTTAATAGTTGTATAAAAATTGACAAATAAAAAAAACCGGAGAAAATATATGATTTGGTGGGAAATTTGATAAAGTGAAGGCTAAAAAACCCAAAAAAAGAGTTTTTTGTTAAGGAATTGGATTAGGATGTAATTATATACCGACTATAAGCATTTGGATTGCGATGAATTGAGTACAATTAAAATTTAGTTTAAATGAAGATATTCTGGTGAACTGCAAATATACTAAAATAATTAATGTAATTTAAGAGACTTTAAGGGATAAAGTGAAAATTAAAAACCCCAAAAAGAGGGTTATTTTTTGTTAATGAATCGGCTAATTAGTTTGAGTTTACATTTTTAGTTTAATTTTATACATGTATTTGGATTGAAGTGAATCTAGTAAACTTAAAAATAATTAAAAATAATAAATATAAAATAGGAGACTTTAAATTTGTACAAATTAATTAAGATCAATAAAAGTGGAATATAACTAAAAATATATTATGTTCATTATGTTAAATTAAGCTAAATATATTAGTCTATATGTATCCTAAATTTTTGACCTAATGATTTAAAAAGTCAACTAAAGTAAATATTTTTCTAAATTAATCTAAGTCAAACTACTTAATAGTATTACGGATGGGTCAAATCCATAAATGAAAATTTTAGCTCAATTAAGAACAAAACAAACAAATATTAATGTAATTGTCTTGCTCTATTAGCCACTAATGATGATGGAATCTCCACACAACGGCTACGAGTGATTACCCCCACCATGTTTTGTTTGGCTCTATTATTGTATGAGTATTAGTTTATCTTATCTTTAAGTAAAGATTTGTTCAACAGTAAAGTCAAAACAAAGTCCATTTTCGGAAAATGTTAATCCATACGGAGTATGTAATAACTTATTTCTATTTAATTATCAATAGATATTACTCGTCATAATAAGATTTCATGTTCAAATTATCCCAATGCTAAAGATCGAATTTTTAAAAAGAGAAAAAAAACTCTTTCAGTTATAGAAAAATTTAGAAACAGTTCAAGTATTTGTATCAAATTTAAAATATTAAAAAGAAGTTAATAATATTAAAAATTTGAATTGATTAGTTAACATATAAATAGCAGTTAATTTGTTTTATATTACGCATATCTTTCTAAATTGCTCCCATTTTCGTGCTTTTATCTCTTAAACTTTTATCTTTTCGCGCCTAATTCTGCCCTCATTTTTAACACCAATGTAGCTCCTTCTATACTATCGATTTTCACAAATGACTATTTCGCCTCTAACACTAAAGCAAAGATAAGTGAGAACATTTTACATAATTAAAATAGAACTCCATATTTTTAATACTATCCAACCTACCCCACAATCCCCGAACTATAGTCATTTTCGACACACCTAAATTTCTTACCCTTGTTCCCCCCACCCCTACCCCAAAGTCCCCCGAACTATGTACATTTTTCTTCTTTGACACACCTACGAGACCTACCCCCACACAATCCCTAAACTACAGCCCTTGAACTATAAGCATTTTTTTTTAACACACCTTACCCTATCTCTTTGAGTCCCCACCTCTACTCCTGACACCCCGATTCATACCATTTTCTTCTTCGACAAACTGTGCGAAAAGAAGAAAACGATTATAATTCAAAGAATCGTATGTGCGGTGGGCGCGATAAGCACATACAAAGAAGAAACGACTAAATGAGATTGTGGGGTAGGAGGTGAGGCGGGGTAGAATAAGATGTATCAAAGATAAAATGATTATACCCGCAGACTATAGCTCACACTATAGTTTAGAAAGGTAAGGGGTAGGATAGGGTGTGTTAAAAAAAAAGTATGAACTTCATTTACCTTATGTAAATGCATTCTTGTTTCCCCTTAGCTTTTTAATGCTGGTGACAAAATAATCATGTTTATACGCATATCACAAGATAAGGTCACAATGATAATTAAAATGGGATGGACCAGTTCTAAAAGATAAGTTTTGGGCTGACGTTCTGAGAAAATCTAAAATATAGAACCAATTTTAAAAATATACGCATAATATAAGAACCAAAAAACAAATTAGCCATAAATAAACGATTTCATAACTAGTGAGTAGTTACTACTAGTATTTTACCTTGTAGTAAGTTTTGCCTTGGAAATAGGCTGTCTATTTTGTAGAAAGATATGACAAAATACTTCGGCCTATAATTTCATGAAGAAGATTCCGATGCTACTCATACACATTGAAGGCTTTTCCTCCACATGATCACAAACATCTGACATCAAACATGCCCTAAATGCGAACTAAGAGACTCCCACCTAAACGGGAATAGCAGGGTCCCATGAAACGCAGTCTTACCTGTGAGAACAGATATGCTGTTTTTGAATTAACCTAAAGTGCCAAAACATGGTCACAAAAATTCGAGAAAATAATTTACTCCTCCAAGACAACTATATTTAAGACCCTTTCAAATTGAGACATTCATGACAACACTCTCGTACAAGTTGAAAAGAGACCTGTAGATGTACAAATCACAGAGTAATGTCAACTTTTGGGAACAACCATTAAGATTCAGATTGAGGAGGCTGTCTTTGGTTTGAATGTTTATCGAATTTTCTGGAAAGGGCAGCTTCCGCGGATATATCCCATAACTGTAAGTTATTCAATAAAACGATAGGTGTAAGTGCGTGGTCATCCATCAGAAGATGTGAAATTCTGAACAGATAAATGTCCCTCACTTACCTGTAATTTTCCTTTGGAACCTCCGATAGCTAGTAGAGATGGACTTTCCGCAGAAAAGGAAACAGAAAAAATAGCTCCCTGGTGAAAAATTAGCGAAGACGTTTTCAGAAACATATCACATAAAATTAGTTAAAAACAACAATCTTCCTGTATACAAAGATGAAAAATGACGTACTGCTTTTAGATTCCTCGAGGCGATATTGGACGGTTGGTTGTCAGAGAGATCCCAAAGTTTTACCTGCAGTATAAGTTTGCAAGAAATATCAGTAACGTAATTTAAACAGTATACTCTTAATTTTGAATTCGGATGAGGAGAGAATACCGTTTTATCCATTGATCCTGTTGCAAGAATCTGGAAATGAATGGTCAATAAGTCAATTTCATGATATTGGCAAATAAGAAAATCCAATCACATGAAGATATACTCACGTTTGGAACTGCAGGGTTATACGATACCGAGCAAACTGCTTTGTCATGTGCGTGCAAAGTAAAGCTTGGGTTCGATATACAAGATGCATCAGAACTTCCAGTACGAACATCAAAACAAACCACTGTGCCATCCTCAAGGCTGACCACAAAAGAGATGGGGATATAGAAAAATGTTAAGTTAAAGCTATTGAAAACCAAAAGTATAAAGACATGCGCATCACTAAATACTAGAAAATCGATGACTAGGAGGAAGACTGAGAACCAGTCAAATAAATAAGATTATAAAACGCACCACAAAAGAGTGCTCATTGTGTGGATCCCAAGCCAGGCTCTCAACATCAGCAGAAACGGACCACTTTAATCCACTATGTGAAGGTTTTCTTCCATCCCTCTGCAGTGCGTAATATATTTGAACTTTGTAATACTAGTTCAGCAGAGATGTAGGAGGATATTGTGCTACTGCTTACCAGGCATACTGTATGATCAAAAGATCCACTAAGAAGGACTTGTGGCTCACGATGATTCCAAGCAATAGATTGCACCTGAAAACAAAAATAAAAGCCAGCTCAATGTCAATCGTGCAAAGTCGATCAAAGCATGCAGGGCAGCAATGCAACTAGATTAGTCAGTACTCGGTACGAAAACAATAAATGACCCAATGCCTCTAAAGAGGCTCCAAAATTTAAGAACGTGGGGGCTCGATTGCACGCAGCTCTTTACTCCCCGTGATAACGTAGTTTTCATCAGACCCGATAAAGTGCGTGAGACTATCTACTACTTCATAATAGATTACAAATGTAGGTTGAATGAACATATATCACTAATCTGATTAGTCAGTAATAACATTAAATTTTTTATGTGGAGTATATATCACTAATCCTTTTCTCATTTCTAATTCTTACTAGAATTATTAATAATTTTTGGGTGGCTTAATGACTGGGATAAAAGGAGTGATATATATTAGTTTAAATTAACTGTCTATCTACGACAAATATTTTGGTGAGCAAATCAAGCTCATGATCACAAAATTTGTATTAGGTATCATATAAATTAAAAAACATGCCTTGTCTGAATGATGTTCCATTGTAATATTGCATTTTCCAGTTGACACGTCCCAAATCTTGACCAACTTGTCAGCACTAGCACTGGCTAGGATATTTCTGCATTGTTCAAAAAAGGGACATCAGCACAACTTTTGCAAGCAGGTTACTCGTGAACAAGTCAAAACAAACACAACAGTTCCCGACCTGTATTCCTTATTCCAAGCTAGCCCAAGGACCGCGTCTGTGTGACTACCCTCTTTATACTTGACAGATTTCTAGCAATCCAACAAATAAATTTGGTAAGGATGGATAGAGTTCAAATAAAATGTTTTAGGGATTGGTTACAACTTACAAGACCACAACATAATAAGAACCTTTAACAGGTCTTTCAAGTTTGATTATATTTCATATTAAAGGTGTCTTGTTAAAAGCAACGTGTTCTAAGAAATGTCAAACATTGATATAAAAAAAATCTAACAATTTTAAAACTGCAATAAAAAAAGGTAATGATGAAAGACACAGGTAAACAAGGAATAGAGTATAAAACTTTAGAAAGTGCAATCAATTCTAAGTATCAATGGAAGATTCTGGAAGTTCATAGAAGAGATATTAGTGCATTTGAAGCAGAATGAGCAGATACATACTTAGCTAATTTCTCTATCTTAAGGGACTTCTCATAGTAAAATCATGAAAAAAAGATCCCTTTGTTTAACATGATCACCTAAAATGAGTTAAAATTTGCTTGTGAGACCTAAAATCTGAAGGCTCTTTTAACCTTGTTGAACAATTTTATATAATGTATTATTTCCTTGCCAATACTTCCCTCCTTTTTGTCTCGGCTTCCTACTATAAATACATATTTTAATATGGCAACTGATTTTGAATAAAAACTTGAAGGAAGTCTAAAATTGAATAAAGTAAATTGTGGAATATATTTTGGGTGTTCGTTTAAGGGAATCTAGTTCAATTGCTCTTTGTGTGTAGATTGAAAAACAAACTAAATAGGGAAATCAATACTCCTCTGCCATAACAAACAATAAAAATAAGGGGTTGTTGTCTACTTCTTTAAATTGAATAGCATAGTTCCATCTGTTTTTTCTTTTCTCATCTCTTCTTGATACATTTTTTTGGACTACTCAGGGCTATCATTAGGTATATTTATCCTTTGTATGTTTTTGGATTCTCACGGTTATTATTAGGTTTTATTTTCGGGTACAGCTTTCCATGGGTGATTGTTGGTCTAAAAAAATCAATCATTCAACTGCTCAAATAAAGGATTGCATTAGCTAACCTTCTTTCCCTTTTTCTTCTTCTCAACAGCACCACCTAATATAGTTGTTGGCTGCACTTCATCCATCTAGAAGTAAGAGGTAAAATATTGTTATAAAACCTCAATAAATCAACAACAAATCAAACTACAGAATTATGACAACACTAAGCTTACAACATCAAGGTCCCATATCTCAATGGCAGGATCCATCGAGCCCACGGCAATGAAATTTCCTACTCAAACAGAATAAGTAAGTTTGTAGAAATACTTTTGGACAAGAAATGGCTAGCATTAAAAGTGAACCTATTTTTTCTGTCATTGTTAAAGTACATCCACAATGAAACAAAAATAGGAGTTTCCTTAAATAGATCATAAAATGAAGTAATAACCAGTTGAGATGCTATCTGCTCTAGATAAGATAAACTATCGACTGAACACTGGCTACAGACAAGTAGCGAGGCACTCCATAATTGATTACATTGCTTGACATCTAAAAGAGAATGGAAAGATAAATGAAGAAAAGAATCCATTGAAACATATACAAAGAGCACAGTTGGCTATACATACAGCTCCAGGCACAAATTTACCCAGGTATCCAAGAATATAGAAAACCAGACTGATTTATGTACAAAAGACGAGTCCATTGACCAACCAAAATCTCAGTACGAGCTTGACATTCGTATGGAGGATATATGACAAAGAAACAGTCCTAATCAGAATACCTTTGTCCCCATCTTTTAGAGGGCAATCAAGCCATGCTGTACATAGAGGAAAAGCTGGTAAGATGATATCATGGTGAGTATACATGTTTTTTTCACCATCTGCAGAGTCCTCCAGTATCCATACCTGTATAGTGCAAATAATGTCCATTGTTAGCTGATACAAAAAGGTACGAGAGAAAACAACTGTATAAACAAACTGATTTAGAAACACATTATCACATGCCTCCAAAGAACTGACATCATCCTCGTTACGGGCACAAACTATGACTGTGTCCTCTGGTTTTATGGCCAAGTCCTCCTCCTCTTCAGAGTCAATATCCTGCAGTTATTGGAACATAGTAACCTATAAGCTAAATCGGAAGCAAGACAAAAAGGGAAATCTCCATAAATTAAAAAGGTCTTAATCGACCGGGGTGACAGGGACTTTAGATGAATTAGATAATCAAACTAATTTACAACAGAGACAAGAAGGGTTTGTGTAATATAACATGAGACATACACCATTGTCCTTCAGATATGGGTCCAAGTCATTACTGGAGTAAAACAAATTCTTGTTCTCGGATCCAAATAGCTCGATTCCTGTTGCCAAAGACAAAAAATGTTAAAGCAAATACTTATGACCAAATTAAACCAAAGAAGTAGAGCAACTTTAGTTCTAAATAAAATGTAGCACACTGAGCATATTCAAGATTACAAGGTAAAGATACCATCTTCTTCTTCATCATAATTATCCATGTCTAATTCTTTCAAAGCTTCTGCTATGCTTTCAGATTCGGTGTTTATATCCTTTGAAGAATTGCAAAGAGCATCAGCAGCAGCTAATGCATGTGCAACTTCATCCTCTTCTTTTGATGCATCATCATCCATATCTTCATCATGATTCTCACATTCACTAGCTTCACTGAATATTAAACCAAGGTGAGTAAACTTTACAAGCACATTAAACAGGTAAAATGCAGCTGTAAATATAACCCACATGGCAGTGCTGGTGATTGTTAAGAAAAAAAACACACACTGTCTAATTCACCTCACTCAAAGGAAACTTTTGGCAAAGCTACTAGTATATACCCGTAATTGTTTTCTGGAATGAAAAATGCCGAAATATTGATGGATTACTGCTGTGTCGTATTTCTCGTTATCAAGAATTCAATTATCTATTAAAAAATAACACTCTTAATCATGCTTGTCTCTACTAATACGCTATCGTTCACTTCTTCCACGAATACGATGTTAAACCCACAATACGTTTCAATAAATCAGTTGAAAGCACTCCTGAACATGTCTTTTACGTTCTATGTATGTTGGTTAACTAACAAAGACAAACTCCACATCTTTAACTTCCACATATCAACTACTAAAGATATCAAACTCAATATATGTTTCTAAATATTCCATGTATCGCACATTGCTAAGCAATACTAAGAAAACAGCAACTATTCGAAAATCGAATTCGGAAATTGTAAAACTACACAGAAATGTTTATACCCTTTCCTAAGCACAACATTACTCAATATCTCTTCGATTTCTTCTTTCGAGGGCGGGTCAGCTGTTACCGGCACTGACTTCGCAGCACCTTTCGGTATCCACGAAATTGCTGATATCATTCTTTAGCCTTGTCTGGCAAACGAACACAATAATTGCTGATATCAAAATATAGTATTTTCGACCCGTAACTTTATAATTACAATTCAAATAAAAGTTTAGTGTACCACTTAATGCTTAAAAAAAATGTTAACTTTAATCAGTACAAACTAATTGATAATAAAAGTTGACACGGAAAAATAAAAACGTAAACTAAAATGAATTGGACAGATATTAACATGATAATTTCTGTTCGACAATTCTAAGTTTATAATAACTTTAATTTTAATAACGCGATAATTTCTGACATTCAAATCTACTGCATTTCTAAAAATAAAGTTGGTTAATTTCGATATTAAAACAAATTGGACAATCTTTTTTAAACATAATTTTACCTTAATGGCGTCAAACTGGTGAGCCTTTTGATGGCGGAAACTTGAGAGGGTTCGCACAAATTGAATATCACTATATATATTTTATAGTAATGAATAGATTTTAATCGGACCCATTATTAAATGGAATAGCCCAAGTCCGATTGGGTAGAGAGTAGAGACCAGTCCATATAATCAAATTTATTTCAATACCTCTATATAAATAAGAGTTTTTTCTAATCTGTGCCTCAACGGTACATATTAATAATGAAAATACACACTTTAAGAATTTAATGCTCCTTTTCATTTATTACAACACTAAGTAAGGGGTGAGACTTTTATTCAATAGTTGGTCGAACTAATCTTAGGGAGTTTATTAAATATTCGAGTTTCTACTATAATTGAAAAAAAAGAGCTCGGATTATTAATTTAAAGACTCCCATTCCCTCGAGTCGCGATTGTTCTTGGTGGACCGGTGATTCCGGGAACCTGGCCTCGAACCGCCTGGCCGACACGGTCCCGAAAAGTCCATCCGGGGAATAGACCGGATCCGTCCGGAGCCCACATTCGACCGTATCCGAAAACGATCCGACCGTATCCTAAACGATCTCGACCGTATCCAAACCGGATCCGACCGGTGACCCAAACCGATCCCGACGTAATTTAATATAAAAAACTAAAACCTATTTCATTTTCTGGATAATAATTTAACTCTGAGCACGGAAACAAAATGGACCAGATACTCAGCTAATCAACCATACTAATAGTGTTTATTATTAAGAAGAAAGTAATGTTCTTCTCTCGACGCTATGGCGCTTAGATTTGGCTGAGCCTAAATTTCTTTGTCTAACGTCATATACAAATCAGATGATATCATTTCTTTCTTAATTGAAGCTTCCAAATTCAAATTCATCATTGTTCTAGACGCATGCATTTAGTAAAATATACACTTCATTACTAAAAGTAACAAACCTTGGATTCCACTAAGTATTCATGTTTCTTTTTCGAGAAGTCTTCGATACGCGATCCAAACAAGCAAAACCCTAATGCTCCAAGAAATAATAAGACTGCCTTTGTCCCTAGTTAGGTGTTCGCCGATTGAATCGAATACCAAACAATTAGTATGTGTTTGATCAGGTTTCCGATCATTTTTCTCGATCAAAAGCGAGGTGGTACTCTAATCAATCGCTACTGGCTCATTAAACTGCCCGCCTGCACTTTGATCATGACCGCGGTAACTTGGGGAAGATAAGATTGCCCTAAGTAGAATCTCGTAGAGCTTGGCGTTGAATTTTGGCCATTTCTTGTGACTCGATGTGATTTCATAAAGTACCGAGTAATGCATTTCGACCTTTGTCAAACGCCCTGTAACAAGTAGATCATAATGGATTTAGTCGAGTATATCAAGGAGAGTATAAATCAAGACTGAAAATAACATGGGGTTCATACAACCGAATATCTCGATAGATTTTTGTAATCTGGGAGTTGCGGCGATTTAAGACCACCGCCCATGAGCTGTAGATCACATAACTGTCTAATTACCAAGAGAACTGCTAGTCCAAAAGTTTCAAGTATTGGCCATATTTTACCGAATCCAATCATTGAAATCGCGTGAGTCGAAGTAATACATTAGTTTGATGACGTATCATAAATAGTTTATGCTATAAGTCATAAATCGGCCCAAGGCAAGCTGAGCTTTAATCCAAGAGATATTGGGATCTCATAAAATGCATGTTGAACAATTTTGATTGATCAACCGATTTAAACATTCAAAACCGGATTACGGTGGAATATACCAATTTATCCAGTTGAATGATTGATCACGCATCCAAAACCTCTCCAGAATTACAATAGATTGCGGTGGAATCCAACAAGGTTCGTTAATTATAGTAACGAGGTGTGTATATTTTACATATACTAATCATTATCTATAATGATGATATAGAGGAGAATCCTGAAGCTTAGATTTGGAACATTATTATACAATGGTCATTTATGACATTGAGACGAAATACTAGCTCCCACTAAATCTAACACCACCGGTCATTTATGGTCATCTTATCACGCTGGTAATTAATCGCTGTCATTAGTCGATATCTAAGCAACGTCAGTTTCGTTTCTCAACTTTATGTACATAAGCAGCTTCTTCATTCAACTATTAAGGAAGCGTCATCGTCGAGTACATGTTCGATTTAACAACGGGTATCTTGATTCTCCAAATTTCAAATAAGCTATTGGGAGATAACCATCTTTATCATGACACATATCAGTGTAACTTTCAAGCATCACTCATCGTTGTTATAATTCTACTTGCTTCTTATTCACAAATCTCTCATATTGTAACTATATTTAGTTTCTATGTTCTCGTAGTCATTTTGTTGGCACAGATTTGTTACTTTTAACAAGTCGCTCACAAATATATTTTTATCAATTTACTTCAGTCCAACCGGCACTCCACGATCGCCTCGCTTAAGCCGGTTTAATCGATACAAACGTAGTCCCCTATTGTTTTATGCTTCTCTCTTTCTCTTATTCAACTTATGACACGGGAGGAAAGCTTGGTATCTTCGAAGGATTCTTTATTCGGGGTATTCATCTGATCCCTATTGAACGCATTATCAATATAAGCATAACTCGCCTAGTCAGCTCAACCAATCTCGGCCACAATTCCGCAAAGATTTGAGCAACTCCTTGATCCCTTTATGTAGAAACTTAAGCACAACCCCATCTGAGGCGGTTGTCATTCTCTATTATTAGAATATCTTTTACATACTAATTTGCATTACGCCGGCTGGGCCCCATCGAATCTTCTGCCTACGCAAGAATTCATTTCCATTAATGAATTCAAACGTTGGAATCGCTTCATTAAATTATGTACGATCAACTATTATGTATCCGCGATCTAAAGCATATTATGACACTTCTGAGAATTTATCTAGTGCCAAGAATCACCTTAACTTGGATAAAAATTTCGCTTATCGGGCCATAATCGTAAAACATGAACATTTCCATTTAATTACTTATTGGTATTGCTAGTAATTACTTATTCTTTGATAAACTTGTTATTTTGGGAGTAAATGTCAATACTCAAATCAGATGGTATATTAAACTATATCCGGATCTACAAATTTAAATCATTATCATCGTTGTTCATGGTTGCATCCTTAAAAAGCATCACATTTTGTTAGATTACCACAATAGTAACAACAAGTTCAAGTTGATCTTTATGATTTTAACCGGTTGACTTCGGGTGAATTTTACAAGATTTTGAACTTAACTATTATTATGGAACAAAGTTCCATATAACATCTTTATGTGATGTTGTTGATGTTGGGATTAGTTGGTTATAAATCTACATTATTTGACTCCACCCTACCCTAAAATGTTAATTTTTTCAGTATATGACCCATCCTATAATTATCGTACCTGCACTGTCTTCTCCAACCCCCATTCTCTCCAAACAAAACTTCCCTCTCATTGATCAACTTAATACAGATAAATATTCCCATTGCATTATTTACCCCAATCATTACTTCTCACCATCAATGAGCTTCAAAACTATCTTCACATCTTAAAGAGTCATTACCAAATTCTTAACTCTCTACTATCCCTTCGCAGGAAGGTTGGGAACAACATTTCAGTAGAATGCAATGACATGGAGCAACATTAAAAGAGGTACGAATAAAGTGCCAATGTCAGAGAGTTTAAGAAACCTCATTCTTGTTTGGAGAACTCAGTTCCCTAAAAGGGTTACCGGGAGTGCCCCATGAAGATGGACGTTTACTTGTAGCTCAAATTAGTCATTTTGAGTGTGGAGGAGTAGCCATTAGCTTGTGCATGTCACATAAGATTGCTGATGGGATTTCATTCTTCAACTTTATCAATGATTAAGTTAATTTCATTTCGTGGCCATCATGTACACTCTATACCACGCTCCTATTTTTATGGACCATCCATGCTTCCACCAATTCAGTATTATATTACAGCTCAGATGGTAATACCTCTAAAAAAACTTGAAAGTTAGATTAGTTTTAAAAGTTTGTGACACATATATACTAATTTAGGGCTCACATCTATCGGCTGATGGATCCACATTGATGAGCCTCACGATTCCACAAGATACACACACATGTGTCACTTATCCTATTTAGAGAAAAGAAGAGCAAGCATTTGATGACAACCCATAAGATTGGCCATAAATATCCCACTACTCAGTACATTCTCCGGGGATTCAAAAATTTTATTCACTAGTACATTTCGTTATTTCCAAGACTTCACATAAATTCAAAATACCGACTGATTCATGAAATGTTCAAGACGCTCCACGCGGCCACACTTTCAAACCGGCCACCGAGCGTATTCTCGACCCGCTGGACGCTAACAGACGGGGATCCTCCCCGCACCCGCTAAACGAAGAAGACGAGCCGACGCACAATCTCTACCCAAAAGTGACTATTTCTGGCTGACAGTGCAAGAGGTAGCCCAAATCTTTTCATATTAAGAGTCCCCGTAATTTGCAGTCTATCGGATATCAGAATCATACTCTTCTCGACTTAATCAGAATCACCCGCTTGTTCGAAAGTTCTATTCAAATTTCAATTCTACATAGTTTGAGCCCGTTAAGAATTCATATATGGAAAACTATACTAATAAAACCAACTGGTTGTATTTGACGTAAGCTCCAAGATCTTATTAATATACCGGAATAGCCTTATTAATAACCAACATAGACCTGGGCCTAATACCCTCCCCAAGACGTGTAACCCAGCTCCACTTCGACTAATATTATATGTGATTACACGCTGCCTTAACAACGGATTTGCCACGTGATACCATGTTAATGTTAACTCATTTTAGATTCGTCGAAGCTTAGCCAAAGGCTAGAACGATTCGCTCAACAAATAAAAAATTTTATAATTTTTTTTTATTTTTTTCATATTTTATCATTAAAATTCAAATGCCAAGGGTCTAACTTAAACCTTTCGAACTTTTCGAATCGAATCGAACCTCGATTTTTTCGATTCGTTCGAACCTCAATCCTCTGTATTAAGTTTTATTTCTTATCATGTCATGATGTTGAGGTTTCAGCCTCAACCATCCAAAAATTTGTTTTGACAGTTCATTTTATGTTTTATTAAAAGAAGTGAAACCAGTGGCATAGTGAATGAAAGAAGTACCATTATTCAATATGGTATCCTAAATACAGTATTTATAATATTTAATGAAATGCTATCTTCAATTAATATCGACTTTTATATATGAAATAACTAATTTAACTCTTGAATAACAAATTTTAATCAATATTTATTAGTTTAGAAAAATTTATATTTTATAATAAAAATTTGTTAGTTGTTAATGTCATATTATTAATATAAAATTCTTATTAGAGGGATCGCTAAAAAAAAAATATTGTACCGATATATTCTAAATCGAATGTTACTTGGCTTTTCCATTTCCTAAAAAAAATTATTTATACCAATTCATTCAATCCAATCCTCACACATAAGAATTGTGCCGGTTAATAATTTTGATATATTTTTTTATATTCTTTTTAAATTATATCATCTTAATATTTATATATTAATAATATGTACCATTTTACATTAAACTAAATATATATAAAATTAATAAAATTAATGAATCAGATTATTAATTAACCCTATCAATTCTCTCGAATAAACATCCTTTTTCCATGGTTTGATAAACAACTTTCATCCTCCATGGAAGCAAGCTACAGTAGATTATGAAATGAAGAAGCAAAAAAACATATTCCCATGAGAATCATTTTAAAAAGCTGGAAGCATTAAAAACTTGGAAATAATTGGTGATAGTTGAGGATCAAGAATCAGGAGTAAGAATCCAACAAGGCTTGAAGTTGTGGCTGCATTTCTCTCACAAGACATATTCTGTTTAAGCTGCATCTCTCAAGCCAATTGTTCTCTTTATTGGAATGAATTTACGTCCTCAAATAAATCCACCACTAGAGGGAAATTGGGTGGGAAATTTCCTACATACCATTGCTATTCCTATCTCTCAAGTACAAGATCTAGAGTTTGCAAGATTATTAGCACTATAAGAAGTGAAAACCAACTCTTGAAGATACTTATTAAGGCTCCTGAAACATGAACAACTTCTTTGATGATGTTGTTTTTATGAATATAGAGAACGGTTTTGCAGAGATTGTAAAACAGTTGAGTTCTACTCAGTGATCACAATTGGCAACATCCCATGGTATGGTATTGACTTCAAATGGGGAAAGCCTGAAAGGGTGACTGTGGCATCTTTGCCTTCAAAGAACTATTTCTTTCTTCTTGATGATTCTAATGGAGGTGGTGTGGAAGCTATTGCATCAATAGATGAACAAGTATTGCCTATTCTTGAGAAAAATGAAGAGTTCCTTTCTTTTGCTTCTCTTGATGATCCATTATCACTACTAGAAAATTAAATATCAGTAGTAGGCAAAAAAATCGTTGCGAAAATGTAACAATTTGTCAATAAGTGGTGAACTTCTACCTAAATGTTTCCAGCAAAATGTATCACATCTTTGATCCTCCTGGCCTCCTTCTGAATGTTAATTTCCATTTATGTATGAGATTCTACCTTCAATTTCTGCTAGCAATGTATTACAGATAATATTATAATCGATAATTATTATCTTATTAGATATTGAGTTTTTATAATGTATCATATCTTGATATAATTTCATTGTCATATTATGAGCTACTCGTCAAATTGAAAGCCCCATTGTCCATATATGTGGAGTTCAACTTAGGATCGTAGCTGCTAAACGATATCAAAATCGTTATACGCCGATCTCAAAAAATACGATTAGACAAATTTAACCTAATATACTTCATAAATTAAAACTTATAACTACACATTTATTGAACTTATTCCCAAACACCAAATCTATTCCTTTCTAATCCACACATACAATTACTGAATGTTGTATAAAAGAGACGGGTAAAATCCCCATCTAAATTCTGGCTGGGTTTTTCTAGCCCGAATAGTCAAATCGGGCCTTATATGGAGTCGGTTTTTTAGACTCAGATAGTCGGACGGAAAAAATTTAAAAAGAAAAAATAAAAAAATAAATACGCCCGACGCCATACCGCTCAATGTTTTATTATAGTCAATTCTAGACACGGCTTAGCGCCGGGTTTATATTTTAATATCGTAATTGATAAAAATAATTAAAAATAAAATACGCCCGACTACTTCCTCTGCCTCCACAGAATACTTAAAATAAAAAATATTTCCCGTCGCCTTTCCCGTCTTCCATTCAGAATACGTTATAACCGCAAAGAAACAGCCTCAAAAAATATTTCATGCTTCCTTAACCTCGGCCCATACCCACCGCCGGCGACGGAAAAATGAACTCCCCGCGCCTCCTCTCATCTCTGCCGGAAACTCCCCCTTCCCCTCACTGCCATTCCCCCACCTACCCCCGGCCAAGGCCGCCTCCTCCTCTTTCTTTGCTCGAAACTTCCTCCCCTCAATTTCTAAGAATCACAAACAACCCCAAAGGCCGTTTCACAATTGAAAGGTTAAAGTTCTTTATTTTTTCTTTTTATCAGGTATTAATTTTGAATAATTTAGATTCTTTAATGTATTAATTTCGAATAATGCTAGATTCTTATTGTGTATTAATTTCAATAATGTTAGTTTCTCTACAATAACAAGCCAGATTCTTTTATCAGGATTAATTTCAAATACTTTAATAATGTCAGATTCTTTATCGTGTATTAATTTAATACTCTTAGATTCTACCATAAACGTTAGATTCTTTATTGTGTATTAATTTTGAATAATGTTGATAGTCGAATAGTCGAAGCTCAATGTGTTTATATTTGTTTGTATATCGATAATCGTAAATGAATATTATGTCGATAGTCAAGGTAATCGTAATTTGTTTATATTTGTTGGTATATATTCGAGTAGTTAATTTTTTCGGTAGCTATATTCGAAGCTTAATAGTTGAATAGTTGCCGTTTGAATAGTTGAATAGTTGTCGCTTGAATAATAATCGGTTGCCGTTGGAATAATCAATAGTCGACTTTGAATAGTTTATATTATGTTGAATATGGTTGAATATCAAGTTGAATATAGCTGAATAGTTGATTAATTGTCGCTTTTGGTCAGTTTATATATTATGTTGAATATAGTTGAATAGTTGATTAATTGTCGCTTGAATAGTTTTATGATGATGCTGAATATCACAACCTACTAATAGTTTAATATAATAATAGTCAATATAGTTTTAAATATAAATAACATAGTCGAATAGTTGAATATAGTCAATATAGTTTAATATAGTTGAATAGTTGATTAAGCCGATTAGTTGACTAATGTTTCAAGAAAAGAGACGGGAAAAATATTGTAAAAATAATTATTTAAATATGCCCGACGCCTTCCCGCTCCATTTATAAATTTAAATATGCCCCACTCCTTCCGCCTCCGCTATAAATAATTATAAATAAAAATAACCCCTGCTCTATCCTCGTCTCCATTCCTAAAATACTAAATTCAAATTTGTTTATTATTTTAGTTATTATTTAATTAGTTTATTTCTATCATTTCAAATAGTCAATAATTGATAAATTGGTAATTGTAGTAGTTGAATAAGTTGAAATAGTTATATTCGAGTAGTTACTGAGTAGTTAATATAGTTGAATAGTTGTCGCTTTGAATAGTTTATATTATGTCAATAGTTGAATATACGATTAGTCAATATAGTTTCAATAGTTGATTAGTTGTCATTTTGAATAGTTTATACGCCAGCTTGAATAATAATATGGGCTGTAGTTTGAATAGCTGAATATGCTTGTCGTCAATTATTTCAATAGTCAATCTGTTGTCGCTTTATTGATAAAATATTTCTAATGTTTCTAATTTGATCGCGCGAAACGGTACGCTGCTGGGGTAATACGTTATGGGAAGGAGAAACTTGTTGCACGACAAGGCGCCGACCTCCAAAAAAAGGCCGGTGACTGCATTCGTGATACCACCCGGACGACTCGCCTTCTAGATAAAAAGCAGCCAACTCCCCCCAAGACGACACGCTTTGTTACACACGGGCCGGGGCCGTTCATCACGACGACGCCGGGTTCGGCCGCCCTACTAGGTCTCTTCCTACCGCTTTCTGTGTGGACTCATCGGGACGCGCACGAGCCTCATGTCTCGTGGACGCCACGGGATGCATTTACGAGGCGACGGATCGACTGACAACCCTACGTGGAAGACGCTGGCCGGTGACGCCTGGCGGGTAGGCATTTGCACTGGCCCACTCGGTATTGTCCCCTACGGGCGTGTTGGAATTGTAGTTCTACAATTCGTAAGTCACTTACAATTGTCTAAAATTAATTGAAATAAAGTTATTTTTTTATTTTCTTTTTAACTTCGACGCTTTGGTTTTTACTTTAGGCTACAAGGCTCAAACGCTAAATGGCTCAAGCAGCATGACGACGCTGGCCCAATGTTCTCGCCCTCGCATGCATCGATCGAGATTGCGGACTATTATCCGAGATCGCTCCAAGTAAAAAGCCTGGCAAAAATAAGAAGTTGTTTAAAACATGGTTGAATTATAGTCTAATTAGATTTTGTTTTATTTGTTTTTCAGTGGAGTATACGATAAAAGCACGGGACGCATGGTGTTCAACCGATATTCGAGCGGCATCGCTGTAAGCCGAGAAACTTCAAGTCCACGGTAAGAAAGACTCTCTCGAGGGTACCGGACGGGAAATGAGTCGACATGCAGCTACCCGAGCCTGTACCGCTGCATTCCGTCCGATTGGGAAATAGCATCTCCGCCTATCGATCGCCCGACGCAGCAATGGCTTGACGCGGTGACAAAGTAGTCGAATCGACGAGTCAGCTATCAGGCTTTACGGGCTCAAAGATCCATTCGGGAACAAGTCACCGGGCTCTTAACGCCTGTCAAGTGAAAGTTAAATAAATATTTGTTTTAATTTCTTTTATTTTATTCAAATATTTGTGTTGAATTTCTAATAATCAAGATTCTTATTAGTATTTCTCAGAAAGAAGACTGGAAGAAGGGTTCATCACCGGGTATCCCGACGGAAGACTTAACAAAGAAGAAGATAAGCGATATTCTTCTGCAGATTCAAGCGAAGCTACTTAATCGGTTGACACGACATTTGTAAGTATATTACTGCCCATATTTTTGTTTTAATAGTAGTTGTGAATAGTTGTGAATGTGTATAGTTTATACTTGTCGTTGATTATATATCAATTTGTGTA
Organism: Lithospermum erythrorhizon; assembly: GCA_019722365.1. Lineage (NCBI taxonomy): Eukaryota > Viridiplantae > Streptophyta > Magnoliopsida > Boraginales > Boraginaceae > Lithospermum > Lithospermum erythrorhizon. Next base: position 370,097 of record JADFUC010000388.1, on the reverse strand, counting down.
TGGCTAGTTTTAATGCCTAGAATAGTCGCAACGTGTATGTACTTTTCTGCTTATACTGCTGTGAATAGCTTATGATTTAAGATAGTTGTTGGTTTCAGTTTATACTTGTTTAGTTTATGATTTGTGAATATTTATAGTTTCATATATTGCTTATACTGTGGAATCGTGGTTTGAATTTCGTTTGGTTTACAAACGCTGTGAGCCTTGCCAGCTTAATGCTCAAAATACGTGAACAAGCATAGCGCAGCCTTCCACGCAGCTACGGAGTAGACAAAAGACCGCGCGCTTCACCGCGGCGATCGTGACTCCACGGACGCCGCCCTGCAGCGATCGCGGCGGCGGCAAGCCGGTGCCGCGAGCTCCTGCTCTCGAAGTTTGTCGGGGTGACGATCCAGTTTACACCACCACCACCTCCGCCGCCGCCGCGCTGGGTTCTAGGAGCTCGACGGCTTCAAGCGAGGAGTGCAAAATGAAAGAAAGAAAGTAAGAGGAGACAAGCGTAGCCATTACTTGTTGTAAAATGTGGTGCTCTGGGACAAAGAGGAGTCAAGCCGGGCGTTGAAAATGCGGAGGTCGCATTTGGCCAGCCGCTCGCCTACGCTTACGGCGTAAGTAGCAGGGCGCCTTCAAAGGGACTCTGTACGTATCAGCAATGGGCCAAGAGATATTACCACGGGTAGCCTCATCAAGCACCCGGGATTTGTCGGGGCCCATGGGAGTGGACGCACTCCACCTCAGCCTCATGCCCGCCCACTGTAGCCCCAGCCTCGGCATCCTGCACTGCTCCCCCCTCACCCCTCGAGCTTCCCACATGCTCAAATTTCGGGATTTAATCTAAAAGTGCACGTGATTGCGGTCATCAATATGCGAGGCATATTTGGTCAAAAAGAGGTTTCAAACTTCTCTTTTGTTCAACGTACTTCTCGGTGAAGTGATCAAAAACCAACTTAAATCTAATTCAAGCGAGGCACGATGTACCGCATCGACGGATTTAATCTAACTCGCTTGCCATCGTTGCTACCCGTGACGCACGCTTATAGCCAAGCATAGATATCGACGGAAGAACTATACAACATCAAGCCATGTGTATATTTTGTGCAATACGCCTAAAAGTACATGAAACTCTTCAAAGTTGTATATTTAGCATTTCAATTAACTTCAAATCTTACGTGATATATCACTTAACTAAACGAAAAACCTTTGTTTTAACCTACCACGATCGATCAATGAAGTTGAACTCGATGCCATTGCACGCATGCAGTAAATCGACGTTACCAATAATTTAATGGTTTCAAAAAAAGTATAATGAATAATATGGACACACACGACACCCTCGAGAACTCTTTCATTAGGTCCCCGCACTGTAAAATCAAAAGCGTATAAAGCGGTACCACGTCAACGGGTACTATTTCGATATCGCAGTGGCGACAGTAATAAAAACCACTTACAATACCGGTGTTTCCGCTGCTAAGTGCCCGCCGCTACCAAGATGACATGTCGACTACTACGCCTGTGAGAGATTCAAAGTCGTCGCGACGGCTCTTCGAAAGCCACGCACACGCTCTTCTCCTCTTCAAATATTTTTGGTTCGACATTGTGCGAAAGCCGGACGCAAAGCATCCTAAGAATGGAAACGGGTTCAAATCAAACACAAGTTGCAGGTTCTAAAGATGCACTCTTTATCCTAGCATCCCGTGCACAACAGTATATCAGAATGACCCGCCCCAGTCGGCCGCCCAGCGGTAGTCATTAAAATCCGGAACACCGTGAGTCACCAACCCGACGGGACGACTTCCGCCTTAAAAACACAATTGCTTCATCCAAAAAACGGATCACAATTAAGTTTCCAAATCAAAACAGCTTTTCTTTAAAAATTTATAATCCATCACCGATATCGAAACGACAACCCATATATATATACACACAACATATCCCAAAATAAAAGAATGCCAAGTATACAACATGTTTTACTCCATCGTGAATACAAAATGATTGCCGACAAGGCTAAAGTTTCAAAAAGGAAATACAACAATGAAACTAGTCGACAACACATCAAACGAGACTGCGAGGATCCTCGCCCACCACGCCACCTAGCCGCCCTGACCAACTCTCCAACAAATTTCTTGTCAACTAGCCACCTCTGTCAACTGCACAATGAAAATGCCGCCCATAGCGAAAAAGTGGGCGTGAAACATGTAGTTTTGTTTAAACTTAACACACGGTGAACTTACCATACGGAACTAGATACGAATTTTAATAGTCAACATGAATAATATACATATATCCGTAGACTATCTAATCAGTCATACAATAAGGTTTCAAGCGTCTCGCATAACATGTTAAGATATAATATGTCTCAATAAAGCACACAATCACCCAAATGAAATCACAAACTCAACATCGACTATAAATCTACCATCACCTTCTATCTCTCATATATCTCCACAAGTATACCAACTTAACGCATATACTCAATCCGTCTACCCCAGGAACGATCAAATCCGCTAATAAATTTTATAATGGGCATAAGTGCCAAACCACACGCTATACCGTAGTGATGTGGCCACATCGACAATGCACACAACAAAGTGATCAAAAGACCATACCGCTCTTATACCGGCAGGGGTGCCAAACCGCACGCTTGCTATACCGCAGATGTGGCCACACCGGCTAACGACACAAAGAAAGCCATCAAAAGAGTCATACCGCCTATACCGAAGTATAAGGCCAAACCACGCTATACCGCAAGATAAAGTGGGCCAATAATGGCCACATATCCTGCAAGCGAGCCGAGTCACCTCGATCTCTGGGTAATCCCAACTATGTGGTCACCCCCCGATATTCAAGGCCTCAAACCTACGCATAAACCAAACAACTACTCCACTCCCAAACAAGCTTACAAAGACACAAATTAAAACATTCCACAATCAGAATCAATCACAATCGCCGACAAGGCCACAAACATATAAAAAGTTCGACAAGGCTGCACTGTAAATATAAGTCGGGATTTTAAGTCGTTACTTACCTCCAGCCAATCTTCGCCACAAAACACAATCACATAACACAACAATTACATGTATATCATTCTCATAATCATAACACAACGACATTTACATCATTCTCACATAATCACACCACACAATACGTGATATCACAAATCGCGTAAGACGTAGGCACCCGCGAGATAAGTACTCACCGCAGCCTACCGCAGAAAACCTTCGCTAAAAACACCGCGAATCGGCCTCTTTCCACGATCAACGCCCAACAAAATACCCGTAAAGTGGCCATGATCAAAACCTATTACTATACCGGGCGCTCTAGAGGATACATAACCAATTCTGGGGAACTATTTCTTAAACGGCCTAACTTGGACTAGATAAACTATCGAATTATAATGCATCGACATAACCCAATCGATCCTCGCTTAAAATTTCATCTTATTACTTAATCATTACAAATCAACTTATAAGTCATTTTAATTAATCAGCGTGTCCATAATTAACAACCTATATCCTCGAAATATCAATTATACTTCAAATTGAATTTACACTTTTTCAATATAACTCTTTAATAATTTTTAAATCACCAATTTAACATCACAACAAATTATAATAAGGTCCTAATATAACTTCCTACACATATTTAAAGTTTTATAAAAATATCCAAGAGCAAAAAGTCAATCGGAACCCCAAAAGTCAACTCGACCATAACGCCCTCAAACGATCTCTAAATCACGACTCATCACTTATATACGTCACGTAACTCCATAACCAACTAAGATTTACTTCTAAAATTCAATTACGTAAAAGCTTCAACTAAAAGTCAACTAAAAGTCAAACTATCTCAAAACCCAAGAATCTCGAAAGACTTGAAATTTCTTACCTTAACTCAAGAGAACGACGGAGAACAATATTCTACAAACTAGCTGGAGCTGAGCGACAATCAGTTAAACTAAAAACGCTCTGCGGTGGAAAGCAGTATTCTCGGCCAAACAAAGCAACAAATGAAACGCGGTTGTTCGACGACGCTGAGGATAAGCTTGCAAAGATATTTATAAAAATATTCCGAGTCCCGCTCGTTTCGTTAATTTCCGCTATCGCATTTCCTAAATCTCCACGAACCCTCGATTTCAAAGCATAAAATTCTTCCACTGCAAACACTACTAAATTATAAATGAAATTCTGCTAAAAAATTTTACTAAGATTAACGACGCTGCATCCGACGCCGAGACGCATTCGATTACGAGCTCCACTATCCCAACGCTGCTCATGACGATGACGAAAGACGACTGGACGCACCATTAGTAGTCAAATATTTTAAGTTACAAGTTTTTTCTATATAATTGCAACTTCAGATTAAACTTCATATCAAACGCACAATAAGCGTAATGGTGTATTTTGTATTTAATGCTTGGTATCAAGTTCAAAAACCGTGATATGTATTTATTGCTTCTTCACATTGTGTTTATGATGGAGTTTGGTTCGCAAAACTGTATTCTTTTTCCTAAGCGCTCACCATGTAGAGTCGGATGCATTGCGATTTTGCATCGAAATTGTAATAAATGCTCAACACTTTTCCAGAATCTGAGACAGATTTAAGGATTTAAAAATGATTTGAGACGGGTTTTCAACTGCATTTCCGCCTCCCTACAAAATCGAGGGAAATTCAAAAATGTAACCTTTAAAATGGGTATCGGATTGGCATCGATTCCAATCTCATTCCCTATATATCTCACATTATCAATCATTCCAACCATTTTTCCCCAAACCACGCTGAAATCAATGAGAATTGGTTCCATTTATTACGCATAATCAGAAGCAATTCATTTCAATGCATTGGTTAAATGTGATTATCGTAACTTAGTGTTCAACTTAGTAATTGCATATTACTAAAGGCTGGTTCTCATGATAATTCTTGCGGGGTTAAGCGAGCGATTTCTAGATCTTACTATTAATCGCTATAATAATAGTAATTGGTCAATTATTATTATTATACAACTTACTATTATCTCGAAAGCCTGGCCACACACATACAGCTGACGCTGAAGTTATATTTCATGTATGGAAATAAAGAGAGACTGAAATGTATTTCTAATTACAAGCGGTTCTATGTATTTTATGTAGAATATCGATTGAATGAAATAGAATCAATTAAATAGTTATTTAATCGTTCGAGTAATTTTAGTATTTATCGATAACTCAAAGATTATTGATATCGAATTCATTACTATTTAATTAGCACTAAATAGTTCAACTTCATTAGAAACTCATTAGTGTCTTAACCTAACTAATAGTTACGAGTCGCCTAATACTTAATCTTAAGCCACATTCATTGCTTAACCAAATTCTTACATGTTAGAAACTTTAGGGTTTTTCATCATAAAGTTTTGTAAAAACTTTTCACCAAAACCTAAGTAGCCCCTTTGGCCGAAATTCTCCCAAGCACTTTTGGGATTTTTCTCGTTTTGTTCTATCCTTGTTTACTAAAGATAGATGGGCTCTTGATTCAACCCCTCCTCGCGCTGACCAACTAGATATCATACGACATATTACAACAAGGAGCTTAGGAAGTCAAATTCCACGCTTTTGTGAATTTGAAGCGCGCTGGATTTTTGGTGGAATTTTACTCCGCCGCGACCGTAGAAGTTCCTCCTGCTCATATATTTAATTATATGTTTTTATACGTAATAATTTAGCATTTACTTTAAAGCATCCTCGAACTATGGATTTCTTATTTATACTCCTATATCCATAGTAATTTTCTCTCTGGCATCACGAGCCAAATAAAGTTTCTTTACATTATTATTTATTTTACGCTTGTTCTCAGGTTTTATCAATTTTTATTTGATTAATTTCTTGTTCATATATTTAATTGATAAATATATATGTGACGAAATAAAATCACCATGTTCTTGATTATTGATTTCACATGTTACAAGTTTACATGATGTATTATCATATTTTGTTAACATGGATTTTGTTTCATAAATTAAAATGCATTTTATTTAATGGATTATTTCGTAAAAACAGTTTTGTAAAACGTGGTTTGGGGGCGTGTAAAAATTTTTGTAAAATTAAACTAATTGTTTCTGAACCCAGATAGCAGCCGTAGAAGATCTCCACAAATTTCATAATTTTTGATTTTTTCTAAGTGCCTCAAAACAATTTTGAGATTTCTCGGATCAAGCTTAATTAATAATTAAATATGAAAAATTTGTTTTACGAATCCAATTGTGGGATTTGTTCAAGAAAATTATGGAGTTTAATTTGTTCGAATTTCATAAATTTTGGAAAACATTTAAGGCCTCCAAAACGATTCTACAAACGAATTAAATTAAATCAAAACCGAAGTAAATATGGTATTATTACTGCCGACCGACTTCCTCCGCGAATTCTACGCCAACCGTACCGACGGGTGATTTTGGTACTCAAACGACGGTCGGATTTACCTAATTTTGTGCTGGTGGGCGGCAGCCTATGAGGCCTCCATAGCCGGTCGTCCGAGCCCATTACATGATGCGTGCCCAATTTTGAAAAACCCTAATTCGAATTTATTCTTATTTTGGTTTCCTAAATTACGAATTCAGTTATATTTCGGTTTTTATTGATTATTTGTCATTTTAATCTAACTAATTAATTGTAATTAATGGATGACAATTAATTAATTTCCTTTATATTATATCTTTTTAAAATTAATTTAAAAGGAGTACACAATTACAGAATAATTTCACTACAGGCTTAATGTATTTTAGAATATATCTTTGGATTTAAATATTTTTCTATAATATAGATTATTAATAATTATTGGTAATAATTATTTACCGATACCAGATGATAATTGAGTTTATATTAATTAATTTTAATGTAATTACGTGATTAATTAATTGGATAATTACAAACATTTATTTTCCAATGTCATTTAAAATATTTATTAAGTTTATTTATGTGATTTTAATAAAGTGCCTAATATTTCAGGATTGAATGGAGGTATATGATATGCCTCATTTATTTATTTTTCGCTCACAACTGCTACTGCCAGAAATCTAATCTTTCCGAGTTATATTTCGTATTTATTTATTTACTATTTTACCCATTGCAAGTCGCCTAAGATGGGTTAGTATGTAAATATTGTAACAAGCGTAAGTATATCAAGATCATTTCACGGTGGCGATACTGTGGACTCCGGGGATTTGATCCGTAAGCATAAAGATACAAGCACTGTGACTACGTTAGTATTCGATAACACTTCGTATTTAGGTTCTAAAAATATATCGTATATCTCGGTGCATTACTTGTTTTATTTTCATGTTGCATGTATTGCTTGATTATGTGCTAGTATGCATGAGTAAATGAAAACAAAGTAATAATAATCTCACCAATTAAAATTTAAGCAAAGATCAAGCCAATTTTAAAGCCGCGCAATCAATCGTGATCAATCGGGGCACACCGCGACGGGCGGGGCGCATAATGTTGTACTGATATGACAACGGGATCATGTTGGTTGATTCACTAACGCTGCGCTTTCGCATGATCAATCCAAGTAACACTTTGGTTTAATTGCAATGCCAACCCGCTTTCTGGAGATACAACGTTGTAGAAGATCCCCAGACGCTAAGAACACAAAGAAAGCATGTAGTTTTACATACAATTGGTTGACAATTATTATAACTCCGGATTCAAATGTAGCAAAGTTGTCGCTTGGAATTTAAGTGTAATAGGTCTCGAGTACTAATATATTTCGTGAGATTGAAGTATCGCATTTTACTTTACAATTTATTGTAAGTGTTTTAGCAATTTGATAGTTTTACCAGTCTGTTGGTTTTATTTTACTTATTCTTGTAGAATTAATAATGCCACCACTATCAAGTACTCCTAAGAACTCGCACTTTGAAAAGTGTCGAACAACTCCAATTTTGACGTAGTATTCAAATCCCAGAATCCGCCCCTGCCAGCAGACTCAATACATGTTTAACAACAAGTGCCCTCACAACCTAACGATAGCGCTCTCCCATCGGGAAAAGTGGATCCCACAAAAAGCACAAGTTCTGATGTGTCGATGTCCAACGTTCTGCAGCTACAATATGGAACCTTCGCTCCAAATTAATATGAAAAGGGCGGCAAGATATGGATATATACCGGCAACTGAGGAATTATTCCGAAAAGCGAAAGTTTAAACGAGATACATGGGCCTCAGGTTTCTCAGCGGGACAGCCTGGGAACGGATGTGAGCCGCAAGCCTCGCTATCATTAAAACATTGGCCGGGTCGACGACTCAACGCCCGGCACCAGTTCCAAAGAACTCGGCCGCTGATCTCATCCTCAAGTCTCTTCCAAACAAATTCTCTCGAGTTTGTCATGAACTTCAATATGCACAGCTTTGAGTTATTCCAAGTCCTTAACCTATAAGATGATCTACTAAATGCCGACGAACTCCGGTAAAAGACTAAAACTTCTACCCTTCCTGCTTTTGGTGGTCCAAACCAAGAAGAAATTCAAGAAGAAAGAAGAAGTTTGCCGGCAAAGCACTCAAGTGGTTCGAAAATCCCAAGGTCAGCCGGGAAAGTGGAGGGAGCTAGTAAAGGATGAAAGGTCATATCAAGGGAAACCCCCGGTCATCGTGAAGTCGACTCCGCAGTGAAGTTCATGTGACGACAGAAGAACGGTCTCACGACCGCCTGGCTGTGTATGTATGTTACCAAGCTCTGACAACTTCTAATTCTACTTCAGCGCTTAGACAATCGGGTCGCGTTCTCATTTGCCCAATACGCAGAACTCGCCGCAAGCACTTTAAAGCAGGGAAACGGATCTGCTGCCAGCTGAAACGGGCGTCGCTGCCCTCAAAGAGTATCCATTAGCTTAAATTCTGCCCAATTTTGGCCTTGTTTTGAACTTCTATTCCTGTTTATTTCATGTACCCGCACTCAGAATATTTATTTCTATTTCTGCTTGAATAATGATGGTTTTTCATTTTCAATATCCCGACGACTTAGATCACCTCGCGAATCGGGCAAGATTGCACCGCCTCCTTCAAAATGGTCTATAATGCTTTAGACATGACACGAGTCATATAACATAAACTTAAAACGGAATGTGCTCTAACTAATTTAAACCAAACATACCCTATGGTATCGTTGCATCAGTCACACGAGAACCGACCGTTAAACTCCATCAGCGAATACTGGCGTTTCCGATTATGAATCATACGATAAGTAGTTTCGCCTGGGCAATGACCTGCCTTCACCGCTTAAATGAAAGGGCAAAGTGGATTTATCGGTCTGCTAATAATCGACGCATGCTGGCCAATGAACACATCTGCAAGCAGAGGTTATAACTACCATTACATTTATCAATACTACAAGAGATACGTTTTGTGTATCCTGGCTTAGTATTACAAACAATTTTGAGTCCTTTTGAGAAATTCAAGGAGTTCCAAAATGAAGACAAAACCACCGAATAGAAGACAATAAAGATTCGTCCGACAGGAAAGTTTAAATACTCCCAGCCCAGTTCAAATACTCATCTTGTAGAGCTGTATTGCTTCACAACTCACCAGAACGCCACAAAGATAACGGGCGTGTCCGAAAGCGAGAATCGAACCCCGATACGGGTTCGGGACGATGAGCCGAGCCTGTCCCATCTACCAGCTAATTTATGGGGATATGCACTCTAAGCGGCACTTACCTTAAACGACGTCCAACCAAGTCGCTGCATAAACTCCCCATGAACCGCTAAGCCTGGGAAGACTCTAAGTTGGTTTTCTAAATATTGGGTCATGAAGCCAAGCAAGAGATTAACAAAAGATAAACTTGCTCAAATTCGATAAATGCTATTTCATAGATATCCAAGTGGAAACAGTTGGTTACTACTTCTACCCGAAGTTAGAATAAAATCTTCGTTAACAGAGTATTCTTGAAAAGTGAATATCCGGCCCGTATGACTGGCACCAGATTCTAAGCTCAAGTCGATGAAGTCAATGCCATACCCAACGGCATCCATACACCACAAGAATCGAACCCTTCAAGTGTGAGAAGACCTAGCTTCGATCCACGTGAAAGTCGCGTGGTTAACCAACCCTGTGAGATCCAACAGGATTCTAACCGCGTTTCTACCGCCTGAGAGCGACGCAGCCCACTTCTTACAAAGAAGCAAATGGTATCGCCAGCGATGTCGACAAATGGCAAATTGCCAGCTTAACTGTAGATGATCTCCATGTACCAAAACGAGGTTCGTCCTCGGCTGGATTTAACAAACGGCCCAGCCGGTTCTAAATGGGCATTTGGGTTGTTAAACACGATAAAGACGAAACGTTGATGTTTTCAAAGTTGCATCAGAGCTAAAGGTTTCAAACAAGTTCACGGAGCCGACTAATGACGAACTTATCGCCAGCGGGTTACGCTTAGTCCATCCGCCGATAATTCAGTCATCGCCTTTACTCTCATGACCATGTAAATATTTAGCAAACGGACGTAAAGACCGCTTCCTCGAATGGAAATTTAGAGAAAGACGTGTACATGGTACAACCTCCAGCATGTCCTAAAGCGGACTCCTGCTATGTACGCAGTCAGCAAAAAGTCCATTTATGGTCTTAAAGCAGTATCCCGCGTTGAATTAATGCCAATAATCAATCAAAAGAGTTTGGTTTCATCAAGCAACGCTAAGAATCTTAGTATGCGTCGGAGCATGTATCATCTATAGTCCTCGTATGTCGCATTTACATACTCTATCATTGGAAACAACGAGAGTTACTAAACTCGCCAAGGATCGGGCCGCGCAAATGCTTCTCAACGTAAGGACTTGAAGCGAAGCGACAATATATACTGGAATAAAGATCCACCAGATCGAGCCAGAGGTCGATTGGACTTGTCGATACTTATGTGGTCAAGGTACCTAGGTTCAACACGTAGTAATTCCAAGAAGTGGTAATCTCCTCGATTTAGTATACGAAGCCTAACTCACAGAAGACAAGTCCCACTACTAGCCAATGGTATTTAACGTAACGGCGACATACCTTACGTCAAGTTATAGGATCCATCATAGCTATGTCGCACTAGACCTCGACGTGTCTTATGCACTAAGCGTAACCAAGTAGATACCAAGCTAATCCGTGAAAGCCACTGGATTTAGTGAGCCAAGCTGCGACCAAGATCTCGGCGAGAACTAAAGCATTGCATGCGAGATGGTGAGTTACAGCGACAGGTACACCGACGCCAAGCCAAACCGACAGACGACTATCAAATGTTCTACCGGGGTATGTATTTTGTCTCAACGGTGAGCCAGTGATCTCGGAGTTCCAAACGAAAGTAATCGTTGCCGATTCTACCACGTAATCTCTGAAGACATCGGGCAGCTGCCTGCCTAAAAGAAGCATGTTAGATGTTAAAGTTCGTGATCGAACTCTGAGAACCAAGCACGCACTCAGCATCACCCGACAGATACGCTGACAGAAAGCGAGTCAGTATGCAAGTAGAACAGAGCTAATTGCCGACCCCTTTACTAAACCACTAAAGCCAGTAAAAAGATGATGAAAGATGCAGTCGAATATATATAGGTCTTAGACAATGTCATAGGCGTTTAGGTTAAGCTGGGAGACGATGTGATCTATTTAAGTATGGAACAAATATTTGGAATATTATTGCTCTTATATTTTAATATATTTGTTTACAAGTGACTATATGCTCAATTTACATATACATACATGTAGCGATCCCTCGGCTTGTTTAAAGGTTAAATCCGGTTAGTCTATATGTTTCTGCAGAGGTAACATGAACCGTTAATTATACCTCTCAAGCCAAACATGTGATACCAAAAGCGCCTGGCTCGCCGAGAAGTTGTAGGCGACAAAGATCATAGCGACTAACATGGTAGCTGACATGATCAAGATTGATCACGTTAGCCCAGACTAGATCACAGGCTGCCGGTCTGGGCGATCGGGAGCCGTACGAATCGAACGAATCGATAGAAGATATGTATATATCTCGCTACCATATTTAATATTTGTTTAGAATTTTAGGTTCGCTAATTTAGACCTACGATATATAACTATCTCGTGTTAAGCAAGCTCGTATTTTGACTATGACCAAAACGCCCGCCAAGCTGGATTATAATCCAAGAGTACGTCAGTCACACAAACAGTATACGATAATGCTGATATATTGGGAGATTTGTCCTCCCCGATATAAGAAAGTATCTCGTGCTCTCACAAAATTTACCGTTTAAGGGACGCCATAAATGCTTATTCAGCTTCATACCGAGTAGCGAAAGTTGTATGCTTTCATGACACTTTACGGCAATTTACCACTGTAGGATCACAAGTGATAAAGGAATTTGTAGCATAACGGCCCGCGGCAAGTCGGGAGCCAGTTGAAATCAAATTTGCACTGTTCCATTTATTATGCCCGTCATGTATTAATGTAGCAATTCATTTACCAACTGGGTTAAATGCGACACATCGTAACTTAGTGTTCAACTTAGTAATCAGATATTACTAGCGCGGGTTCTCACGAGCAATTTCATATGAGCGAATGCTGTATCTACTCATTAATCGTTATAATAACAGCACTGGTCAATTATTATTATTATACAACTTACTATTATTCGAGCTCAAGTGTCACACACATATGCCAAAGGACGCTGGAAGTTATACTTCATGTATGAAATTAAAGAGAATTATATACCGGTAAATGTATTTCAATTGCGTGGTTCTACATTTTATGTGTAATACTGGACAATAAATGTAATCAATTAAATAGTTATTTAATTGGTTCTTGAGTAATTTTAGTATTTATCGATAACTTGAAAGATTATTGATATCGACTCATTACTATTTAATTAGCTTAATTAAATATTCCTCACTCATTAAACCATTAGTGTCTTAACTAACTATCAGAGTTAATCTAACAAGCCTATGATTTAATTCAGTCAGTTTATCTTCGTTTCTTTTAACTCAAATTTCATATACAAACTTTAGGGTTTTTCACTCAAAGTTTTGTAAACTCTTTTCACCAAAACCCTAGTACGCCTGGGTCAAATTCTCCCAAGAATTTTGGGATTTTTCTCGGTTTTGTTCATCCTTGTTTACTAAAGATGTATTAGTTCTCGATTCAACCTCCTGGGACTAACTGTAGATATCATACCTGATATAACAAGTGAGTTTAGGAGTTTCAAATTCACGCTGCGGGAATGGAAGTCATTGCCATGATTTTGTGAATTTACTCCCACAAGACCGTAAGTCCTCCTCGCTCATATATTTAATTATATGTTTTTATATTTAATAATGTAGTATGTACTTTAAAGACCCCTAACTACGGGATTTATTTATACTCCTATATCCATAGTAATTTTCTTCAACCCACCACACATAAAATCATCTTTTTTATGTTAATTTCATTTCCATAATTTTGTTGTTCACTAACATTAAATTTTATTTTACTTGTAGGCCACTTTAAAGTAAAGGATTAATACTCCAATCACCCTTTAATTTCGTATGTAATTTATATTTGTTAATATATTTGTAATTTATATTTGTTGCTTTTATTGTGTGGATATACTATATTCAAGTTCAAATGTAATTTGGTTTTTTATTTTAATTTTGGGTCAATGTCTCGATGGTTTATATAAAATTAACGTTGATATTTATATGAATTAATATGTTTGATGTTTATACGAATCGAGGCTCCATGTTTATATATGAATTACTAATGCTTAAATAAGTATTTGTTCTATTTAAATCATATGTTTTATGTTTGAATCTTTTGATTTTTATATTTGCTTGCATTTAGTTGATGAATCGAATCTTATGATATTTTATTTTTTATCATTTCGATGGGGTTTTTGTGGGCGTTGTTCTCGCTGCCGCACGTTATCGCAAAGAACCGGTCGCCCAAAATTGCGCAGTAAACGCCGTCGATCAAGCGACGGTCCGGAGATTCGAGTTTGAATTTCAGATCGACTTCCAACGAGACGCGTACGAGTCGGTTTTTTATGCAATGGGGTTTGAGTCGTGAAAATAGAGACGGTTCGAGTCGTACATCGGGAAATGGATTAAGGCTGCCGCATGGATACGCTGAAGCCTGATCAGACTTACATCGAAAGTAAATGGTCACAGTCGTTCTTTTGAGTCGGTTCGACGTCGGGGTTTACTGGCACGGCTCAAGGGCCGGGTCCGCTGACACGGCTTGTAGACGGATTTATCGAGACAAGGTCGGCGCTAAGAGTCTATGAATAAGGCCGATTTTGTAGACGGGTCATACCGGGTATTTCTCTCTCAGATTGCCTGAGTCGGGCCGAAGTTCCCGAATATATTCGGCTTAGTTTTGAGTCTAACGAGTCGGGTAGCGATTTAGAGACGCTTAAAGCCGCCGTGTAAATTCGAGCCCATCCCTCGCCCAATCGGGAAATGGGGAGACTGCATCTGGATCGGGCGTCTCTTTGGTCGATTTCTAGTAGTGATAATTGAATGAATCTTTTTTATTAGTTTAGAAATAGGTAATTTTGAATATTTATTTTATTTAAGTTGTTATCAATTTAAATAGTGCATCTAAATAAAAAATATACATATTTTCTATTATAAGAGATCATTCTAATATTAATATAAAAAAGTAGTAAGGATATACCAGTCTAATCATATTTCAAACCGACATTACCTCCGAGACCGACGCTTAGCGCCCCTTAAAGATGTATTACATAATTTGTAAGAAAAACATTACAAATAAAAGAAAACATTTTAAAATTAAATTATGTAATTTAAAATGCTTGAAATAAAATTTAATAAAAATTTAGATTTTGGAATAAAATATTTTCATAATTAGTATTATTTGAAAATATATATAAAAGTTCAATTTGAACAGAGATTAATGGACAATTATAATTATCTCGTACGTTGAAATTTTTTTGAGTCATTATATATTGAGATTTCCATCTAGTAGAATACATACTCTCAAAGAAATAATTTATAATCTACTCAATCTCAAATTGATATAGCAAAGGAACAAATTCAAATCTTTTTTGCAAATTATAGTTTACACAACTTTATAATATTTATCTCAAAATAAGGTGCTGATATTATCTAACAAAAAATAAAAGAAAAATTACATAAACTAGACAATAACATAAATATTTTAATTATACTAAATCATTATATAAAATATGCAGTTTCGAAAAAAGTTGTTGAAATAATCTTTGATAAACTAGACAATAACATAAATATTTTAATTATACTAAATCATTATATAAAATATGAAGTTTCGAAAAAAGTTGTTGAAATAATCTTTTATTTTTAATGTTTCCTAATAAAAGTTGGAAACTCAAGTAGTTTCTTTGGAAACAGCACTTTGAAATTACATCAATGCTTCTATAAACTTCAAAAAAGAAATTTTTCGAATGTTTCGTATGAAACGTTTAAAAAATTTGATCCATGATCATAACCTCACTAAATGTGCCATTTTAATAAGAAAATCAAATTAATCTTCCCAAATATGCAAAATCACATACCATTTCATACATTGAAAATTACCGACGAGCTGAAATTCACTACTGTAAACAGCAGTTGCCGCCTCGATACCGACACCCTACCGACGCTTTACGAAGTAAACTGCCAATAGAAAGGCCGGTATACCCACCGACGCCTAATTGGCGACACTAAATCTCATACCGACACGAACCCATTAATTACATGTAGATAATTCATGTGCCTATTGCTCGGGCTGTTCCCGACACCAAACCGATGACATATAACAATTTAATTTGTTTTTGATTTATTTTATTACCGACACTTGACCGACACTTCGTGGTTATAATTACTTTTTGGAATTATGTTATTACCGACACCTCATACCGACAACGCATCAATTATTTTTATTTTTGATTTATTTTATTACCGGCTAATTATACCGACACCACATGGGCGCAGAGTAATACCGGCCAACGCTAAGCTGGAAGATCGACACAAAACCCGACACCACATTTGGACATAAACCCCGACTCTACCCCGACACTATACCGACACTACCTATAAATTTTCCAAAAAAATTTACGTTAAATTGACGCCGCAACATTCAGAGAAACCAGTCGCAAAATCTCACACACACGCAAAAAGAACAGGCAAACAACATACAAAAATATCAAAAACAATATAAACAAAAATATCAATACAAACATCAAAACAAAAATAATAACACAAAAATACTATTCTTAACAAAACGAACAACAATATAAAAGCACTCAAACAAAATTAATAACACAAAAATATCCAAAATCATCAACATAAACATCAAAATTACCACTTTTTTCTCTCTTTTGGATAATTTTTCTCCTACAATAAAAACGAATGTAACATTATTATGAAGATAAAAAATTGTAGAGACATAAAAAATCGAAATGTAACAAAATTAAACAAAATAATTAGATGTGACATAAAATGTAACAAAATAATTACCTCAAACAATTTTTCCTACTAAATGAAAACAATATAACAAGCAGCCAGAGATCATAAATAATTAGATATCTAACAAAATAATTACCTCAAATAAATTTCCTACAAAAGAAACAATTAAAGAAAGTTAGTAGCCATTATTATAAAATTAAACAAAACAATAAGTAAATTATAATTGAGGTTGAAATTGTGAAAGTTAAAATGTAAAAAATATAGTGATTATGAGATTGTTTATATAAATGGAAAGGGGCCGAGTTCTGAACGGTTTCCAATCGACGCCCATACCGACACCCCATCGACGCCATACAGAATGTTTTAAAATTCTCGCACTTTATTTTTAAGCTGAATCCGAAAAATTTTGGGATACCGACGCTTACCCGACACTATACCTTAATAATTATCAATAATGTATCTAACATACCGACACCTAACCGACACATAATCGATACCTTCGCATAATCGCCACAATTGATTATGTTACGCTACGAACACACGAACATTCAATGCCTCTAATAATATTAAGGAATCCAACAATGTACTACTAACACCCATTGTCATATACTTGTTCTAAAACACAAACACTTAATCGCTTTATGTTTAATAAGGTCTAAACGGAATATCGATAGCTTTCATTTTCAAATTCAAGAAACCATACAAATAATCCCCTCGAAAACAAATAAGATTTCTTCAAAATTTCGTTTGCACCTCGTGAAATGAAATATTTGTGCTTTTAATAGTATCGATTATTACAATCTAAAAAACTCAAAATAAAAAACAACGGGATTCTACCTTTCTCCGAGGTTTCTCGCTCACTAGTACTTGCTCCCGAAATAGCCTTCTCAAAGTTTCCAATCATTATCCTGCAATTCACCGTGAACCATCACTATAGTCGTGTCCGAATCACCTTCGTAACAAATCGAATATTCCTTCTCGCAATCCATTGCCAACATCGCTCGACACGGATCCACAGCAACAGCCTACTAAGTTGCCGCTTCCCTTGAAAGCATGTCTTCGTATTTAAAGCTAACACATCAACATTTCGCGATACGAAAGTCCAATCAACTAAAGCTTCTAGCATTCGCCTTTATTGCAACACACCATTTATGCTCTCTACCGAGACGGGGAATGAAGATAAGATACTTGTCGCGTCAAGCGATGCCAGGATAAAGTGGGTCATCCTCGAGGCTCTGCTTCGCTTGGATGAACCATTCCGTTCCTCGATGTATTTGCATCCACCGCTGTCAAACCAATAACACTCAAGAGTACAACTTTATCGCATGTACTGCACGGCAATTCCCCAAATCTCTTCTATGACCCCATAATAATCAACATGGTCATCATCATCGCACGAACCTTTAACACACACTCCGCTTATCAGAAGCGCTTTTGTTACGATCACCTCGCCTAATGTCAAAAAGAGTACTCCATTGACGCACAGCTATCACCATTTGATTTCGCAGTCGGCCCACTCTCAGTGTCCTCGGTGTGTGCAAGCGCCTCCATATTATTCCGCATATTTATCGTGGAAACCATTTATCGAAATTCTAAGCCCACGTCAGGATTTATTTGTTCCTCCGTCAAACGTAGGCCGCAACTCTTCAATCAAATCATGGTACCTCCCGGATATAACTTATTTGTTTAGTTAACTATTATAATACTTACAAATTTATTTGTTATTGAACATTAAATATACACTTACCGAACGTATTCTCCTCAGACTTCAAAGCCAGACAAAATATACGATGCGGTTGCGGGCGATTGCTCGCTGGTCATGAATATCGCTGCTTTCACTTCAAACGCGCCGGCCCGTAACGAAACACCGGCAAAGTAAATGCTGCCTTCCGGGGCATTTGGTACATCATGCCTTCAAGACGATTTAAGTCCGCTCTACCCTTCCTCGAAGTACATCAACGTAAGCTCGAAACCTCTTTGACTAAATACGCCGCATATCAATTTTCCAACACGCCCCTTTGGTTTTACCATTTTTCAATCCCCCAAGAATCTCGCAAACACGTAGAAGGTTAGCTTATATAATTAGATAGATAAACCAAAGAATCAACATATACATGTAAAGTCAAATACTCAATGACTCAAACGGGTACATCCATCTATATCGCACAGCACTTCCACAAGTTTCGCCTATGCGCAAACGTGATTGCAGCGCCCATCACATCAAAGAACGCCGCGTGGTTGTCTCCATCTTGCAAATTATCTCAACAATATTACGCGCGGTGCTCCTCCACGCGCCCCACATTAAGAGTTGTTGATGAAATGTCGCGAAAAGAAAAATACCACTGCTACTGCTTCCATATCTTATCGGGCGCATACTTGACGAGCCCGACAATAATATGCACATCGTGACTTTTTCAGTCCGCTGAAATTCACATTTCGAGTACATCTCGAAATGTTTGAAGCGTATCCATCAGGTAATTTGAGGCGTGCTAACCAACTCCTAATCTCTTCTCACAAGGCGCTGTTAACAGATACAAAGCCCCTTGGTTTCGCTTCCTCCCACAAATCTCACGCATATGCAATCGTCGTGAACACGAGTTTCAAGGTCAATCCTTCTGCCCGTTTCATTATCTTTCGCTTTTTCCTGAACATCCACTACAAGGTGTGTAATACTGCGCTCACCATCGTTCTTCTCTCTGCATGCATTTAAGTCGATGCCAGCGGCCTCGACTATTTTGTAGACCAATAACTCAAATTCCAGAATATACTCCTTCGCACTCGCTCATAAGACAACATTATACCCCTCGGCAGCTTCTCCGTGATAAACCGCCCGCCCAAACACGGCCAGATCCAATAAAGATACGATTATATACCTACCTCCAAGCAGCCGCTTCCTCGTCATATCACCGACATGTTTGTCCCTCGACAAACGACTTTCGCATCCTAAACGATGTCCGACGGGAAGCAAAAGGACGCGATAATCAAACCATGAAAATTTTCGAATTCTCCTCGTAGTCGAAAAGCTTTAGTATGCTCCATAATATACGACAAACCATCTACCATGCTACAAGCCCAACTTTATAACATTCCTCACAGATGGGGCGAAAATCACTTAATCGTCCACATCAAAGAACCCGCATGTTGAAATTCTCGCTTCCCTAGACGACGTAATATCTCGACAATTAGTATGCCACAGCCTCCTTCAACTCATCAAACTGTGTCGAAGAAAAAATATCTATATCTCTCTCTCCCCTCGGGATTTTAGTCCCGGTATAATCGACAGCACGTATATGGTTCTTCATGCACAATCCCGGTGGTAAATTGTACACACAGATAATAACTGGCCAACAGGAATATTGGCGTCCAAACTTACCAAAAGGTGCAAAACCATCAGAACACAAACCGATGCGAACATTTCTCGGCTCGCCTCCAAAACTGATATGTCAGACGTTGTTTCCACGCCGCCTCCATCCCTGCACGTCATCCAACTATCATCCGCATTTTAATTCGACGGTGCCATGTCATGTCCTCGAAATGTTTTTCTTGACATATACACCGTTGTAGTCGAGGGGCTAATGGCACATATATATCAAAACCTTTCTTGCACGGCTTACGCTGCTCCTCCCTTCTTTCCTCGTACTGCTTCCACAAAAAACGGTAGATGTTGCCTCCAATCAAGCTCATCCTCTTTGTAAAACAACATACAATTATCTTCACACACGCATGAATTTTTTATTTAGCAAGAATGTAAGTGACTCAATAATTTCTTTGCCTCATGAAATCATTCGGGAATGTTCTCTCCCTCATTAGGACAAATAACACTCGACAAAGTTAAATCCACCTTGGAAATATTGTCGCGATATTTCCGCGATCTAATTTAAGACTAACCAATCGTTATTATTGATAACTTTGTGAATTCTGGGCCAAGTAAACTATCCCACAACGGTTGGTTTACGCCTCCATCAAGTCATAAGATGTTCTCGCCAAGCCGCATTTGGATCTTCTCTAATCTCGTCAGCAGCTTGTCAAATTGCATCTCACCAAATTCAAATCATGTGTCCATTACGTAGTTTAAACCATCCTCAACCATATGCATATATCGATTCCCCATCCCCAAGACAAGCCACATCATAAACATCATGATCTAACATGATAATCTTCGCCGTAGTACTCCCTGCATGTAATATCTTTCCACAGCTGTAATAACAACGCGTCTCCACTGAATTAACGCCATACACTTTGTTGTTTTTGCACCTCCTACACGGACATCTTATCATTCTACCTAATCCTCTCGACATAGCACGGTTTTCTCAAGAACCTCACGAAACTTACTAAACCTCATATGCAGGATTCATGCAACTATCCGACCATAACGATTATACACATCCAAAGAATCCATCTTCTATTATTTTCCCAAATATATTGAAATCAGATATACCAATTCAATATAATTGAACATAATTAACCTGTATTATAAACCCCTAAATTTGGAATAAAAATGAATTAAATGAAAAAAATAAACATTGACATAATCGGCATTACAACATTTCTCTGACATAATTGCACATAATCAATAATATAATTGAACATAATTGAATATAATTGAACATAATAATTATTGTAGCTAAACCTCTAGATTTGCAATCGAAAATGAATTAAACCCAAAAATAAACAACATATATACACATAATCAATATAATTGAACATAAAAATATCAAACATACCTAGATTCGGAGCTCAAAAGTGACGGAAGCGGCGGTGGATTGGTTTCGTTTCAATCTAATATGCATTTTCTGACTTTTATATATTAACTATTGCCGGTCCTATAGTTTGATGTTGCCTACAGAATCTCTACCGACACCCCAAACCCCGAGCACTGCTTTTTTCTTATTTTTTCATTAATCTAATTATTCAACGAGGCTAAATATATATATTCTATTCCAAATTAGATATATATTAACTAATATATATTATAAGCATAAAATATTTCACGCCGATAATACCATACCGTATAAGATAGAGCAAATACTGAAGCTATACTCTAATTATACGATCATGTACCGAATCTTTACTACATTTTTATATAATTTTTAATAATATATTTAATGATTATAAGTCATAATACCTCGATTACATTACTTAAAAACTAAATTAAAAAGAAGAAAATAGATTTTTATTATTGATCACCGACACCGGACCGACACTAAACCGACACCACACCGACAATCCAATCGACACCAAGCTCATCCAAACCCCGACACTCAAACCCGATACCACCCCGACAATCTCAAACCCTCGGCACTTTCCCCGACACTCATACCGATTACCTAATCTCTATCTCGACACCGCCCGACACCTATTTTGCATAATCGATGTTAAAACTTCGCTTGTTTTTAACATGTCGCTTTTATACAACCTATAAACACACAAATCAAACAACATAAACAACTCAAACTATAAACATAACAAAGATAAACATCAAAAATATAAACACAAATCATTCAAATGAAAATATATACAAATCAAACTATCAACATAAAATATCCATAAACCATAAAACCAATAAAACTATCTCCATAAATCAATATCCATAAATCAATACAAAATCAATATAAAAAAATATTCATAAATCAATCCATAAACCATATAAAACTTCTCATAAAACTATCAACATCTAATCCCGTGGGCCGCAAATCACTAATGCTGGGTCTGGGGCTTTAGCCTCGCTTAACGGCGTCCGCTGGGTCAGCGGCGGATACGGTCGACGAGGCGCCGCAACTCCGTGAGTCGCAAGCCTGGCTTAGTCACTACCGACGGGCTCTGAGGACGAACGCAAAGAATCATCGCAGCTAGCCTCCCCATGTAACTGAACAACGCTAAGCCGGGCTGGCCACCGATTCCCCGAGGCCTCGCAACCTCGAGCTGCTCTGCTTCTTCTCGGCCGACTCACAACCGACGCCGATATCTGCGGTCGGAGGCCGGCCCGACGTGACCAATCCATCAACATCTCACCGGCTGGGTATAACTGCCTCAGCATCCGGCCTTTCTCCAAATCCGCCACCTCGACAGTCGAAGCCCCAGATCCACAAAGGCTCGCCCCACGGAGCCTTTAACGTGATCCAAAGTCCGGCCTCGCATTTTTCGCTGAACAAGCACTCGCTGCATCATCCCGCAAAGCTTATACAAACATAAAAATGAAATATAAGGAACGTATAAAAAATATATTAAAAAAAAAAAGTTTAAATTTAATGTATGTACTTTAAACTTTACAAAAAGTAGCTCACTGGTTGGGCAATTTCCGTCGGGTTCGCCGGTTGCCTGGCCCTTCTTCTTGTTCGCATCGGCATTTAACGTTCTCCAACGGCGGCACGCTTCCCGCCAACACCAAAATGGAATTAAAAATACATAGTTAATAACCCGTCAATATTGAAAAAAAATAAAAATTTAATAAACCAAATCCAAACTTACCTCATGGAGCCTCGCCAGCTCCCCTCAAGCCCCTGTGGCCTCAAGAAGCCCACCGTGCCCGCCAACCTGAGTCACGCGGGTTCGCCTGCTCTTCCCCCTGGGAGATCGACCGCCGCTCATCCCGACACCAGCATCGCACATGGCCTCTCCCACACAGCCAGGTGTCCCTGATCCAATCGGGGGCACGGAGTCCCAGCGAGGCGGCGGGATCGCTTACCTCGCGCCCGCAAATAAGACAAGGCTCCCTTCGTAAGAAGATCTCGCCACCTCTCTTGTTCGAAGCCTCCCAAGCCGCTCGGCATAAACGCCCCTCCTCGAATCTCATATCGATCCTGAAATAAATACAAAATTAAGTTAGTCTTTAATTTCACAATTCGAAAATCACAAAACTTTTATATTCAAATACTTAACAAAAAAGCATTCCATATGCCATCCTTCTTCACTCGATCCACATCACAGAATACAAGCCACAAATCTCGACCTCGGTTCCTTATTTCGTCGGCTAATCTTTCACCCCTACCCCAACAAGCCTAACATAAACAAACGATTTAATTAGATACAAATGATAAATATAACATTAATACGACAAACTCAATAAATAAAATGTGCACTTTACGCCTCCCCGAAGACGTAGCAACGATCCTCCTGGGCCCCAGCCAGAGCCGAGATTTACAGGGGCTTATCGGCCCATTGCATTCGATCAAGCATTTTCTATCGCTATGCCCATGTCGTTGCCACTGACTCTCAATCGTCACCGTATCTTCTCCGCTATCACCGCTGCCAAGGGATGACAAAGGCCGATTGGTCAGTCTGTGGCGCTAAGCCAGCAGATACTGACGAAGCCGACGCTGGCTGGCGGATATGATTTACGCGGGTCGCAGCCTATCGCCCTAGGTCCAAAGAAGCGCAATCGCCTATACGGCGGGGCGCGCATTTGCTGCTCTATCACAAGAGCCGGACGACTATCCTCAGTTCTCCGGCCTCTCCCCGCTCTCCGTCGTACACTTCTTCGTCCAGTTTAATGGCCACGAGTGAGCTATATAAAACCCGCATTTTGGAAAATTCAAATTCTATCAAATTAAAACAAAAATCAATTCAATTCGACCAAATCCACTCCGGTCCAATTCAAACAACATTCAAACTCAAATCTAATTCAAACAACATTTCATCTACTTCAAACAATATTCAAACTAATACTTTATCAATTCATTCAAATTCAATTCGATGACCTCAAATATAATTCAAATCAAATCAAATTCAAAACTTAATCAAATTCAATTCAAATACAATTCACTCCCAATTCAAATTCCCAACATTCAATTCCCAATTCAATGTACTAAACCGAATAAATCCAATTCACTAATTGAATTCAATCGAACATTTAAACCTAATAAATCCAATATTCATTCCCAATCAAAACAAATTAAACCAAATTAAATTTATTCCATCTCAATCCAAATGTATTAATTCAATTCAACTAACATTCAATCCATAATTCAACATTTAATTCAATTCAATTTAAAAATAAATTAAACCGAATAAATCCAACATTCAATTCCCCAATTCAACTTTATTAATTATATTATCAATTCCCAAGAAAATATATATTATCAATTTCCAATTCAACTTTATTAAACATATATTATCAATTCCCAATTCAACTTTTATTAAACATATATTATCAATTCCCTCAAAAATACAAGTAATTATAAAATAAATAATTAAAAAAATTAAACGAAAAAAAAACAAAAAAACAAAAATAAAAGTCGACTTTTCCGGCGTGGTGGGCGCAAGTGGCCGCGCGGGCCAGGCGGGCGGCGCGGAGTCGAAACCGGCGACGGGGAAGGACCAACAAGTGGGACGGGGTAGTCGGGGTTCTCGATGATTAAAAAAAACGATTTTTTTATATATACCATATTCGCTCTGGCCCCATTTCCAGATAAACAATTAATATCGATTTTTTTTTTAAATTAACAAATTTCCCGACACCACCCGACGCCACACCGACATCAAAATGCCCAAATAAAAATTTAAATCCAAGTTTAAAACCCATACCATGTACTGGCTTGCATTTCCTAATACCATGCGCCTGCTTTTCTAAGAAATATCAAGCACATGTATTAACTTTAATGAATAATGCAAAATTGATGCGTATAATTTATACCATATAGGAGGATTACTAAGGAATGAACCATTTTATATAATTGGTCATGTTGTTGGTATTGAGTAAAACAAACTCAAAGTATGGTTAGTATTGTGTTTAAGCCTCCGTGGATATAGTTAATATGAAAATATAAGAAAGTAATCCGGGAGCAGAGCCTTTGGGCAGTCTTGCTTGGGAGGTCTTAATTGAATTCGGAGACGATCTTTTTTGCACCCCGAAGATTCTAGAAATTGGTTTTTGCATCCCAACCTTTAGCATTCGACCGTTTTGAGCTGAAAAGATTTAATTATGTATTTATGTGGTTGTTATGTCTCCTGACTATTACAAGAGTTAAAGATGTCATTTAAATAAGGCTAAATTTTATCTGCATAATTTAAACTACATAAACATTTCAACAAAAAGAACTAAACCTTTCAAATGTGCTCCCTCAAGTGATTTTAAGACTAACTCCATCTTAACCTAAAGGCAAAACATATATTTTACATATATTACACTTACGAGCCATTTTTAAATAACAAATACTTAATCGGCTAACGTTTAATACACAATCAATTTTTAATTAATTAAATTAAATTAAATAAACAAATCATTTCAACATTACACCCCACCCCCTACCATTACTACAAAAAACCCTTGCATTAACACTCAAAAATGCCTTAAACAACACACAAAGCGTAGTATTTGTCTAAATAAAAGAACTTAGACAACACTCACGATAGCACTGTAAAGCTAGACGTCACTGCTAATAGCGCTACATCGCCAGCCTCCATCTAAATAAGACTTAGGAGTTAGGACAGCGCTTAAACAAGTATTTGAGAACCTTAATCGTATACATTTGCATCAACCTACTATAGATCAAGATGGTGTCCAAAATGAATTGAATGTTCAAAACTTCAAATCAATAAGCCTAAAAAAGATGGAGCCCAATCTGTTCAAATTAGTATTATGGTCCAAATCCTCAAATCAAGTTAGTTATGTAAATGTAAATGATTAGGGGAGAAAAAGTGGGCTGACCATTTTGCATGATTTTTAACTCTTAGATAAAGGGGGTCCTTTTCAGTTTTCACACAGATAGCAAGACTGAGTGGAGAGGCCGGAGGCGAACGGTTCAATACAATAATTAAGTATATTACACCAGTATGCTTCCGAATGGATTTTAGTAACGGTAATTATTTATTTTTGTTTTTAATTATGAACTTATTTATCATGATGTACTTGGATTTGAAGTATTTAATTTATGTGTGATTTGTTAAATTTTTAATTTTTAATTCTAATTATTGTGCTTTATTACGATTTGGAATTTTGACGGTGATATTGAATTGTTCGCATAAGTGATATATAGATACATGTCATGTGTAAGCAATAGACAATTGTGGTTCATAATGTTCAACATTTTAAACTATCATAGAGATATAGGTAGTTTCTTGACGAGACAATATTAGTTATATAGTTATATTAGTTATTTTTGGATTTAGTTATGTGATTTGTTATTAATTAGTTTGCTTCGGGAATTTAGTTAATATAAATTATTTTTGTTGTTTAGTAAATTAATAAAATCTAGAAATAACAAGTACTCAATAGATTGAGATTTGAGAGAGGATTCATTATATTACTTGACACAACTTGAACTCTACTCGGAACGCATATTTTGGTGTTGTCACGTGTCCACTTGTAATTAGGGAGCGAATAACGGTAACCATGCTATACACGTAGTCAGAACAAGGCGAAGTCGCGCCGAAATGAAATTTGTTTGGTTGTTCGCTCGTCTCTTAAAGCCGCATTGAATCAAAGTTTATCCTCGAGATCTAGCCTCCGAAATTATCTCAATTTATTTCAAAATTCAAATTAAATAAGATTAAGAAAAAATTAATTTAATAATCAATTAATAAAATTATCATTTAACAAGACAAGTAAAACTATTATTTTATAATAGAGAATAACATTAATAAAAGAGACATTCATAACAAAATAATAAGAAGAAATTGAAACCAAAAAAAAAATATCAAAATTTTCATAACGAAGAACGCATTTAACGTAACGAGCCTACCGGCACTGCTTATCAAGTTGGCTGAGCCCATGTTTCAAATTTCAAAGGCTCCGGCACATTTAGACAGAATCAGCCTCTCACTGAATCCAAGCCGAAGGAAGTAAATGGGATGCACTGGCTCATGCACGGCTATATTGCTTCAATATACGCAGTGTCCCCAAATCATGAACAACTTTGTTATTCCTTGTATAAATGATACAAGATCAAAAAAGTTGGTCCCAAAGTGTATGATTACTTATTTTGATTCAACTTGTTACCAAATGACCGACAAATTAGCTATCGAGCGATTAACTCATGATCGCTCCGAAAATCGGTCCGCCAGAACCGGCCCGTTAATCCATCCAATATGTTAGTGGATCGGTCCCGGATCTAAAATTTGGCCCGTCAATCGGGTGGGTGAACCGAACGCAAACCAAGGCGATCCGGTTGGGTGAGGGTATATACAAATTCTAATCCTAAACCTAAATCTAGCCTCATTTCACTTCCCTTCTATTCCCCTCGCCCTTCTATTTTCTCTCTAACATTCGCCCTTTCTTCTATTACCGACGGTAGTACTAGACGGGAGCCTAAAGTATACGGATGCAAATTGCAAAGTGCCAACTACACTTCTCCCCCATCGCTTTTCAAAGTTGGTCAAAATATCGACGATCACGCAATTGTGGACTTTATTTTCTCTATTATCAAGTCAATGATGATTTATTCTTGAATCTGAGGCTCAATCATGGAATTTAATTCAATTTTTTTCTATATTTATTTCAAAATTCCATTTGTATTCCTGGGGTTAAAGTCGACGCATTTATTTGTTATTGAATCAACAATTTTTGATATTTAGTGCCTTTTTTGTATGTTTATTTCAAAATTGGATATGCATTGGGGACTCTTAGCTTTGGGGGTCTAATTTAGGGATTTCAATTAGTTATTTGATTTGTATTTTGGGGGTTTTCCATTTTAAGAATTTTAATTTATGAATTTAATTTTGACAATTTTTAATTTTGGGGGTTCAATTAGGGTTTCGATTTTGGGGTTTTCATTTTCGGGTTTTAATCGTTACTCGGCTCGGTACCACGGCTCCTGGCCCGCATCCAATTTTCTATCCGAACGACACGTCTAGTCCGTCCGGTCCCGAGTACGCCGAAAATCGACCGGTAACAACGACTACTACCACTAAACGGAACTAATATCATTTTAATATACGAGTCCAATATGTGCAAAGTTCATATTATTATGAACAAGTCTAATATTCACAAAGTGTTAAAAGACTCAAAAGTTCGATGAATTAACGATAGAGTTTGAAAATAAATGGTGAAAGAATTTATAATAATCGCTTCCATCCCTAAATCATGATCCCATTTGACTTTTCACGGTCTTCAAGACACGACTTAAAACATAAATATATCTAATTCTACACGCTTGAAAATTATAAAAAGTTGATATTTCTCGTAAAATATATATCAAAACGACCCAACAAGATCCCACATTTAATTATATTATTTCTTATCTGGCCAATTTGGTAATTCATTATCAAAGCTAATTCAAAAAATTCAAATATAACTATGTTTAGAAACGGTGGAGTAATATTTTGAATTTTAACTCATCTATGAATTAAACTTATAATATAAATTGCATGTTTCTTAAATCTTCCACTCAACTCGGGTAAAAAACCTCGAATGTAGCTGAATCCATGTAAAATAGTGTAATTCTGTCGAGTTAACCTAATTGAAGCTTCGACTATGGCAATCCACGAAATGGACTTGGGTCACATCCATAAGAGGAGAGAACACATTTACATTATTCTAAAACAAATTGGTATTACTTCTGGAAAGAGGTGGATTTGGTTTATAAAATAATGAACTACTTCCTTATTTTCAATAACGCGACATTCACGCTAACTATCAATTATTACGAACTAAATACCACTCTCAATATGAACTCCGACCTAAAAGTCAAAGCATAATTGAACTTGATTTTCTATATTTCACATCGAGTTAACCCGAACATTGTAGGGTTTGACTTGTTTACAGATCGATACGTACATTCAATTGCATTTTGCAAAAGTCACATTGCCGATGTTGAGAGATCGCTACATTCAGTTCCATTTTGTAAATTTCATGAGTTTAGAATGCTAGTAAATTTCTCTAAGAAATACTAAAAGAACAAACGTTATCCAAAGTGATTGGCCATGTTTAATTTCCACTGTCGAGGTCAAATGTATCTTACTCTCTGTTACCTTGGGATTATAATGTAACTTTTGGATAAAAATAAGGATTAAAACGCAGCGCCACTTTCGAAAATCGAAGTACAATTGGCGAGTTACACTTATTTGGAGCATCCAAACCTCAATCCCCTCCCAAATATGATCATTTAGATACCGAAATCTAATAAATCGAGTTTATAATACTCGAAGATAGACATAATCCACCGCAAACTCGGAAAGCAGGCCAATAATGCATAACAATTAATTAATGGTTGCTTGTATATGATTAGTTTGTTTTTAATGTCTTTGAATAGTTCCAAAAAAAAAAAAAAACTATTGTGTGAGGTTACTTTCTTTGATGCTTGAGATTAAGACCAAATCTTCCCAAGATTTAGTGATGCTTTTCCATAATTCTTGTAGGGTTTGCATCATGATAAATGACAAACACTAGCTTATCTAATATATTTAAAGAAAGTGACATTCTTTATATATAAAAGTTAGCAAAAGGACAAGGAAAAACAGCAGTTTCTTACATGGAAACTTCTGTTATGGATGATATATATAAAGCATCATCTCTCACGTTAGTGACTCTATTACTATTAATTATACTTGTAGACTTGTAGTTGACAAGAGAAAATGCCATAGTTTGTATACCTAATCTTTTTTTCATATTAAATTATGTAATACGGAGTATATATTAAAACCGACAGCTAATCTTAATTGATCAATTAAAGGAGAAATTTGGATAATTGGGAAGACCCTTTTAAAGCGATTTTAATTTATAAGACTTTAAATTCCTTATTTTCAAAGATTATTATTTACATGCAAAAATATTAAATTATCCCTCATTAAACAAACACTTCATCTTTTCTTCCTCTCAAACCATCACCCTCTTCAAACACCAACCACCCACCACTATCTCTTCCCCTCCTTACCTCTACCACTTCCCTTCTTCTCAAGAACTCCTGCTTCCCTCTCCTCCACCAGCACCCCCCTCCCTCATAAAATCACGACCCCACCTACCCTTACCTAGCTAGGATTTCGTGATTTTGATAAGGGAGGGTGATTTTGAGCAGGGACGGAAAGGGGGCCCATCTGGTGTTGGCAGGCGTGGGGTCATAGGGAGAGACAAGCGGGAGTGGAAACAATTTATAAAAACTAGGTGTTATCTGAAAACTGGAGCTGGGCCCACCTCAAGGGGCGGGGGAGGAGGCCAGAGTGTAGGGGGAAGGCGAGGGGGGCAAGTTTTAAAGGGGATGAGGAGGGGCGTTGGGTAGGTGCGAGGGGGGTAGCAAGCATGCTGTCAGTTTTATAAGCATTGTTTAAAGCAGATGAACTGCTTGCTTAATTTGAGTGACAATTTAATATTTTCGCATTTAAAACGATGTTAGAAAAATGAAAATTTAAAAAATACATAAATTAAAATTCTTTAAAAGGGTGCTAGCCTATTCAAAATATCTCCAATTAAGTCCTGTTTAATGTATGTTGATCAGTTGACTTGATTGCAACGTATACTTATGAATTTGCGTTCTACACGTTTGAAGTTGTATTATTTTCAAATGAGTATATTCTATTTTTACTAAAGATATGGTATCTTGAAATCTTAAATAATACTTCGATCATTTTGAAAGAAAAAAATGGTATTAATTTTTTCCTTGATCTTTTATTTTTATTCAATACAACTTTTTATTTTGTATATTTTTATTTTTATTTTTATTGATTGAGAAGTTACGTTGTTACCACTTCAAAAATGACTTACTCCGTATTATTCTAAGATGAAGTGATTATTAAGAGATTAAGAGATTTTTTAATTTCCCAATCCTTTTATTGGTGATATGAATTAAATCTATGATCTCTAGGCCTCTGAAAACCTCTTATTAACCACTATATCAATTCGAGAATTGATTATTTTGAATTATTTTAGTTACTAATTTCTTAATAATTTAAATAGTTCAAAATACTCAAATTTCAAGTTTAATCAATGCCTAGCATGCCCTATAAAAATTTAAATATATAAATTAAATAACTTTTGCAATGCGGCACTTAATTAAATCATGGAGATGATGCTAATGTCAATTTCAACAATTATAGGTCATAGTAGTATACGATATTCTAAGGGTCGTCATCATAAGATTTCATAAGATTTTCTTTCTAGTTTGAACTAGTTTGCTTCACCATCAAAGCAAATAATATAATGTTAGCAATATAGGACTTTAGGCATGAAACTATTGCAGGTTAAAATAAAATGTCCCATTAGTTAATTAATTTACCTTTTCTACCCTTCTTTTCGACGTTGTTGACGTTTATTTGATATTGTCCCAAAAATGGGGATATTCGTTGGTTTCCTCTTACATTTACTAGTCTCATTCTTTTATACATTGAATTTTATTTGGCGTACGGTTTATGTCTTTTGTCTTTGATAAAGATGTCATTATTAATTACGTGATATGGTTTATTAAAAAAATATACGGCTAAAGAAAAGTTGAGTTGATATGATATATTCGAGTATTATTTGGGCCAAGTATAATAATTTTATAAAGATCACGCTAATTGCTTTTTATACGTATTTTTAAATCAATTTAAAATACTCATTTTCTTTTTTTTTCTAACTATTGGGACGGCATGATTAATAATCCAACTACTCATAATTCTATAAAGATGTATGTTTATTAAAATTAGCACCCCAAGATTTTGACTCTGGATATATTCATATATATAGATTGGATATAAGCAAAACAATGTCATATTAAATTTTTTATCCTCGACGCTCATACTCTTAGAAAACAAAACAAAAAATAGAGACTAATATTCGAGGTAAATATAGTTTTTATCATATGTCAACAACAATAAGAGATACTTGATGATTGTCCTCAAGAAGTATAATAAAATTACACATTGATCTCAAGAAGTGGCAACGTAGCATAAATGGTTCCTGGAATGCATCCTGCTATAATTTATCCCTATTTTAACATCTCCGTTAATATTTAACATTTCGCATGACAAAGTTCTGGGCTTCAAGGCCAAAATATATAATTTCGGTACTTTCATTCCATTAATTTTATAATGTTTTAGAAAAAAATAAAATTGTATGTAACACAAATTAATAATTTTGGTGTTCATCATAGTGAGAATCAGACATATTTACATCTTTGACTACACAGACGGACGACAACGCAAATGGGTTAAAATATTAAAATTGATATTGTTCTGAAGTGTTTTGTAATTAATATGATTATATGACCTACAAAAATTTAGATTAGAACTATATTTGAATCTTTTGATATTTGATGTTGGATTTTTGATTGGATCACAGATTTACTGACATTTATCTGTACTCAGAATCCTAGACAATATTGGTTTCAAAATCCAGGACTTTTTAATGTAGATGAGAATTGAGAACACATCAATCATTAGCACCGCCAAACAAACTATCGAAATAATCCAATTAAGCAATGTCCTATAATATGTCAAATTCCAAAGCAAACATAACAACCAAAACTACAAAAAGGGAATTAACAAACTAACAGACAATAGAAATATATATGCATACACATTCCCTCCAAATATAGGATTAAATTGTCTCTTCTCTTGTCTCCTTTGAAGCATCTATACTTTATAAAATTATATTCCATGTATATTGGTATTATGATAGTGGTATTGTAACATCTTTATGTATGACGTACAATATTATTAATATAGATGCACCAAAGGAAGTTCGGAAAGGAGGTATATATATATATATGTAGTCGATCTTCTCCAAATCTGTTTTGGGTTTTATAGCTTGAGAGAAAGGTCAATCTTTTGCAAGTCCCCTCCATGATGACCAATTCTTGATGATGGATATCCTTTAGCCATTCTAAAACCAACATCTTCACTTACCATTTCCACTCTTTTAATACTCTCATCTCTGATAGAGGAAGATGCAGATTGAACTGCAAAATGATGATTTTCATCAACACCCAATTTCCCTATTGCTGGTTGTTGCTGAATAAATGGAGACATTCCAAGAAAATTTGGTTGGTAAGAGGGTTTTTGGATCATTGAATGAGCTCGAATCCCAAGAGGATTACGAAACCCAAAGTGAAGAGGAAGAGGAAGAGGAAGAGAAAAATTACCTACACCGCCACGGCTACTAGTATACTGGGGAGCGTAGCCGTGGCGGTTATTGTCAAAGTAAGAATGACCAAAAGCAGCAGCTCCTGCAAAAAATGTGCCATTATTATTTCCTGCTAATCTTTGTCCTCTTTTTGCTAAAGTTCTCTCCTTTTTGTGTGCATTTTGGTGACCCCCAAGTGCTTGTGAGCTATAGAATGTTCTTTGGCAATAATTGCATGAAAACATTCTGTTACTTGTTGGATGGTCTTCATCTCCATCATCATTTTCTTCAGCTGTTGCTTGTGGAATATTTTCACCACTATCAAGACAATCAATAAGATTGAGCTCTCTATTCTCATCTTTGTTTTGATCAATCTTCAAATAATCTTTTTCTTGAGCAAAAATAAGATTGAGCTCTTTATTGTCATCTTTGTTAAGATCATATGAAATCTTGAAATAATCCTTTTTTTGAGCAATACCTTCTGCTCCATTTGATGGAAATTTGGTTGCTAAGTTTTCCATACTATTTTGATATACAATTCTAAAGCACCTTATTTTTATGGATAATTGCTAAAAGAGTTGAGGGGTAAAATAAACTTTTTTGAAGTACAAACTGCCAAGACTTGATAAGATTCTTGAAAAAATATATGGTAAAAACAGGATTTGATTCTTGAAAAGTAATATGCCAACAAAAGATATCAAGAAGTAGAGAGAATAAGAGGGGGGAGGGGGAGTGAGAGAGGGAGAGATTTTTTTTTTGGTAGAAAGAAATGAGGGATCTTGATGAGGCAATAGAAGGGGGTACATATTTGGAAAACTAAGATAAAGACAAAGACTACCTAATTGAGCAATAAAAGGGATGAAGTGACACCACTTTGTCTTTTTATATGTCTTTATGATTAGCACTTGTCCAAAAAAAAATAGATTTCTTAAGTAAAAAGAATCAATAGAGATGGAATTATCATAGTTGTTCTCAATGATTGAAGTACACATACATGGGCAACTAGGGTGTACCTAATAGCAATTTAGATGTCTCCTTCATTTCAGAAATACCACCAGAAAAATACTATTAGCAGAGTGGATGAACAGCAGAACATTTACTAATGCTTAGAAGCCTCTCCTGTCTAAGATTAATGATTTCTAAGTTCTTTTCTTTAATGATTTCTACAACAGTTAATTCTTTATTACCAATTTTTGTCTAATTCCCAGGTTACTCTCCTATCAATTTCGATGGACTGACTTCACAAATTTTTTACTTAGGCAACAAACACTAAAACATCAGATTGAAAGAATCATATGTTTGACATACACTTTCACATCTTTGAGATTCGGAATAAGAAATAATCAGCGCAATCAATCCAATTGAATGCCCTCGACCTGAGATATCGCTTCAGAAAAGTAACATGAAGCTTAGAATTGGCAAAGTAGTACTGATCTATATATAATCGATTCGCAACAAATAGTTAGATAATAAGGAAATAGAACCAAAGAAGAAACCATAGATAACTTTGGTTTTTGAGAAACCTGATTCATTTCACATGCTATGCATGATACAAGAAAGTACATACAAAATCTGAATACAAGTTTATGGCATATACAAACTGTGTACTACTGAATCAAGACTGCAAATGAACACAATTTAGTTATACAAAGAAAAGTCGGTTTCCTACTTTGTCAACCAATAAATCAAAATTAAGAATGTGCATACAGCAGCAACTAACGAAAGAATAATCGTGTCCATGGACTTTTTCTTCTTTATGACTGAAATTACATGACTAATCTGCAAAATTCAGTATAGGTCAAGTATCAGAGCGTGCAAGGAACTTAATTAGCAAACATGTTCATAGGAGCATTAAAGAACATACTAGAATATCTTGATTTGCATTAATTATTTGTGGAAAAATGTTTTCTAAAACTCGCCCTGAAATAGATTATGATGATATCTTGTACCTTAATTTTCAAATCTAAATTATGAGAAATTTGACTAATCAACAGCGACACCCATAATTCTATGAGGGTCTTTGGAAACAACTTTTTCAGCAATGTTTTTTGCACGAACGTAGCTTAAACCCTCCTAATTTTTTTCATGAATGTTGTTTCCAATAACCCTCTATAATGAGCAAATCATCACCATTCTATAGAAAAAAACTGACAAAGAAGGTGCAAGACATGGCACATCATAATTAGACTTTTTCCTTACCGTTGGAAGGCGGCTGCTAACATTGCTAAGTTTTGAATTGATTCCACCAAATGTTGAACGTTGAAAGACAAGTGTCTTCAGAGTTTCTTGCGCTTGAGAAATAACATTGTCAATCTGCACCATAAAGATTAAATGAATTGACAGCCTTACAAAACACGGAAATGGAGAATCATGGAAACAAATTATTTTATCACAACATAAATGGGAAAACACCATGTATCGACAGAAATACTCCATATTTCTTAAAATGGTCAAGGAGAGCTGCCCAAAGTCGTTTCTTGATCAAAGCCTACGTACCCTTTAACACTAAATTCTGATTAAAAGGTAACATGGCTTCTTCTTTGCAACTTCACAATTACTACCTCCGTCACATTTTTAAACTATGTCTTAGTCGAGCTAATTTAAGTCACTAGACTACTACCTCCAAAACATTTCTTAAATCTTGCTGAACCTCTCTTCCAATTCCAATGAAATTGAGGATGAGAAAGAACACAAACATATTGGTAAAATCTTATCAAGGATAGATTCAAACATAGAAAAACAGAACCTGTAAAATACGGAGTATCATTCTAGCTTTTGAGTTTTGACACAGCATCATTTCAGTGAACATATGCAATAAAACAGATTATGGTTATTGCCAAGGAGAAATAGCATACCTACCATCTCCAGTCACTTGGTGCACAAAGATGAACAGGAAAAAAAGCTTCAATTAGCGAAAGACAAAAAGGTGAACAGGTAGCCTGACATTACCTGCCCAGTATTCCTTGAAAGTGATGCACGCTCCTTAAGAAGTGCCGACTCATAGGAATCGCCACCCTCTTCCAGATCTAATCTTTCCCTATCAAACTCTCTAAAATCATCAAGTAATGATGCATGCTCCTTTTTAGCTCTGTGGCTAGAACGGAGCCTATTGAACTCCTGCAGCGCAAAATACTATTAGCTTGTACTTGTACCAATAGACAGACTTAAACATAGAGCATTTGAAATTAGAAGCACAAGATGCCAGAGGTGTCCCGACTGACTGTGTAGAAAATGAGAAGAGAATGTCTCTGACACAAACATTCAGATATATTTATTTCTAGAAGAGCATGTGTTAGAAAAGATGTGGAGTCTATAAAAGTTTTGTTGATCATTTTCATCATGCCAATTAACAAAATTTCCAGTGGACCCATTTTTTTGCAATAAAAGTTCACATTGTATTACATGATAAAAATAATGCACCATCGTGAATTTGAAGTGGAATTCTTCCCCCCATCGTATACTTCAGAATTAGTCTAAATGAACAATTCCATACCAAAAGAGAAAAAACGAGTAGAACCCAACAGTCCAACTCCAACACATATTCCATTAATGAGTGGCTTTTCCCCAACATTTTCTTAAGGTAAGTTTTAATAGCAAGTTTATGTGAGATGAGCCTGCAAACAGTATTTTGGATTCATGGAATCAACAAATATGTGTATTAGCTTTAAAAGTAAGTATTCATCACATGGCATGTCACTTGAGATGAGACTGTCTAGGATAAATATGAGATAAATAAAGGACAATCATAAGCTTCTGAAATGTTAATCACCTGAGTGAGATCCTGAAGTATTTCTTGATGGCGTGTCAAAGTGTGAGAGAAAATTTCTGATCCACCAGATGAAACCCAAGCTTGCATTTGGGAATTCACTAAGTGAAGTTGCTTAAGTAGCTGATCTATTCCAGATTCAAGATCATTTTCATTTGCATCGTCAACTTTGGTCGAAACCAATTTGCGGTATGAATGCATTTGCTCATCCAGCTGAGCTTCAAGTTTCCTCGCCTAACATTTCCACAAAATACCAGGACAACTTAAATGTTAGAATATAAACATAAGAATGTCGTGGGTGGTGGGCTATAAAAGCAAGAAAGTTGTACTGTCAAGACTCAAGACCCACCATCAAAGGACATCTGTTATAACACCCTCAGGAATGAAAATTGTTCATCCTCGGAAAAGGCTAAGACCAATTAGCATCTTTTATTCTTGTGTTTCTATTGAGGGACAAAACTCAAGTGCCAGGGCCTCAGACTCAAACTTTTCCACCTCTTTTAGTAGCACTCACACCAAGATATCCTTGCATTGTGCAAGGCACATAATCCTACTGAATGCAACAAAGCATAACAACCATGTGTAGCTACTGCAACAATTTATCAGTAACAAATCCCTAGTTATATAAGTCAACGACATCCACAAGCATAGACTTCAGAACCAAAGTCATTCTCACATAATCGTTAAGTCACTTAAGCTCACTTCTAAGCAATGAAAAGTGCTCTCATCGTCTACTCCTCGCATCATATACCCAACCAAACATTTCCTTTAATCGCCTTAGCAAATCTCCCATCAACATTTCAAATTAACCAGAACATAATACATATGCATTCTTT
Source organism: Lithospermum erythrorhizon (assembly GCA_019722365.1). Lineage (NCBI taxonomy): Eukaryota > Viridiplantae > Streptophyta > Magnoliopsida > Boraginales > Boraginaceae > Lithospermum > Lithospermum erythrorhizon. The sequence goes on along the minus strand of JADFUC010000388.1, from coordinate 332,146 downwards.
CGAAGACAACATAAATTTCATTGCATATTTTCATAATCATGATATTTCGATGTCCTATGGAGTCAACATTTAAACTTCTCGCTCTTGAATGCGAATAAATCAAAATGGTTCATTACACTACCTACTCTGTCTTATACTCTTATCTAATGGGAAGTAATAGATAGCCGTTACACTTCAGTCAAATCGGAAACAATCTCCCTATTATCACATGCATAAGGCTGTATACAATCCCACTCCTCCCGCTTAAGCATCCAGAACGTATTTAGAGACATAATGCAACTGACCTTACATTAGCCACATAATAATCCTATTCAATACCATTAAAGTTCAGTTTTTTTTTTTTGGGATAAATCATAATTCTCCAAAGAACAATAATATACTCCGTACTTAACAATTTAGAACCAAATATACAATTGAAGTTCAATTGTTTAGGTAAACAATAATTCTCCAAAACCCAATAATCTACTCAACAATTTAGCACCAAATATACCATTAAAGTTCACTTTTTTAGATATATCATAATTTTCCATAAGCCCCATAATCTATTTAACAATTTAGCATAAAATTATCACAAAAAATCCACAAAAAATATAGAATTAACCAAAATAATTACCTGTTTCCGCAAGGAATCCCATGACCTTGTCGGATCCATTGAAACAACAAATTGGGTACCCAAAAAATCCCTTTTTTCAACTTATAATCAACAAAATTGGACTATAATTTTGAATCAAGAAAAGCTTCAATTTTACTACTCAATTGATTAATCAATCAATACAAAAGGTTTATTGGGTTAATTAATTAAAGGGAAATTATTTTGTATGATGAAAAAATCAATTGAGTAGCTTTGGATAATTGGAATTTTGTTGACTTTTTGGTTTGGTGATAATAATTGACAAATGAACGAAATTAAGACGGAGAAATACGTCGAAATTAAGGAAGATGTCGGTCCGTTTGTTGTGGTTCCCTATTTGTCAACAGATCGGGTAACTTGTTAAAAGTTCGATGGAAAAACTCGATTTGATATTATTTCGATTAATGTTAAGAGTCGGATTCAAGTATGTAATAATTGCTCGTAATCTGAAACAATAAGATAATTATTTGACTTGATTTATTGTCTATCCGATCTAGTACTTGATACCGGTTCGAACTCGATAATTAACCATCCTAGTTATGTGTGTATCGATCCGATATTTCTAATAACGATGACATAGTGATTTCGAGTTTTACTTAAATTTTAGGTGAATCCATACAATGGCAAATTATAATTATTAAAATTGTCTTTTTTGATAGATACTAAGCAAACATAACAAATATTCAAGTGCGAAGACATGCTACTATAGCATGAAACTCCAACAACGGAGACTTATCGAAATTAAGATGAAATAAGACATAAAATAAAGATAGTAAATTATTAAGTTTAATTTCAACTGCAAATTAGAAATTAAAATCCATCACTGCAACAACGCTCTTCCCACCTAATAACTCCATATAGTACTAACACAATATATTAACTCATAATTAATATGTGCTAATGTCCAAGTATCCAATAAATGCATAATAAAATCACGATGGTATTTCAGAGAAACAAAAAGTAACCAAATGGATAATCGCTATGATACGAAAGGCATCGAGACGTGCCAGAATGCTCTCGTGGTCGGTGTCACTGATAATCCAACAATTTTAAAACATCGATGTATCGACGTGATGAGTAAAGAAATAAAGTACCAAATGGATAACCGTCATGACGAGCAGACGATACATAATGTTCTCATTACTTTAAATCCAATACTTTAATTGGCCAAATTTAGATCATCAACAAGAAAAAACTTAATAAAAGATTATTTATGATGAAAACAACCAATCACAATAGACATTAAAGCATGTATAAGAAATAATAACACTAGCAATATAATCAACAAAGTTAATATAATTATTAGACTGGGGAGTCGAAAGCGGTATCACCGAACTAAAGTTGTCCGAATAGCTCGCACCGCTTCGTGTCCTCATTGTCTATTGTAGCCGATGCGGTTTCACTTGATCGATCACCCGTCGAAGATCTGAAATCTAGTTCATATCGGTCTTTAATCTTACATCTCCATTCAACGCTTTTCCTCAATCTTATATCTCTATTCTATGTCTGATTCAAACGGTGCTAACCACTTAACCTCGCATGTTTCTTTAGAGCTCCTCTCGATCTCATCATCATAGCATCTGACTGACTCTCATCATTCGTAGATAAATTCAACTCCATTGTAGTAGAACACTTCGGGCCCATATACTAAACAAAGATGGTGGATTAGAATAGAAAACCTTAGTAGCCGTGAAACTAACATTGAGAGCCTCACTAATCAACAACTTTTTTCAATCATAAACATGATCCTTAATCAAATAGTTAGATTTTCCAATAAGATAGAAATAAACAATATGATCATCAGGAGAAGATTCAAATGATATACCTATAATCTTAGAAGATTTACATGACTCTTCAAAAGAATCTTCAAACCAAATTAGCGCTTTAATCGTTGTTAGATTCCCCCTAGATTCTCCTCATAAACATGGTCGGCCAGTCATCCTCTTTAGATTTTTCAATCGAAAAATGCGGTATCAAACGGAAACATAAAATTGCTTTCGATGGTTTTACGTTTTGTTGTTGACTTAGAACTGATAGACATTTTTAAAAAAGAAAAGTCGCCCGACTCTTTGGGTCATCCTTTGACGTTTCAAGGGAACTAAAGAATCACCAGAAATATTAAAGCATCCATCTTTGCTTTCAGAACAGATTAAAACCTCAAGAGAATTAAGAGAATCAACATCCATGTCTACTGGAGAATTTTTTGTCCAAAAATCTAAAATTCCATTATACAAAATAGTAGGTTGAGAACATCCATTGGAACCACTAACTTGAGATTTACCAGACGATTTTCCAATATCAAAAGTAGTACAAGAACCAAGATTTGCTGGAGGTTGATAATTTTTGAAGGATTTGATTTGATTTCGGGCTCCGATCTCGGCCCGAGTAAGTTTTTCTTCCATCCTCCCTTCTTTAGTGCAACTGAGAGAGACGATGTGTTATCACTGATAAGATCAGCTAATTTAACAAGATTTTGATGAATTTCGGTAGTAGAATGGGTGGAAAAAGTTGATCGGGCTTTGGTTTTGGCCCGAGAGAGTTACGTACTTTGTACGTTGTTCTCTTCTTCTTGAGAGAGAATTCCCCACCTCATTCAATTTCGTGGCATATGCAGACTTAATTAGTTAAGAATCTACACAAGATCAAAATTTTCATTTTAAAGAAAAAGTATATAGTTATATGAGATCATAAGTCATCAAACATCAAAGATATAGTTGTTGTTACATGTTTTTCAGGGCAATCAGATCAAAATTTCATTCATTATAACAATATAAAGTAGTTATTAATATAATAGGTTAATGGAATTGAACGTATTTAACGTTTTTAAAAAAGTCGCTGTCGATCATTCATGTTCAAAACTACCGTGTTTCGATCGCTCATTGTAGGCTAAATACCGACTTTGATCTTATTATCACAAAATACTTGAGGATAATTTGATCGTATAGGTATTTAAATGTTTTTAATGGCAGCAACTTTATTATAACGTTAACACCTTTTTCCTTGAGTATACTTTTTTGCTTCGTTTATCTTTCCCTAAAAATTAATAATAATAAAAATGGTAAAAAAAGATTCAACTAAACCCTTTTCTTCACATTTCCACCGGACACCTCAAATCAATCATGAAATCCCCAATCAACCACACATTGTTGGAAATCGATAAAATTGATTCTCTTTTATCTTTCGTTCGCGACGATTGTATATCGATTCGTTTCTGAGGTTGGTTAGATGTGATTACTGAGGCAAGTGTTCACCTTAGTAATTATATATTACTAGTAGTTCTCATGATAATTTAAGGGGTTATGAAGCGTTTAGATGCTGCTTCGTGTCGTTATAATAATATTAATTGGTCGATTATTATTGCTCTATTTCTTGATATCGGCGCAGAAGATTAGCCTTGTCTGATGTCGAATTATATTTCATGCATGAGGGGTAAAAGCCGAGAGACTTGTATATTGAGAGATGTATCTCTGATGTTTATATATATTTGTCGAATAGCATATATTAATGAGCAATTGATTAAACGAGAGTTTAATCAATTATGATAAGTGATGAATAACTTTGATAAGTTATTCGGTCGATTAGTATTTTAATTGGTTGGTTAAGTTAATTAAAATAGAAACAAGCTATTTAATGCTTCGTTATTTGATTAGAGCGTAGCAGTCCCAGTAAGTTAGAGTTAAGCCGATTCTTAACGAGTTAACTAGCAGTTGAAATTAGACTTTGGTATTTAAAACAAAAAGCAGCCCCCCACTCCCAGAATTGGAAGGAATTTTCTGCTTGATTTTGTTCTCTATTCCCCAGCGAAGTTGAAAGTCTAGGATTCGTTTACTCTTGGTGGGTGCAATCCCAGAGGGCATCATTCGGTGTGGACAAGCTTTGGAGAGATTTTCAAGGACTTTCACGTGAGGCATTTGTGGGTTTGGTTCATTCCCAAATGACCATTTACTTGATGTGAGTACCTGGATTATTCGTATTGCGATATTATGTGTTTAGATTAATATCACGTTATTTGAAGATCAGAGATGTATGAATTGGTATTTATCATGAATAAATTAAATACTAAATTAACATGAACCTTTTAACTCCACTTTCAAATTTATTACGATAAAAAAACTTAATGATTACCGGACTTTCTAGAAAATCATTATACGATCTTTCAAATTGTTAGCAACCTGAACTTCCGATGGCAATGGATCGAAATCAAGTCTATTTGCAAATCCTAGGAAGTGAACAACTCCATTACGTACAGATTAGGAGGATTGAAGAATTCCTAGGAAGTGAGCAACTCGTTGTTGATTTAGACCTCCATGCAATTTGCTAGGCTTAAATCTAAAAAGTGGAAAGGGATTCGGAGGATTTTGTGAAATACCTGAGACCAAGTTAATTGTCTGTCCACCACCTACTGATTCAGTCCTAGAAGATGGAATAGCCTCTACAGTTACAATAGTGAAAAATGATGATAAAGAGGGAAAGGCGACTATCAGTTTTTGTATGAGTGAAGAAGAGGTACAATAATTCCCATCTCATTCATTTGATTTTTGGGGATGGTGGTGGATTGGTTTAAGGTGGCATGTGGAAATGTGAAGAAGGGGTTTGGTTGATTTTTTTTACTTTTATTGTTGTGTGCTCTTAGGGAAGATAAAAAATAGGTATCAAATGACCAAATTACCCACTTATTATTTTGAATGATAGTATCGAAAGTGGGAATGGGTGGCAAACGTAGATGTCGAAACAGTTTTTTAACTTGAGTGATCGATGTGGCTTTTTTAAATGTTAGTGATGATAATAGGTAACACAATATAATTGATGAAGCGAGATATTGTGATTTGGAATCCGATCAACTCAGTCAACCCGACCCCCAAGCCGAGGATCTTAGATCACATTCAAATGTTTTCAACCCTATATATATTGTGTTCGGGTTTGTGTCTGAAATCATCCCAACCCGACATGTCATCTGTTATGGTAGTGATATCTGCTTGAAAGCTTGATAAAATGAAAGGGTGAAATTGTTAAAATACCCACGACAAACCTTATCGCGTGTTTGTTAAAGAACTCATGAATTATCAGCATGTTTGATTGAAAAGCAATGAATTATCTTACGTGATTGTCTGTTAACAAAGTGAATTTGCTTATAAGAAAACAAAGCAAAACAATAAATGGTTGGATGCTCTAAAACGATTATAAGACTTGTTCGACACATTCGATTACAAGCGTGGAATAAGCGGAAACTAACAAACCTGGCTTGTGAAAGTAAATTCTTTAGTTTATTAAATTAACATCTGAAAAAGATCAGTACCACGAAAATATTTAGAAAATGTGAATTAACTACATTGATATTGAATCGAAGTACTCTTATTACGTTGTAATGAAATTTTGTTGGGACTCTTCGCGAATTTGGCCGATTAAGTTTTGATGTCTCGTTTATTTAATCGAGCTTATGGCCGTGTATTCAACCGGTCGAGCAGTGTAATGCGGTAGTGGACCGTTCACGGTTTCGAACGCGTGCTATGATTTAGAAAACTTGATAAAATTATAGTTAACTTCACAGCCAGATATTAACGTCTTATCTCGACAAATGTTAGGAACCATACACGGTCGTCCGGTTGGCGTGTATTTAACAAGCGGACGTTACGTCGGCATTTGCCGAGCGTGGATAGAAACAGTAGCAGATTAATTAGTTGAAAAAATAGTAAATGAAGGAAATTGACAAAATGAAAAAATACTTCTGCTTTATCTTTTACCCGATACAAAACGATACTTAGTGATGATGTTCGTTGTGGTCGTAGTTTGAAAACTTTGATTATGCAAAATTGGGTTGAAGAAACGAGGTGATAATAAAAATTATTGTTTTTATAAACTGATGTTGAATATGGAGAAATTTAGAAGAAAAAATTAAATGATGTTGAGCGTGGTGGTGAACCCGACAAAAGCAATGCGTAAATCTTATATAAAGAATAAAATACACATGCAAACAAATTATTTTAGTTCTTATATGTTAAGAAGCATGTGAGTAATTCGTTTGTTTAGTAACAAACATGAGACCAATTCGCTTGTATACTAATAAACATTTGCATAGTTTGTTTGTTTACACCTCGTTTTTTGTGAAAGATGTGTAGTCTTATCATCAGCGTGTGTTTGCGGGGACACGTTTGTCGAATAAGACAATCGAATTATGTTTGTGCTTGTTTATTACTGACATTTTTATTTCGTGTTTATTGCTAAATTGACATCAAAATAACATGTTTGTTCTCTTTATAAACATATACATATTTTTGTTTGTTTTAACCTGATCATTGTGAAATCAAAATTACACATTTTGTAAATTAATTTAATTCTGAGTATGTTTATACAATGAAATAAAATTATATTTTTGTTTAGATAAAGTCAAAGTTTTATTATTATTATTATTACTATAATTATTCATTACTCGTTATTTTTAATAAATATAGAATTTATATCATTAAGATTAAATTAACAAGAAATAGTTTCATAAAAAAAAGGAAGGAGTAAAGTGCATTAATGAAATAACATAGAAACGTAGTGTAACTCGGATAGAAAAACATATAAAAACGTAGTGTAACATCGAAACGTAATTAAATAGCATAGAAAAACATAATTTATAATCTCTGAAATATACAACAAGCAGGCTTCTAAATGAACTAATCATACAGTTTGTCACAGTTGTTTGTTCTTCGCTTCTTGGAAGTAGTATTAACTTTCGGATAGTTATGCCACGGCCATCTTGAAAGCGATATGAAGCTGCTCTGGTGAGAATCTTAGTCTTTAGTCTTGGCCAATTTGTCCCTTGTGATCCATCAGCCTGGATGCCACGCTGGGCAACCCTCGGCAAGTTGATCTGATATACCAGCTTTTGAGCTTGTATGTCTGGTCCAGGAGGAATGCTCCATGTCTTGACTACATATCGATGAGTGTTTGGTAGCGTAGGATGTGACATTATAAAATTAAGAAAATAACATGTTAGTATGATCATAAAAAATATAATATAAGGTAATGTGAGTGTCGTGTACGTAGGCGAATGTCTTGTCAATTTGGGTTATGCGCTCCCAATATAAGTCGCTTTGGAAATCTGGAAGCTAAATGTAGTCGTCGACCTGGCGTAGCTATATATGTATAAGGGACCCGTCGTGTAGGGTTGAACATGGTAAAATTACATACTAGTCCAGATGTATCTGAATCTCCGTACACTTTCTTAAATATTTGCCGATTACCTCTGAGAGTTGGATCCACTTCCGTAAAAGGCTGATAGGCGAGGGGTGGGGGGGATCGGAGTTGTAGCCTCGAGCCCAGGTGTCACTGCAGCATATAAACTTCGGTGACACTCAGGCGTATGCGGCGATAATGTATGACATCGTGGGGATGGAGGAGGCGGGCTAAATGCTGTCGCGTATAGCGACCGCCCAGTCGGCCGCCTCGAGTTAGGCCCAGTTAGTAGAAATGGATACACGAGTCGCTTGACGATGATATAAAATAAAAGGCTGGATTTAAAAAGCAGTTTAAGTAGTAAATAAGATGCCGAGTATTGTGGCGATGATATAAAATAAAAAATTTAGTTTAAAGCAGTTTAAGCGGTAAAAGTAAGAATAGTTTCATACGCAATGGACATCGTCGGTAAGCGAAACCTAACTGACATCACATATTCGATACGTAAGAGTGACATTAAAAAAAACGAAGTGTTGAAATAATATTATTATATCAATCACCTGACTAGAGTAAACAATATTCTAGCTAGATAAGCAATAAAATAATGGCGAGGATCCCTATGACAGCCGTCTCACGCAAGGATAACAACGAGCTCGAGAAGGTCAAACTGACTCCTTTCTACGGCTATACTTCAATAGAAGTTTAGAGGAGGTCGGCTGATTAGAATCTAGTATGAATTTCATTTGTGATAAACACCAAATTCATACATCTCGGATCCTCAAATGATATAAATTAATCTAAAACACATAATTAACAATTATGAATAACGAGCTTAACACAGTGATGCCGGTAGTCATCGACAAATTCTTTCACGAAGCCTCCTTTGAATTCCATCGTTGAGCACTTCAAATGTCTTGCCTCCTAGTTGGTTGCGCTACCGAGGAGAGTTGAATCACATTTGTGTTCTTTAGAGAACATGGGTTGATTTGGATGAAAAATCAAGAGAAGAATTTTCAATTCTTACTTGATATTTTTCGACCATATGGAGGAAGTGGAGCTTTGTTTTTCTTTCATTTCATTAAATGAGAAAAACATGTTGAAAACCTAATAGGTTTGATTAAATACGTCGAACTGAAAGCGCAATAGGAAGTAGTTAATGAGTCGGCCAGTTAAATTTAACAAACCGTTAAAGTAAAATCAAATACTAACCGTTGTTAATGGTAACTAACAAGTTACTAACGAGCTCAACTAACTATCGAATTAATTCAATTGACTAATTATTTGGTCGGGTTCATCAATTACATTTCATTATCGATGTAAATCACGATTGAAATATTCGTTGATTCTGATCAACTACCGATTTAACAAATGTAGTTTAATTTCATGCATGAAATATAATCAAACGTCGCTATATGTGTGTGACCTTGAGCTTAGATAATAGTAAAGTTGTATAATAATAATAATTGACCAATTACTATTATTATAACGATTAATAGTAAGATCTAGCAATCGCTTCATAACCCATAAATTATCATGAGAACCCGAACTAGTAATATCACGATTCTTAAGGTGGTATTTAAGTTAAAATGTCGCATTTAACTTGACCCGGTAAATGAATTGATACACAATTGTCTCAGCCAGGCGTAATAAAGGAATCAATTCTCATTGATTTCTCGACACGGCCAGCTGGTAAAACTTATCGCTGATGGTGAGTCCATTCTGTACGACAGAAGTCAAGAAGAGTAGAACCCGCTTGAGGAATATATATATATATATATATATATATATATATATATATATATATATATATATATATATATATATATAAAACTACTTGATTCGGTCAATAGTAAAAAATACTAAGCAGTTCCCCATGTGTACCTACTTTCGGTATTAAAACATATTAACAGCTGACTAGAGCCTTGAATCACAAATATAGTGAATACGGGATTTGAAAGTAACGTATAAATCAGCGGTTCATCGATATGGCAAAGTAAATCTCGCGCCACTACCATACACAGGCGCGGCAGAATGTCATAAAATCGGCCTGAAATAATGCAAAAGTACTCGATCGAGCGTCCCTGACGTGTACCCCGCCTTGATGCCCACCATCTGAATCTGATAGCCCCGACATATGCTATATGACAAAGGTCGCATAATAACCTAGTATTGCTATCGCATTCTGTGGGTCGGCGCGTATAAATGTCACGTCGTCAATAGCATAAAGTATCCATTTGGCCGTGTGTCTGTGCTCACGTCGTCCGCTATTGGATGCATTGTTCCTATCATTGAAACAAGCCCAACACCGCAATTCAAGACCGGCTGACTACATGAGGCCTTGTGACTCACTTGAAGTTCAATAGCGAGTTTCACGTGTCACAATTAACGCCCAGCCAGCGTCTCATGACCGTAAATCACGTATGTTTGCGGTCTTACATGTATAATCAAAACATTCGAGTCATCTGATGTCGTAGCCTTGATGTCTCGGTCCACAAACATGATGTAAATCTACCAATGATTTCAACGACCGTAAACTCTTGGCATGTTCTGTACCAAATAAGCGATGCTTAATATAGCGGCGTCTGATCAGAGCAATAGCAAATGTAAGGAACGACCTGAAAGGAGATAAATCCCGCTTTGTGCTAGTACCCATTTGGCTGAAAGCTAAAGAAGCGTAGCTAGTCAAAACAACATCGGGTCAATCGACTCACCAAATAATATAATAGATTGCATTTTCTATCAATAACTTTAGAGAGTCATATTTAATTATATTTCAAATCTATTTAATCAAACTTAGGTGTTCCTTACTTGTAAATGTATCTTAGTAATTATTCGATTGAATTATACGTAGTTAAGCGGTTGAAGGAAATCCTCGATACTTTATAAAATCAAGTAAATATCATAATGATACGAAATTCTAATATTTTTATCCTTAGGTCCATGTAATATATTTAATAAAAATCAGTTTTATATTTTTATGTGTAAAAATCTGATTTTTTTCAATCAACTCAAAGCAGCTATTTACTCATCAATAATTCAAAATAAATATCAAACGAACTCCAAAAATTCTAATATTTGATTTATAGTCCAACCATACCCCATATAAAAATATAAAAATTCAGTTTCTAAATTACAATCATAAAAATTTGATCTTTTTATTAAAATCTCCATTCTAGTTAATAAATAAACAAAAATAGTAAACATTTCCCAAAAATTCCAAGATTATTATATGTTGGAAATCCAGTAATAAACACAATAAAAATCTGAGTTTTATTTTAAAAGTCAAAATTATAATTTATTTCTATTTTCTACCAAAAATCCAAAATTATATTATAAAATTAATTAAAATCCGAAAATAACTATTTTCTCATGAATATATTACTGGAAAAACTCTATTATTATATCTATAATCATAAACATCTTAAATCTAAACATATCTAACATAAAAAATCAAATTTTTAATTAATTTATATAATTTCAAAATAAATTGTTAAAATTAACAAAACTCAATTCTTTCCATTGACAACCGCAATCCCAAGGAGCCAAAGATCGCCAATTTAACAAATTTTTAATTATTAAATTCGAAACCCTTAAATCCTAATTTTTGAAATTCTCAAAAACTTAAAAAAGCTTAAATACACTTAAAAACGGCGGAGAAAGGCAGGGAGAAGATTGGTATATTTTTCTGGAATTTTAGAGCAAAGGATGATGATCAAAGTGGGAGAAAAAGAGAAAAATTTTGAGTTCTTTCAATGGACAGAAAAGAGGCGATGGTTGTTTGAGTTAGGGTTCTTCTTTTTAATCTTTATAGTATGAGACGATGAAACAAAAGAATAAAAAGGCTATTTTAATAAAAATTGCTCGTTTAGGCTAGATTAACATGTTATTTAAACCGTGCGACAAAATCGTAATGTTTTTCGCAGTAAATTTTTACCACATAATTTAAAGTTAAGCTATTTGATAACAATTACGTTCGCGAATCCCGTTTTATTATATTCACGTCGAATTACCAATTACTCGATTTTAATTAATTAAACCGAGATTCGGTTATTTGTATGACTTTGTTAAGATGATAGAGCTTGATCTAAGTCTTTTTTTTAAACAATGTAAGTACAAAATTTAACATTTTCATACTGTTAAATTTATCATCGATCCAATTGCTTACGATAGCGGTCAGTTATTTGAGTCAATGTTTCGGAGTAGTGTTGTCGATCCCATCGTCGATCCTTGGATTGCTTTAGGCTACTTAGTAATTACCTCGGTGGTGAACAAAGGGAAGTACTCGTAGATTGACAACTGCGATAGAAAAACAATAATGAGATTAGTTTTGTTAAATATAAACATGAATGAATTGTTTAATCCCATATACATCTTGGTAGTACACTTAAGTAGAGTTATACATCCGACCATTTGTCTTGATTCGCTCGCCAGCGTCTTTCACAGGCGGGTGGCGAAAGGTGTTGGGGTAGCGGCGCCCATGTTAGCCCCGACTCATCGGCGTGCTCAGCCGAGTCTAGAAGTATTAAATTGAAATTGTCGTCCCATATTTATCGACAAACGATGTCGTTCCCGATAAATACCAAAGGTACTTAGCGCGAGCCTTGTGCGAGACATGTAATACATTGAATTGGAAAATTCTTTGATGTTCTTTAATAGACACTCTACTTGTTCCTTCGTTTATACGACCGCATCAAGTATTGCTTTGGATGCGATGCCCAGCGTCGGCGCGCAAGGCGACCAATAGTGAGATTCCCAAAATAGCTTGCATATCGATGCGAGAATAATTGTCATTTAGCCAAAAGGCATATGGAAGAGTTCGTCTTTGGATGCCCTTGTTGGAAATCAATGAGAATTGATTCGCTTTAATGTCTTGCGACGATTGTATATCGGTCGTTTACGGTTTGGTTAAATGAGATTACGAACTTAGTGTTCACCTTAGTAATTGTATATTACTAGTGTGGGTTCGTGATAATTTAGGGTTATGGCGATTCTTAGATGCTTCTTCGTGCTTAGTTATAATAATAGTAATTGATTGATTATTATTATTATCTGACTTCTTATTATATGAGCGCAGAAGGTCGTATAATAATGTTGATATTCTTTCATGAATGAAATTAAGCGAGACTTGTATATTGAGAATGTATCTCGATAGTTATATATTTGTCAAATATATGTTGATGAGCATCCGGTGGTTAAACTATAGTTTAATCAATTAAGCGATGTGAAATTGATGAATAACTTGATAAGTTATTCGATAATTGACTTCGTTAGTATTTTAATTGACATTAGAGTTAATTAAAATAGAACAACTTCGCTAGTAACTCATTATTTAATTAGAAGCTCATAACGGTCTAATTAAGTTAACGATTAAAGCGGTTTCTTAACGGGTTGTAACGAGTGATTTGGGACTTGGTATTTAAAGAGGGGAATTAGGTTTTTATCATAAGTCATAAAAACCTCCGCCCCCCACTCTAAGAAAGCCGCCCCTGTGAGTGAATTGGAAGAGTTTTGTCTTCAATTTCATTTCATCTTGAACTACAGCAAGTTCAAATTTTCGGTTCGTTTCCCTCTTGCGGGTGTGTCTGTCCCAGGGACATCGTTCGATTGAACTTAAGCTTTGGAGAGAGGATTTTGAAGGGGCTTTAAATGCGGTCGATTGAGGATTTTGGTTGGATTCGGCTTCCCGTTGCAATGGATTCTGCGTATTCATCGTTTACTATTTTTGTGTTTAGATTAATATACATTAATTTGAGGATCCGGGGTATGAATTGATGTTTATCCACGAATAAATTCATACTAGATTCCTATGACCACCGCTTCGATGAAAGTTGTGACCAAAGATGAGTTTGGTATGCAACGGCGCTTCATCTAAGACATGGCGATCGGGCGCGTTAATGATATCCGCTGATTTTCGTTATCGGCGGTGGCCCGATAGTTCCTGTTGCTTTCGTCACTTTGTTTGAACCAACGAGGGCTCACGTTTAACCAATTAACATAATTGAAATATTAACAAAAATTGAACAATAATTTTAATATCTTATTACAATCGTAATTTTAATAATTTTATCATATTTAAACGCTGATTAACATATTGAAATATTAGCACAAAATTGAACAATAATTTCGAAATTATTAACATTAATTATCAAAGAAAATCGATTTTGCTTAACAATCATGATACACATTAGATTTTCGCAATAAACATGAAAAAAAGGTTCATTTAGTAATAAACATGGAATAAACTCGGTTGTTCATTCTGATATTTCTATAATTGGGTTGTTTCATTACAATCATAGCTCTGATGCAGCTTGTTTACTAACAACCATAGCTCTGATAAACGTTTCTTAGCAATGGCAATGAATTTCAACAATAATTTAACATATACTTTTTCTTGATCTGATTACCAATATTAATTTAAATGTATAAATTTAGTAAATGAAATGGTATACTTACTTGTTAAATGACTTGATTGATCCCCCTAAACGAACAAAAGTGAAGGATAAGATGGAGAAAAGCGAATTCTTGATTACAATTTGAAATATTAACAACAATTTAAAATATTAACATCGTAATATTTAGGTATAATTTCAATTCATAATTGACAAATAACTCTCGTAATTAATAAAAATAATCTCAATTAATACATAATATTTCGAAAATCCAAACTCAACATATAATTTCCATGGTTGGTTTCTAATAAACATAAGATAAACTAGTTTATTGTGAAACAATCATTGGCTCAGTCGACATAGTGGAAACAACCGTTATCTAGAATTAAACATTATAGAACAAACACTAGACAAATTAAACTTGTTAGTATATAATCTTGTAGAAGAATGGGCCGTGAAATGGTATACTTGCAGTGTTAAATGACTTTTTGTGCTTCCAAACAAGCAAATAGATTTGAGATGGAGAAAGAAAGCTTGACGGTGGCTCTGATATATAAGTAGCAATCGAAATGATTGAGTGTTTATAAGCAAATAGATAATTCGTTTGTTAGTATATAAGCATGAAGAGAACTTCGACTTTCAAAAGAAACATGGGGTGAATTAATTTGTTTGAAAACCAAACAATAGAGCAAGTCGTTTGTTTGAAGAAATAAGCATCGAGCCGAAGAAATCAGTTCTTCATGTCGATTCACGATGAAATTTTTTGCATGTAACGGGAGACGTGAAAGAAACAGAATTGTATTAGAGCTTGTAAGTAAAATGACGAATTTGGGACGATGCTAATTTTCAAACAAACATGTGGTGAATTCGTCAGTTTTGAAACAATCATTTGGAAAATTCGCTTGTTTTGGGATAAACATGGGGCAAATTCGGTTGTTTAATCAATTCTGAGAAAGTTGTATTGTCGAATCAAGTCATATTTTACTGCAGTAACTTGGGAACCCGTTAAAAAAAGCAAATTATATTAGAGCTTGTAAGTAAACTCATGAATTGGGTTGATAAATTCATTTTATTGCGATCATGGAACAAATTTGCTTGAAATAATTCGATTTGTGTTAATCATGTATAGTGGCGTCATGCTTGCGTGAATCAATTTCTGAATGTATAAAAGTAGTAGCGTTTACTATGATTATCGATTTGAAAATTATAAAACGTTAGTTTATTAGCAACCTATAAATAGAAGTGAAAGCAATAATTATGCGATAAAATTAAACATATTCACATTTCACGTTATATTATTATACTATCAAATTAAATTAGTTATACTATCAAATTAAATTGGTTATTATACTACATCATTTTACATAATGGATAATAAATATAATTACAATTTGATCAATCTCGATAGTTACGATTTTATTGTAGATGAAACTTCGATTCTGCGATTACGGTCCAATCACTCCGTCATATTATACATTGGTCACTCAAGTTGGTGTAAGCCGGAAGATCAATTTCGCGTCATAAGTGAGAATTTAGTAATCGAGCGGGTTCGGGAGTAGAAGAACCATGTTCGGGTTGTGGCGGCGCGTAGAAACATTACGTTAGCGGTCGAGATTACTCATGATAAGGCGAGAACAAAGGGCTGTGATTAGCGGTTTGTAGTCAAAAGGCCCAAGTCTGAGAACTAATAAGAAAAATTCACACGGAAAGGCGTCAGCGTGAAGCCCAGATTGTGAATTTACATTTAAATGGAAAGGAGCCACGCCCAATGGTGGAGGTGGTGGTGGAGTCCCGAGTGAGAAGTATGTGAGCGTAACCATCCGTTTCATACGTATGTTGAGGGTGCAGGTTAGGCGATCGAGAATCACGAGTATGGGGCGGTGGGAGCAGGAGCAAATGATGCTACCTCGGCGACATCTTTGCGTCATTAAAAGGGCCGACCAGGAAATCTTACCGGCACCGCTTTCGAGTTCTGATGCGATGGCGAAGATACGTAAAAGAGAAAAGAGGACACGGATAATAGTTGCAAATTTTTTTGTTTCTTTTACAATAGAATAATTACTTCTTTGACTTTAGAGTGTCGGGTTTGTGAACACTCGGAGACGTGATATTGATCCTTGACACCCCGTGTAAAGTACTCGATTAATATCACCAGTGATAATGCTCAATTGTACCTATAACACAAACATGTATGTGGCGCTACTCGAGTTTTTGTTCTAAGCGAGCATTGTCTTAACCGGAACGCCTACCGAGATCTTTGCGAGAGGGATTCAAACAATGTTTGAGCCCAGGCCATGCTCGGCGGTGATGAGAAGAATGGGAGGCAAGATGGGAACATAACGTTTAATTACCGAGTTGGCATGGGTGATCGATTATTGCGAGAGAGCACATGGATAAATCCTGTAGGCAGAATATCCTCGGTGGTCACGTCATTACTTCCTTGACCCCGTTACTCTGACCAACAAGTATGTTATTTAATATAAAACATCATTTTATACAAATGTCGATATGAATGACAAATATAGTTCAATAACTTGTCATTAAATTCGAGTCGAAGGGGAATATATCGTAGATTGACGGAGCTTGAAAGGATGAAACTTCTCCAGTTCAATAGCCCATGTGCATACAACCGTAAAAGTCGTGAAGGGTCAAATTCTTACGACATAAAAAAAGTGTCGAAGTATAGTGGAACTGAGGTCTGGACAATATGCGCACTAACTTTTTAGGAACACAGTCGAGAAAAATATCAATGAAAGCTTTTCATCAATAAGCGGGAGGGTGGAAGAAATGTATGAGAGAGATCGAGTTCCCCAGTTGTGGTTGTTCTGATGGACGAGCATAGTCACTGTGCCCGTGCCTCTGTGATTACATCCATGGGGGATTAGCATTCCCTCTTAATGACATACAGTATTAGCGAAAGTTGGACATAGGATTTCAGCGAGTTACGAGGCGGGTGACGAAAAAATGCGAGCCGATTACACGATAGCGATAGAAGTCTCGCGACCATTGAGTATAAACCCTACTTGTTACCCGAATCTACTTGATTATCTTGAAACCCAAAACATCCTACCATAGAGGCGCCCCGAAGTCAAAGTCAAACCCGAGTAAGTAAAAAATCAAGTTTAGAATGGCGTCCGCTTTTGAAAGTGATGAAATTTATTTGTTACAAACAATCTCCAAGGAAAAGCGGGTGTTGGCGTGTTGCCAAAGTGGAGTTCGTTGCGGGGGTAACCCGATGAGAATTTCAAAAGCGAGAATCTGAGTAATCCGTGGAATCCCCTTTGGGACACAGATACAATCATCAGCTAACCGAATGTCCCCTACTTGCCGTGAAGTTGCGTAAAAGCGTCCTATAGAGAACCATTACCACTACGAGGTTCTATTTATGACCCGATTCCCTCAAGTATATGCTCCTTTATATTGAAAAATTTACCAATGTACATGGGAGATGAGTAGCTAGCGGCTTTAAAGTAATTGGAATTGGCGATTTATGGGAATCTTGATGAATGAATCCGGGTTAGGAGCGATCTTAGCACATCGACCTGCTCTCGCCCACAACTTTCTGGCGGATCTTAGGGCTCGTTCGAATGTTGACGACGCTTGTTCTCGGAATATCTCGCTCCTTGGGCCAGCTCCTGTAGATAAATGGATAGCGTTAGAATGTGAACCTTTGTCGTGGTATAGCATCGATAATAGTATTTGAGGCATTCTTAACGTTGCGGGGAACAAGCACTCTCTTAGGCTATCTTGGACCCAAGGGACCCCCCAGCGAGCAACTTTGGTTTTAGGGAATGTTGATGGAGGAATAAATTTTATATTGGTAAGATGTATCTCTCCCAATTATGAGATCAACTTTATTTACATATTATATACTAATTTGTCAAATTTTAATTGTACACACATGATGGCATTGATTATCTATCCTCCGATAACATTGTATTGGAAAAATGGTGACATCTTATTTCGAGGTTTAGAAATTGATAGAGAAAGAATCGGCTTATTCTTGGCGTTACGAGGCCGGATGAACCATTACCGTGCGAAATATCAAGTTGCACGAACAGCAGCGTTTTAGCCATTCTCGTCATTATTTAATTCATTTTATGTAATTAATTATTTAATTTCTTCTTATATAATTAATTATTTAATTACGTTTCTTATATAATTAATTATTTATTTCATTTTTATGTAATTAATAATTTAATGCATATATATAATTAATTATTTAATTCAATTTTATGTAATTAATTATTTACAATTCATTCTTTACTTATGTAATTAATCATTTAATTCATTTTTATATGATAATTTGCAATAATTTATTTTATATAATTAATTTGCAAATTCATTCTTATGTAATTAATTCGTTTTCTAATATGATTAAATTATTTAATTCATTTTTATAAATATATGAAAACAAACAATCTAATGGCATGCTTTTTAGGAAACAAACGAATAACCTTCATGTTTATTATCTTATGAACATGAATTTAAGTAGCTAGTTGACATAGAAGCATGAAAAAAATTCGCTTGTTTTGTTACTAACAAATTCGCTTGTTTTAGAAGAAGCACAAAAAGATTTTGATTGTTGTGGTTTAAGCACAGATATAATTCGTTTGTTTTGTTATTAACATGAAAAAAAATTCACTTGTTTTGTTAGTAACAAATTCGCTTGTTTGAACTAATCACAAAAAGATTTTAATTGTTGTGGTTTAAGCACAAATATAATTAGATTGTTTATTATAAAAAGCGAAAATTTCGCTTGAAATAAAAGGAAATTATTTGCCTCCGCTTGGAGTTGGTAACATCAATCTATATGGAACCTTAATTTCCATAGCCCAAACCCAAAACCAAGTTCCTAATTACTCATTCAAATTGATTTTCTTCATTTTCAGAACCCTAATTTTCATATTCATAAAAAATGCAGCAGGTGTATTTTTACTATTAAATTTTTAATTTTTTTGGTTCAATTTTATTTATGTTTACTAATATGTTTTTTTTAAAATTTTGTATAAAAAAACAATTAATAGAGCGGAGGAGGATCATACGGTTGAGATCTGCGAAGTAACATGGGAAGATCAGCAAAATATTAACAACTTTGGTAGATTAAATAACGATTTCATGAACTTGATGATGAAATTAAAGCTGCCAAGGTAATTAATTTAACCCCTTTTGCTGAATTTGATTGATTTTTTGTTGAATTTGTGTGAAATTCATTTTATTATAATTTATTTGATAATTAAAATGGTGATAAAGTAATAAAGATTCAATTTTTAAGTTACTTTGGATTTATTGTTGTTTTGCACTTAGAAGTAGAACAATGCTGTACAACCTCACTCCTAACAAATTGTCTAGCTTGATTTTTAATACTCCCTAACATTTTATTTTTCAATAGTAGGATCATAATTTTAAAAAAATTAGGCAGGCGGCTGTCCCCAATCGAATGAAGTAATGGCGAGTTCACAGGTCCCTAATCGATATTAGTTTGTGGAAACTATAAAACATGGTAGCTCCAATCTAACGAACTCCTAAATTGTTTTTAGGAAGTAATGGCGAGAAGTTCACAGGTCCCCAATCGAGTGTGGAAACGATAAAACATGGTAGTTCCAATCTGGTTGTTTTTAAAATGCTGTAGTTTGGACTGTGTAAGTTTGAGAGTGAATGACCATGTTAAGAGATGTCCCTTGTTTTTATTTATTCATCCCTCGTATGAAATCTCTCTGGCGGGGCTCTAACTTCGGTATCCTTCTGTTGTTATTCAGCTGCATCCTTTATATGTCTCAGATTGATTATAGTTAGAGTTTCTTTCGAAAAAATGCAAATTATACATCAAATCTCAATATGCAACCGACATTTCCAATGACTGCAGGAATCGTTAGAAAGTCTTGAAGATGCAAGTAACGAGTTAATTCTCACCGATGAGGAGATTGTTCGATTTCAAATTGGTGAAGTTTTTGCTCATGTGCCTAAAGAAGAAGTAGAGACTAGAATAGAGCAGATGAATGAGGTAACCAGCAAGAACTTGGAGAAACTAGAAGTAGAAAAGAAATCTGTGGTTGTTCAAATGGCTGAATTAAAGAAGATCTTATATGGGAAATTTAAGGACTCCATTAACCTTGAAGAGGACTAAAATTGTTACTCTCATTTTCTTCAATGATATATGGGAAATTTATGCTCTCTTATCACCCTGGAGTTGCTAACCTTTTTTTTAATTTCGGTCTTTTTTATTGGAAGGACTCCAATCTGAAACCTGGTCATTGCGAGTGATATCACATCGCCGCTTGGGTAGTTACTATTTGAGTTGTTGTGTACTATGTTCCCGTGTAATCTCCATTATTTTCTCAGAATGAATGCAATATTGAAGTACTCGCTCCATTCCTTAATCTAGTAACCATTTTCCCAAAATAAATTTTTTTTTTGTTCCTTTTTTATTACCTTTAGTTTGATTTTGGATTATCGGTTACTTAAGAATGAAGATTGTTTTTAGTTCATATATACTAATATTGTTTGTTTATGAATTAACAATGGTTGTAAATTAAAGACAATAAATTTGTTTAGTGATCAAGATTACAGTAAACGGCTTTTTGCAACACCTAAATATCAAAAAATCATTTTTAGAATTATACAAAATTTAATATAGAGTGATAACGTTTCAACCAAAGCAATCAATAAGAGTATAACATTCCATTAGTAATCCAATCGTGTTTTAATTTCGGGCTTTGAGATCTCCTGTATTGGATCGTGACACAATTCATGTCACGGATATACTTGGAAACATCTTATTCGTGTGGCAGGTGTTAAATCGTAACACAATTCATGTCACGGATATACTTGGAAACATCTTATTCGTGTCACAAGTGTTAATACTGGTACATGAACCGATATAGAGGATCTCTTATACTTTCACCATTGGTACAGAGGATCTCTTACTTCTTCTGGAATATTTGTTGATTTATTTTTCAACAAAATATAATCTCATATTCATTGACAGATTTACTTCCTTTTCAAATATCCCTCCATTTGTCAAGTTCAATCATGAACTTCTTAAATTTTAGAGTATCATTCTCTATATTGATTTATAGATAACATGAAATGATGAAAAGTAAAGGGATGTTACCAGTTGAGTTTGGTAGGTTTTTCGATTTTTTGTGAAAGCAGAAACATCGGTTCCCATCTGTGGCAATTTCGGTTCGAAATTAATTTGGTTTGATCGGTTCGGTTAAGGGTCGGTTTTCATGCGGTTTCGGTTCGGTTCGGTCGGTTTATCGGTTTTATTAACAACGATATAATATAAAGGTTTATGATTTCAAATTAAAATAAAATATACGTAAATTTGTGCATCTGTACGTCGTAGTAATTGTAGATAGTGGTTTTTCCAAGCGAGGAATGTTTCTTAGCGTAATGCCAATAGATTATTCAAATTCATGTCTGATAATGTCGATAATTGATAGTGCAGTGGCGTCATTTCCAACTTACTTGAAGATGTGAATTATAATTTCTTTAGCTAGAATTTTACTCTAGCGTATTTGGTTATTGTAGCTTCGTGCTTGTCTTTGGTTAGAATTTTATATTAGTAATTTATAATCTTATGTAATCGTAAATGTCTTAAATTAATTTTCAAAAAAATAAGTAATATGATAATAAATATAGATCAGCATTGTAGTTTATTAGGAATTATGTGTTACGTATCAAGTAGCAAGTATTTTGAACTTTCATTGTATTTTTGGCTTTGAGCTTTATTTGGGCTTTACTGTGGTAATATCGATTATAGTTAATGCAATGAAATTAATTTAAACGAATTTGGTACACATCTAGTAATTGCATAGAATAATTTTAGTCTTTTTTTTTAAATTTTTTTGATTATCACAATCTTAGAATGATACGTTTAGTGATATGTCACCCAATTTTACGTTGAAATTGTATGTCACTATGGTGATTAATGAGCATTAATAGGCATGTCGTTAATGAGCCGTAGCAAATTACCATTAAAAGTAATATAATAATTTTTTAAACTTAAATTTAAATGAAAATTTTAAAAATATCATAAAATATAAATATTTTAAGCAAAGTATATATAATCGGTTCGGTCGATTTCGGTTCGGTTTATCTTCAAAAGCAGAAGCAGATAAATTTTTGTTGGTATGATTTTTTTGCGATTTGGTTAAAGATCTCGTTTTTTCAAATAGAATCGATTTCGGTTTGAGGCAGAGACCGAAAACATCCCTAATGAAAAGTCCAAGAGACATCAAGATTTTACTTTACTACTATTAGGGTACTTTTCAAATTACTATAGTCTCTTCAAATTCCATTTCATCTTCACAGTTTACCTTTTTCAAGACTTTGCAGAATCCAAATATTTCTCCTGCATGGCTTGTATTAATTGCAAGCATCCTAGAAGAAAAAGTGAAGATTCAGAAGGGTTCTCTTGTTTAGTTCCAAAATCCATTTTTCCTTGCCCTATTAGGACTAAGAAGTCCGAGAGTCGAAGGGGTTGGATTAAGGAGAAAATCAAGAAACTTGGAGAATGGAAATCGTCTGGAATTTTTTATGATTGCAAGAGAACGATGGAATCTGCAGCATTGACACCAGACTATGTTGAATCATGTAAAAGTTACTCGCCTCGTGATGGTTCATCAGGTGATATACATCAGTTTTTTACAGGAAAATTGCTTATAGGTCGCTTGTATTTTATCAAACTCAATAACTAAGTCATGACGTAGACAAAACATGATGTACAGTTGATCAAAATATGGGGCATAAAATAGATAATCTGGAGCACTAAGTTTTTGTCATAATATTACTTGAAATGAAATATTAGTAGAAACTTGTTAATTGTTTTTAAAAGATCCTTGGTATTATATATGTTGACATTTTTTTTATTTTCTTGAATATGACTGATGCTTTAGACATCTAGGAAATCTTAAGAAGGTCACATTGTTCAACTTGGGGGTTGGGTTTGGACTAGTGAATCTGCTTGCTGAAAGTAAAGATGAACTTAGCAAGATCAAAGACTTGCACAAAGAAATGGAAGCTGGACTTGAGAGTTTGAAAGACAGATTGGGAGCTGATGATCATGATATCAAAAGGGTTGGTTCATGTCAAGAACTTCAATCTTCATTGCGCCTGGAAGATCCAAAGACCGGATCTTTCACGAGCAGCCAACAAAGTACTAAGAAGATGAATCTGCTGGAGGATGAACTTGAAGCTGAGTTAGAACATCTGCAACTCCATATAGATCCCGAAAGGATGGTTTCACAAGAAGAGAAACATTCTCAGGTATGGTTTATCCTGCATATATAGTTCTCTATTTTTCTGATAAGCATTCCAGGTTGCTTGGGATGGGGGCAGGAGATTGGGATTCGGGCTGCATACAACTAGAACCTTTGGTGGTACTAGTTGTGTAAATGAGCCGACCTCGAACCTAGAAAATCCAGTTTGATTCGGTTCAAAGTTAGGTTCATCGAAGTTTGATTCACATTTGTCTCCATAAGTCATACTCTTTTAGTTGGGTGCGGCTCTGTTCAAAAGGCTTCTCCCCAAGATTCATCTAGAGATCAACATAAGAACATTGAAGCGAACCTCGAGCAGAACTTTTCAGGTCGAATTTTATGGTGGACCTTCGGCTAGAGCCTAGAGTTAGTCTCTTTAGAGGCCTAGGTGTAACTAGGCTTATTGTGTTTACACAATCAGATGACCTCATATCTCATACAACAACTTTTGGCATTGCACAAAAATACTTCAATTTTCAATGCATTTACACATAAGTATCTTGTTTTTATTTATGTTTGAGAGGATTCTAATTTCATTGAATAATTTATATCACAGTTTTTTTTGTTATATCAACAAAATTGTTTCCTGTGCAATTCACATCCATGTTCTATATTGAATGCTTTAAATTTTGTCAGGTTATGGTTGAAGATTCTGCACCAGAAAGAAGCTTCTATACAATAAATTTTGAAGAATGGGTTGATCCTTCTCCAAAAGCGATCCACAATGAAGAACAATATGGAGTTTCTCCCTATGAATTAGAGAGCAGATTACATGAACTTTTGGAAGCTAGACAGGAAGAGAGGATCAATGAGCTTGAAGAAGCTTTACATTGCGCTACACAGAAAATTCAAGAAAAGGAAAGAGAGCTCTCCTGGTGGAAAGATAATGCGAGGCTCTTTTTTCAGCATGTTCCGGTACACAATGAAAGACTAGCCTTGACAGACCAGTAAAGATTGTCAAAGGATTACCAGATGTCATGAGTCCGAAAAATAAGATAAGACCATGTACAGTCGAATCTTTAGGTCATTATACATGATACATCAAGAATGTTTTTAATTTCGAAGTTTCCTCTCTTGACTAGTGTAGAAACCTCGGAGTTTTGAAGAAATAAATTGTCACATTTCCTTTAGTGTAGAAATCTTAAAGTTGAAATAAATTGTCACCTTTCGAAATGTTATGATAGATAGCAGAAATTTGCAAGCAATCATGTGCGACAGAGCAATCCGTCATTATTTACATTTACACTATGCAGATGCTCATCATGGCAAGACATACATTATTGCTGTATTGTGATACTCATGATTTATCATTAATGAGCTTAAAATTCAGCAACAATAAGTACTACTGTATGTTATATGGCATGGTGGTCCTCTTGTTTCAAGGAATTTGTGGGTGGAGAAATAGTCAGCTTTTGTGTATTTGACACAAGGGATAATGTAGTTGTACAACTATATGTTATGGTGTATGGTGGTCCTCTTGTTTCAGTGTACTTCATTTCTATAACCTATAATTCTATCAGTTGAAGCATGATCCTAATTATACAACTCTTGTTTCAATGATCATTTCCAAGCAATTTAAGTAAACAATGTCAACAAATATCATTTCTTGATTTTTAAGGAATACCTGAAAATGATAACAAGAGGACCACCATACACCATAAGATTCCTAATAATCAGTTGATCACAATGTCAGCAAAAGGAAAAGGCAAGATGATTATTAATTTGGTTTTTAGCCTTCAACAATATCCTAATAATCATTGATCACTGTGCAACTTAGACTCTAATATCTACCAACTAGATTCCTACCACTTTTACATTCAAAAGTCTTCAGTTTCCTTCAGTAGAACAATTCTATGAAATAGAGTGTCTCCTGTTTCTTGAGGGTGCACCAGGCTTAATCTCCCCTTGAATCATTGAACTTGGACTTTGAGATGTCTCAGAACTCTTGTTCTCACAGTTTCCATTCCCTCTACCAATCATCCAGAGCTTATCAAATATCCTTCTAGATCGCGACGGCAACAACTGTGGTCCACTACCTTTGTTTTTGCTAGCATTCTTCATTAACTTTCCATTAATCTGTTGCTGCTCATCTTTCATCTCTGTGAGTCGAGTCTGAAGAGATCTCGGGCTTTCTGGAACTACTTTATCCGCTTCTGGTTCACTACTTTCCGTGGAATAGAACAAATCAGGGGTCTTTTTAGTCATGCCTTGAACGCCTGCAGATACTCTTAGCTGTTCGAAAAATAGTACTTGGACTACAACACGGAGAGGTAGTTTATCATTCTGTGCTGCATGCATTGAAGCATCTCTCGTCAGTTTCTTGACATCCATTAGCCCACATAGCCTTTTCTTCTCAGATTTGGACAATCCTGAGTGCTCCTGTCAAAAGAAACAGTACTTAATCACATTATCAATCTAAGGTTAGGGAGGTCCTTGAGAAAGGATGGTGTTACGTTAGTATAGGACGTATAAACTGTGTACTGAGAAATCGAAGAATGCATACCTTCAGATAGATATTAATTGCTTCATATAATCCATCATGAATTGGTCTTGCCAACTCAGGGGTGGACTCTGCTAAGCTTATGAAACTAGAAAGAGTGATGTTTGGATCTTGAGCAATTTCAGCAAGATAACCATCAATAAGTTTACCAACAAGCAACCATGAACTTCGACCCAAAACAAAATCATCATTGGTTCTGCCAAGTTTCTCGGAAGAATGTGAATCACGATTTTGGTTTTCATGACTCACAAAACGATTCACGATGTGTTGTACCAGTGCAACATCATAAATTGTGGTTTGTGGTGATCTAGCCGGGATCAACAAATCATGGACAGTTGCCTCATCCAACTTCAGGCTGATATTGTTCATCAGATCTTCCCTTGATGACTCGTCTGCTCCTACCAGTATAGCAACTTTAAGCAACTTAAGCAAGAAACTACAAGAACAGCTGGCCCGCTTGTCAGATGGCAATAAGCAAATAATGGTTTCCACCAAAGATTTGTTCCTTCTGTTGTGAGCCTCAGAAACCAAAGCATCAACTGAATCTGGCAACCACCTAACTGCGTAAGTCTTTAGTGCCTCGCCAATTACACTTCCATCCATTCTGCCTTTTGATTTCACTGTAATCATGACCCGTCTATATAGATCAATGTCCAACTCACAAATGTCTTCAACCCACCAGTCATTTGGAACCATGTCTTTGTTCTCCGTAAAGCTTTTCACACTATCAGTTATCCTGTTAGAAAATGCTACCTTCCTATTGTAAGTATAAGACCAAGTAATTTTCGAGGGATCCATGGAGGTTTTAGATGCAATGGAGTCTATACATCTCCCTACCACTTTTAAATCTTCAGACCATGGTAAGAGTGACTTAGTGGTCTGTAGAACAATAATAGAATCTTTCCAACTCCCGAAAACACTGGAATTGAGAAATACCTCAATTTTAAAAATAAGATTTCCTCGTTCAACATCCTCGGTCATTTCTAGATACTCTGCTCCACAGCGGGCAGCAACAACATTATACGGATTAAGAGTCACTGTCATTCCGTAACAAAATTTGGTACATACTTCAAATGTCTTTGGTCCACCAGGAAAATCAACCAGGTCAAGCTCATCAAGAATTTCATCACTATCTTTTGATAGGAGTTTGTGTAAGCGCTTGCTCTTCGATAGCAGGGGAAACTGTCAATGTGAAGTGAATCATAGCGTTTGTAACTTGAGTAGCTCATAAAAGTAGAAGAGTGAGAAGAATTGAGAAGGTGAAGCTAAGAAGGTTTTCAACATGCTTCTATAGTATTTAAAAGAAAGTGAAGCTAAGAAGGTTTTCAATTACTAAAGCAGACAGTATTGAAGAGACTGTAGTACTTCACTTATACGAAATGGGGTCAATTAGTATTTTTAGAAGTAATTACCTTATGAAGAAAAAACTTTACTTCCCCAATCTTTACGATAACATCAGTCTCTAGATCAGAAGAGATGCACCTGCATGAGTTGAAAACATCAAGTAAATGTACATCCTCACATGATATACCACATTTGTTTCCATGTCAGTCAAAGATTGTATGCTTTCAAGCTCTTGGATAAGTGGAATAAAATCAAAATGGTTCATTACACTACACATACTTCTTATCTATTGTGAAGTTGTAGATAGTGTTTGTACTTTACTCTTGAGTCAATCCGAGAACAGCCTCACTGTTATCACAGGGGTAAGGTTGCATATTGTACAATCCGAACATCCCTTACTTACCCTGCTTAAGCATGAACCTCTTCAAAGGCATTAGGAAATGTTGATGTTGCATATATCTATATATAAAGATGGTTTCACTGAACTGTAAATACATCAACACTCTCAAAACGCTATTTTTCTATGAAGAAAAACTCTCAAAAAATGTAATGTTTGACAGTGTAGGCATCATGCAGCACAAAGCAAAAAAAATGTCAAGAGATCCAGTTTCTAAGAATACTAGAAATAAAACAAGCCAAGATGTTAATACAACAATAAGTCATGGATGGGGAGTTAGAATGCATATCATGAATGGGTCGAAGTACCAATGATTGAAGTTTCATGGAAGACATTTAGAATGGATAAACTTGATTTTCTAAGTCCACAACAAAACAAAAGACAGGGTGATCCTGAGAAGGGATAAGTTGATCAGTTGCATTTTACTGTTCCCTCGAGAGTCCGATTCTGTTTAAGACTTTAAGTAGTATCTTTTGTTCTGCTTGAGAGCAGTAAGTTAACTATTCTCTTACCAAATTGCAAATGTGTCATGTTTTGTTTATATACTCTTTCAGTCATTTGGATCATCCTGACATAATTAAACATCTAAATAAAGAAGCATTAGAATCCACATCGCCTCATGCACGACCACAACTCCCAAAATCTGGAGTTTTACAAGTAAATGAAGGTTTCTCAAATGAAATCTACCACACTCAAACTTAAGTAGGAAGATTCTATACTGCCATCTACAATAAGAGTAGAAATCCTCCCTATCATTTGGTAATTATGTCATCTACATATTAGAAAAATAAATAGCACCTTCAGAAGCAAGGGTAACCAGAGGAGTTTCCCTATGTTTTAGCTAAAACCTTAAGATACAAAAAAATACTCCGTATTATTTGAACAGTAATCAATCTCCTTCATAGCTCATCATTTGACCAACTAGATATGTCTTTTTCCTTGGGCTCCTTCACTTCTTATATATTTGCTAAAAGCAGTAAAATTTTATTGCAGTAATTCAAAAAAACATGATCTAGGAAAATGGAAGGACCATCAAAAGTTAAGTGATGTTGATCATCATCAGAAACATGTGAAGAGCAACCCAACACTTCATGCACTCAGAGTATTCAACATAAAGTTACAAAGAGGAAACTTTCTTTTAGGAATTTAATTATAGTCTCCAATCAACCTTTTCTGGCATGTGGACAACTAAACTATAATTATAATCAAGAAGGATCTGAACTCATATAATATAAGATCAAACCCTATCATCAGACCCTATTTCACATGACTTCATTATACTTGGAATACCAACTTATAAAAGTTAGTCAGATGATGCAGTGAACCACATTTTTTAAGTTATAATTCATCATGCTTGCAACATCAGTGTTCTTAAGCAAAGCAGAAGTGAAATTTCAATTGAAAAAAAAAAAACCAAATTTCCATATTTCATTAACTTCTACGTTGGGTCAATTTGGAAAAAAACTTCCTTGTTATCACATGGATAGGGCTGCGTGCTATCCAACCACCTTATCCCGCTTAGGCGCGAGCCTCTTCAAAGGCATTGTCTTATGTTAACGTTTGATGTAATTTTCATTAACTTGTACTACTTGGATCTATTATTGACTAAAAATTCATTCTTCTTCTAGAGCTTGGAGAAAAAAAAATGTTAATGTAACTTCTCTCATTGCGTGGTAGTCTTTTACTTCAAATAGAAATAGTAGTACATCAACCAAATTTGGTAAACAAAATTGAAGCAACAAGATGCACTGAAATTAAAAGGGATCACCCAAAAATCACATCCATCAATCATTCTCATACATTAAACTGCTTTGAGTTCATATTATTCAACCCATCATTAGTGGAAACAAGGTGATTAAATGCAGAGGAACCAAAATGCATGTCACTACTCAAAGTGGAGCACTACAGAGGCAACAGAGAATGTTCATGTTTACACATGGTCGCGTAAACAAAAACACTTGGAAGTAATTTAAAAAGAGGGAAATTCCAAGAATAACACCTTTCACAATAAAAATTGAGTTTCTAACACCTTTTAATAAATGTTGGACTCCTTACCACCCGCTCTATTTTTTTAATCAAAAAATACCCTCGTCGATATAATTTTTCTTCATTGCTTAGTATCTAACAAACATCTAATTAATACTCCGTATATATATATATTTAGAAACTAATATTTATACAATATTCATTTTGTTTGCGGATATTTTTATCCACAAAATGGGATGGGTGTTATGGGATGCAACTTAATTAAAATATGGTTTAAACCATGCAATTTTTATTAATAAACAAGTTGGTAATCTTGGCATTTTCCCATTTAGAGGGGGGAAATCCAAACAATGAAACAATAAGAACAGCAAGTACCTTATACAGTTCCCTTCAACTTGAAATGCATCAGGCTTTGAACCCAACTTCATAAACTTCATTTTCTTCCACCTTAACCAATCTTTTTATGAATAATATGTTACTGAACTAAATACCTTCAACACAAAACTTCCCTGAAACCCAAAAAAACACCTCAATTATCACTATAAACTAAAAAAACTAACAAGATTCCATAAACCACTTAATAATAATAAGACAAAAATATAAAAAGCTACAACTTTTATCTTTTATGATCAGTTTCACTCAATTTACCTCTTTACAGAATCACAACAGTAGTATATCAATACAATCACAAACAAACAAGCATACAAAAAATGCCCTTATTATGAAAAGGAACACAAAACAAAGACCACTCTTCTGAGACACTTATTTTTGCCTCCCAATAAGGAGAACATAACCCCACCTCGATTCTTGTGCAAAAACAATAAAAGCTTCAATATTTTTTGAGATTTTCCTATATTGCAAAAAGATTCAATTTTTATCCTCCTATTGCATAAAATATTCAATATTTTTTCCTCCTAATACAAAAATATTCAATCTTTTTATCTCCTATATTGCAAGAACATTTTTTCTTCCTAATGCAAAATTTTTAAATTGGTTTACCTCCTACTGCAAAATATTCAATCTTTTCCTTCTTATGCAAAAATATTCAATCTTTTTGCTCCTATTGCATTTCACATTATTCCAAGTATGCCCATTTGACAATTGAGCAAAATTGATGATACCATTTACTTGCCACCAAGAGTTAACCAATACCCAACATCCACAATAAAGTGTACGTCTTAAATTTGCAGCTTTCCTGATAAATAAAACTTAAATTTGCAGCCTTTTATAAATAAATAAATAAATAAAACTTAAATTTGCAGCTGCCTTTGAATTAACTCAATTGGGTGATTCTGAAATGATGTGAAATCTTGAGCAATAAATAGGGGGGTGTAGTAAATGAGTGTTGTGATGTATACAGATGAAGTTGTCTGAAAAATGCAGCAGAAAAAAGGGGTAATGGAGAGAGTGTCAGAAGGTGTTAAATGTGAAAATTTATGGTTTTGCAGATGTTGGAAATGTATACAATGTATATACTTCACTAGCATGCAAGAGGGGGTAGGGTTAGGGGGGTCTTTTTCTTAGTTATGGCAGAAAGGGTAGACAGAGGTGTTAATGCACGCCAGGAAAATTGGATGGACGATTTTACCCTTGAACTAGTGGTGTTAGTGGTCCGAATAAATCGAACGAGAATATCCGTGATAGATAATTGCCACCCGTAAACTACTCTGTCCAGAACGGTATTTTTTTTCAATGATCCCAGATCCCACCGTAATCGATAAACACCGTAAATTTTGTAGATATGTCGAAAAATATCAAAATTCAGTAATAAATACCCAAATTGTTTAATAAAATGAGACCCACCAAACCGACAAAAATCGACTTCAGCATCCATTCCGGTAAACGATCGATCATGTCTCTACGCCTAATTTTTTTTTTTGCTCGATACCCATACCGGATCGATAAAAGCACTACCTTAAATCATGATAAATTTATTAATTATCGATTTCATTATAATTGAAGCAATAATAAATTGTAATATCATGTTTGTTTTTAATAAGTAGTTGAATAACTTTACTATTTTTGTAATTTTTTTCCAATATCGTTAATGAAAAATTTATGCGTAAATTTTTGTATAAAAGTTGAAATGTTAATTAAAATGAATTGATGGAAGTAGGGATAATAATGAAGGTATGCTCTGGTTTGTTCTTACGAGGTTTAGTTATTGAGCGAAATATCTTCTATCTCTCTTATATGCATTCCTCATTTCCTCCATGTCAATTTTATGTGTCCCATGAATAACAAACACATATATGATATATGATTCCATTTAGAAGTTTACATAATTTAGTAAATCCATGTTATAAACGGTATAGCTGTACTTTAACTTTAATTTGCTAAAATCACGTAATTATTCCCCACAAATATCGTGGTGACGAACGGGTATTAGTTAATGAAAAATAAATGCCTTAAATTGCTTTTTATATGAACCATCCGATAAAATATGATAGTTATAGATAGCGTTGCTGGTGGATCGGGCGATATTTGGGAACTGCCCGAATCGCCCTTGCCGACCGGTCTGAAGTCCATCCGAAATGGACTGGATCCGGCCCGGACCAATACCTGATCCGATATCCCAACAACCTGGATCCGGACTGGTGGATCTGAACCGGATCCGATCCGTAATTTAATATATATATATAAAAAATTAAACCATTCTTCATTTTCACTTTTCAAATGCGTGGTTGCTCCCTCTAAATTTTTACCTTCAACTCCGGCAGCCTCCCTATTTTCTCACCGAGCCTCGGCCCTCTTTCCTCCGGCTCCAACGGTCCAATTCTTCTCCTTCGCTCATCCAATTATCCTCATTCTCTCAATAGTAATAGTTAGTTTTCTTCCTTTTAATTTTTAAAATTGAAAATATGTTTGGATTCTTGGTTTAATTTTAGTTTAATTCATCTAAATGAGTCTCGACATGTGTTAGGGTTACGAATTGTTATTTGATTTTTGTGTTATTAATTTATTATTTCCGAATTGTTATTTTTTTGTATTTTCAATTTTTTTTGTATTAGGTTTAATTATTTTTTATATTTTCGAATTGTTAAATATGTTTTAATTAGTTTATTTTCATTTATTTTTTGTATTTTCACTCTTGTTCATGCAAATATTTTGTATTTTCGCTTTGCATTTATTTTTGGATACTATCGTATCCGAAGTTTGAATATCGATATTATCGAATCGATATCGATATCGATACTATCGGATCCGACGGACCTAAACCGGATCGTTCCGATGGATCAAACCGACCGGTTTGGACCGGATCCGTCCGAACCAATCCTTCTTGACTAAATCGCTTCGTCCGCCAAAACCGTAATCCCACCCCGAACAACAATTAGTTATGATGATCCAACGCGTGTAACTATATAAGCATAATATTTATAGAATTTATATAACCACGTAAGTGAATAGTATA
Source organism: Lithospermum erythrorhizon (assembly GCA_019722365.1). Taxonomy (NCBI): domain Eukaryota; kingdom Viridiplantae; phylum Streptophyta; class Magnoliopsida; order Boraginales; family Boraginaceae; genus Lithospermum; species Lithospermum erythrorhizon. The sequence continues at coordinate 299,060 of JADFUC010000388.1, read as the reverse complement.
ATGTATCATAACTCGAAACGCAATAACAAATAAAATATGACCATTCAACCCAAAAAGCAAAATCATAATTTACAAGAAATTCTAGGAGTCAAGTTTGTGGTGTTTGTCTAAGAGCAAGAATAGATTTCTTAAGTTTGAAAACATCATAACTCTTTTTTTTTTTTAAAAGAAAAATTTAGTGATGAGTATTATAAATAATGAGTACAAAAATGATTAATTAATATAACAGTTAGAGTGAATGCTTTAAAGAAAGTATGAAATAATATTTTACTTCCAAGTAAGATTTGAACCCGAAACTTCTAATAAACAACAAACTATGAGATTGTTTTATAAATACTGTTTCAACTAGATCATCATTCAAGAAGGCATTTCATTTCAAATATGTAACCGCTTAATCGGCCAATTATGTGTGTTATTCGAAAAGCAACCATGAATGGTAGAGAGTGTCTGGATAATTGACCAAAAGTGTCAAAAAGTAATCAAACACCCTCTTGTCGATAATTACCCTTGGTAGCCGAGTGTGCACGACTGCGAACTAAGTTATCTTGAGAGTTACGTTTGAGCTTAAAATTGTACTCCCTCCATCCCAAATCATAATCAGATTTTGACTTTTCATTGCTGCTTCACATAAAACTTAAAACGTAAATATCTCTAATTTTACACTCTGTAATAATTATAAAAGTTGATATTTCAAAATATATATTGGCTAATTTGCACTACGATCAAAGTTTTCAAAATTGACTTTAAAAAATTAAAATGTAATTAAGTGATTCTAAATGAAGAAAGTACTTTTATATGGATTTCAAAAAATTAATTTATTAAAATTAAATACGATGGTTTCAGTGACTACTAAGTGAATAACAAAATTCATAGAAGTAGAATGTGGAGTAGTAGTTGGTAGTTGGTACTTGATAGTTGGTAGTTGGTAGCAATGTACCATAATGCCATAATGGATTGGTAAAAAACGGTCTAAAGTATTGGGAGACTGGACATTGATGGGCTGGACTGAACGGAAAATTGGGCATAACAGACTCAAAGAGCATGATGGACTGAACTGGGTACTGGCTGTTCAATGTACTTTGTTTAGAGTTTGATGGATTTATCCATATAAGTATATAACTAGTGTGATAATACTGGGATCGAGAAAATTGAAAAAGCCCGATCTGAAAAAGGATCAAATTGACATAAAGTAAGGGATCGGTCATGGATATAATCTTTTGTCCGATCCCCAAATGAGACCCATAACTCGATAAACTACCAAAAATTGAAGGCATATGTTGAAAATACTCAAAATTTGGACCGAAATACCACAATTTTTTAAAATCATGAGGTCCACCGGAAGCCGAACTAAAAAAGTCTAAATACACAATCATTGGTCACCCATCTTAAAAATTACTTCAAGCTAAAACATATACACTCTGTGAGCTGGATTTTCGAAAATAATATGAATAATTTATTACATACCATCATTGGTTTTTTGCCAAAACTGATGAGTAATAATATGTTTCCTATATCTAACATCTGAGCTATTATACACACACCTTTTTGTGGCATGAAATTACTATTTTAATCCTGAATGTCCCTCTATTTTGAAATGTAGTAGCGAGAAAGTTTCAATCGGTATTAAAATACTATTTCACCTCTAATTTTACTATTTTTCCATTTTTTATGGTTGCTGCTTTAGCAAAAAATTATTTTTTATACTTGTGGTTTGTTACAATAAATTGTGTGCATTTTTTACATTTTCAATATAGTTTTTGACTATTTTATAGTTGTCGCTTTTGAAGATAATAAATAATATTTTTACTTTTCAATATAGCTAATTATTTTTCTCTCGAAAATAAACAACTTCCTAATCGGATTGTTATTCTATATTTTAACGTATTTTTTACTATTTTATTTTATTTTTAATTTATACGCATAAAACGACTCAAATCAATAATTAAAACAAAACGGAGAGCGTATTCTGGTGTGTGTATGTTGTTTCCAAATTTCACTGTATATAGCTACCGACAGCTTTGAAGAAAAGTGGTAAACTGATGTGTAATAAGCATTACTAATAAAAACCCAAATTACTCATTTATATATATATATCCATTTCTCATTTCTTGAAAAAAAAAAATCCAATTTTCAGCATTTGATTTGGTTGAAGTCAAACCTTTTGTTGTGGTCAAACATGGCAAGAGTTTCTGGATGTTGCAGGATCTCAGCATTTCTTATTCTTGTTTTGTTGTCCTTGAATGTTGTTCAGTCATTTTACCTTCCTGGTGTTGCCCCTCAAGATTTTCTCACGGTATGATATTTCATATGTTTTGTACTCATAATTATATACAGTTTAGTTCAGATTTATTGTCGTATCGAAGTACCTAGAGTTCGTGGGATTAGCAGAAAGAAATGATAGTATTGTGATTGGAGGCGTCGTATTCATATAATCGACCGACCCATTGGTTTGTTTGGTTTCGTTCATATTTATTATTAGAGTTCATGGGATTAACAGAAGGGATGGTCTAAGTATCTAACATAGGGGTGATTGGATACGTTATTCATATAACCCACTCACTTAGTGGAAAAAGTCTTGGTTTGGTTTAGTTTGGATTTATTGTTGTATAGAAGTACTAGAGTTCATGAGATTAACAGAAGGCATCATTTAATATAGGGTTGATTGTACACGTTGTATTCATATAGCCGATGCCACTTAGTGGGATAAGGCTTGCTTTAGTTTAGTTCAGATTTATTGTTGTGTTGAAGTACGTAGAGTTATGGGATTAACGGAAGGGATGATCTTACATAGAGGTGATTTGAGATGTGGTATTTATATAGCCGACCCCATTTAGTTTGGTGGGATGGGATCGTTTGGTTTAGTTCAGACTTGTTGTATTGTTATGTGTAAGTGGCTAGTGATGATTTGCTTGAGTCTTCTTGATTTGGGTTTTCTTGATCTGACTTATTTATGTTGATATTTGTTTTGATGATGCATGTTGTGTAGTTAGAATGAATAAATGAGTAGGGTGGGGGTAAAGGGTGTGCAAAGATCTAATCTTTTTGAAGTGTCATTGATTAATTGTATGAATTGTACTTAGTTGTTGTAAAGAGATTGTTTACTTAGGTTTGCTTGATCTTTCATATATGTACGGACAATTGATTTGGTGACACATTTGTTAGTTAGAATGAGTAAATGAGTCAGGTAGGGAGAAGGGTGTGCAAAGATCTAATGTTGGTGAAGTGTCATTGATCAATTAGATTATTTGTACTTAGTTGTTGTAATAATATTGTTTAGTGTATTAACTATGCTGCTTTGAACCTGCATTGTCAAAGAACAAGTAGCTAATTAGTTTGTATAGAACAAATTTCTCAGATACTTGTGAATGACCGAAGTAATTGAACTTCGTACTGAAATGATGTATGGTGGAGTCATAAATGTTAAGACAGATCTTGACGAGTAAAAGAATTGTACTTATAGATACGTGAAATACTTCTACTGCGTGGGTGGTGGTTGCATCACGAATCACATTTCATTATTATCTGTCTTACCTCATGTGAGTTATTGCTGGTGAACGCAGAGCTATCACTTTTCAATGCTTATGAAGCCTTATATAACTTTGCAATAGCTATCACTTTTCAATGCTTATGAAGCCTTATATAACTTTGCAATGTGACAGAGACATTTGAGTCTGAATCTTTATATGATCTTACTGGGTATTGTTGTACTTTTGCAACTACTAAGTTCGTTAGTGATCAGTCATGACCTTAATTTGTTGATTTGTGTACATGAAAATGTATGTTCAGAGATGCAGTAGAGCATATATTTATTTGTTTGTGGTTGTGCAGGGGGATGAACTGAATGTCAAAGTTAACAAGTTGACTTCTACAAAGACTCAACTGCCATATTCATTCTATTCTCTTCCATTCTGCCACCCAAAAGTCATAGTTGACAGTAGGGAAAATCTTGGTGAAGTACTTCGTGGTGATCGCATTGAGAATTCTCCATATGTGGTCAGTTCTTCAAAATTAATGAGTGATGTCAATGGATTATGTTTAAGACTTATCTGACCTTTGCCATCTATATGTATTTGTTGCAGTTTCGCATGAGGGATCCCCAGTCTTGTGCTGTTTTATGTCGGGTGACACTTGATGCCAAAACTGCAAAAGAGTTCAAGGAAAAGATTGAAGATGAATACCGCGTTAACATGTATGTCCATGTGTTACATTACATAAGACTTTTATCCTTTCAATGTGATTACACAGTTACATCACCTTGCATTCTCTTATGTCTGTACTTCTATTGTGTCAGGATACTAGACAATCTTCCTTTAGTGGTTCCAATACCGAGGTTGGATCAAGAAGCTCCCCCTGTTTATCAGCTTGGCTTTCATGTTGGACTTAAAGGACAATATGCTGGTGTAAGTGTACTTACTTCTTAGAACTCTCTTTGACCAATATAGTTTCTTTTATTGATCTGTATGATTGTGTGCAGAGCAAGGAAGAAAAATATTTTATTCACAACCATTTGAGTTTCACTGTCAAGTATCATAAAGATGAGCAGACCGATTCTTCAAGGATTGTTGGATTCGAGGTCAAGCCCTTTAGGTTGGTTATCAAGTTAACTCTTCCTTTTTGCTAGCAAATTCTGGAGGCACCTCCACAGGATTTTTTTTTTCTATTCGTATTGCCTTGTTGTATACAGTAAGTATCACTTTGAACTCATGTTTGTTTGCTTTTTGCATCTAGCGTCAAGCATGCATATGAAGGAAAGTGGAGCGACAATACTAAATTAACAACCTGCGATCCGAATTCGAAGCAGCCAATTTCCAATTCAAATTCTCCCCAAGAAGTTGCAGATAAGCAAGAGATTATATTCACATATGACGTTGAATACAAGGTAGTATTTAGCGTCTTCATTTATTGTATCTTGATAGTAGTAATAATTTTGTTGAACATCTAATTTTTTTATTCAAATGACGTCACTCGTGCAATTTATACACGAATGTTGGCTGGTGAAGCTCACACACTTAACATTCTTATACATAACCCCTCACATTACACAGTCATAAAATCTAGGTAAATTTTAGGTTGAAGGATGTCTTATTTGTTTTTGTTCTGCATTACAGGAGAGTGATGTGAAGTGGGCATCAAGATGGGATACCTATCTCCTGATGAATGATGATCAAATTCATTGGTTCTCAATTGTGAATTCGTTAATGATTGTCCTTTTCCTCTCTGGAATGGTGGCCATGATTATGTTGCGTACACTTTACCGTGATATTTCCAAATATAACGATCTCGAGACCCAGGAGGAGGCCCAAGAAGAAACAGGATGGAAGCTCGTCCACGGTGATGTCTTCAGACCCCCAAGTAGCTCCGATTTACTTTGTGTCTATGTTGGAACAGGTGTACAGTTCATCTTCATGGTACTCGTTACTATGATGTTTGCTGTCCTTGGTTTCCTTTCTCCTTCAAATCGTGGTGGGCTTATGACGGCCATGCTTCTGCTCTGGGTATTCATGGGACTTTTTGCTGGGTACGCCGCTGCACGCCTGTACAAGATGTTCAAAGGAACAGAATGGAAAAAGGTTGCTTTGAGGACTGCATTTTTGTTCCCAGCCACTGTCTTTGGCATCTTCTTCGTTTTAAATGCATTGATCTGGGGACAGAAATCATCAGGAGCCGTGCCCTTTGGGACAATGTTTGCTTTGTTCTTCTTATGGTTCGGAATTTCAGTTCCACTCGTCTTTGTGGGCAGTTACGTTGGGTTTAGGAAACCAGCAATTGAAGACCCTGTGAAGACGAACAAGATACGTAGACAGATCCCAGAGCAGGCATGGTACATGAACCCCATTTTCGAGCAATGATTGGAGGTATACTCCCTCTTTTGGTGCATCAATTTTCATAGAGCTCTTCTTCATCCTGACATCAATTTGGTTGAATCAGTTTTACTACATCTTTGGTTTCTTGTTCATCGTCTTTGTGATCCTCGTCATCACCTGTGCTGAAATATCAGTAGTGCTCTGCTACTTCCAGTTATGCAGCGAGGATTATCTATGGTGGTGGAGATCATACTTGACTTCAGGTTCCTCTGCATTATACCTTTTCCTCTATGCTGTTTTCTACTTCTTCACTAAGCTCGAGATCACCAAGCCTGTTTTGAATGTTACTGGCATGTTAATCGTGATCCTTACGCCAGGCTCTTTGTGCTAACTGGCACCATCGGCTTCTACGCCTGCTTCTGGTTCACAAGGCTCATCTCACTGCCTGAAGACCGATTAATCGAGCAAATTTCCCCAAGATGCCGTAGAGGGGTAATCGTTTTTGCGTAGAGAAAGTCATTTATTCAAATATTAGACGACTTCTACCTCATCTAGATGTAACAGTTATATATTTTCCATTTTTGAGTGACCATCATTGACAAAAATTACATGGAAGTTATGTACTTTAAGTTCAAAAGTGTTCTTTCTAAAAATTTGAAGATCTGTGTACTTTTTTATACTCTACTTCTTTAAATTATTTGTCTAGCAGGAAATTTTATGTTGTAATCACATCTTATAGTCTTTAAAAAAAAATAATTAAATCGCCCTTATCACTACGAACTCCTCATCCCCTAGGATCTCATTATAGCCATTAATATTTGCATTACTGAATTAACCTTAGTGGTTTCATAGTCTTCTTGCCTTTTGTTTGGTAGTGAGATCTAAGAATAAGTGGAAGAAGAAAGTGGCTTCATAGTTTTAAACAGTGAAATGACATCCATGACGGTGAATCCTAAAGGCAACAAGTGGCGTGTGCGACGCAGGCTTATAGCCTTTGTAATCCATGATTTATTATTAAAATAATAATAATAGTTTATCAAATGAAAAATAGAATGACAATTGATCAAATAATTCAAAATATATTATTTAGAAAGATGCAAATGACATAATTAACGATCATCCAAGTACAATTTAAGAAACAAACACAATCAAAGTCAAAATCCAAATAATACAAAATTATTTTTACTTCAATTAGTACAAAATTATATATATCAATACAATATTAAATATTTGTCAATACAATATTAATAAACTAACATTACATTATTACAAAAACAAAATCAAACAAACATATATAATTATCAAAATGAAAAAATAAAATAAACATATACAATTATACATAATAAACTGAAATTAAACAAATAATAAAAAATTAAAAAGTTAAAACATGAGTTGAATTAATAATGAAATAAAAATAAGGTATTTCATGAAAATTAAAAATAAATTAAAAGAAAGAAGAAGAAGAATTAAAAGAATAAATAAGGAAGAACATACTTAAAATGATCACACTCTATCGCGTCCCGCCGCTACAAACCTCAGACATCATGTAAGAGGAAAGGAAGAACATACTTGATGGAGTGCTTCGAGGCGTAAAACTAATAATCGGAATCGGGTTGGGAGGTGTTTTTATTAGACAATTTTCATTTTACGCCACGCTGACCTTAGGCGCAAAATGGTGGAATTTAAAGCCGCCACACGCACTGACCGGCCACAACCTCCTTTCGCGGCAATCGACGGCCGCCATGCTATGCCACAACGTCATGGCAGCTGCCATAATGCTCTTTTCAGAATTATGAGTAGCTTGCATGAGAGAAATCTTTGTTACAGTTGGAAAGCTCTCCAGTACAATTTCTAGAAATAAACCCCATAAACAAACCATTATAACCAGGTGCTATGCTCTGAGTTCGAGCTCAATGTTGTATGTTGATAAATATAAAGAGATTATATTGATGAATAATTGGTATGTATATTACAATAGAAGTTTATATATATAGATAAACATAAATACTCTTTCCACTCCTTTTAGCTTGTCTTTTTAAATTAATTTTTTTTGTTTCAAATTAATTATTTTCTAAAGATAAAAATTATAATTTTACATTTTTAATGTACTTTTTGTCTTACTTTTTAAAATTAAATTATCAACTAACCAACGATATGGGGCCAATTAATCGTCATTCTATATTTTCAATGTTCTTTGACTATTTTTTCATTTCCTTTTAAATTTATGTGCAAAACGCATCAAGAAGACAACAAAAAGTTTAAACTAAGAAATACTAAAACATAAATATAATATAATTGGGTTATTAATGGAATAGCTAAGTTGCCCAATAACAACTCTAACACGTGCATTTGAAGTTCCATCTCGATACTGCATTTCTGAATACATCTCAATATCCTCTCAAGTTGAAGTATAAACACAAAAAATACCAAATTTAAAATAAGCTAAAATAACCATCATTGTTGCATTTGACCGTTGTAATTCACGCTATCAATAATATTACATTTAACCTCTACAACCTGCACTTCTGATAAAGACAACATTTTGCTGGATCCCAGATAGTAAGGGTCACTCATCTCTTCGGATTTCAGATGGCATGGATCTCCAACATTTCACTAGATTCCATTAGGGATCAATGACATCTCGTCGGATCTCAAATAGTAAAAGCATCCAACATCTTACTGGATCTCTGGAAGGATTCACATAACAAGCGATCACTGTCTTACTGATTCCAAATAATACAGACACTTTACCATCACCACCGGATGACAACCCCATAAAATATTTAACATTGTATCATGCCGATTCGCTGATTATCAACATGTAAAGTTCCCCACAATTAATAATATAGTTCGGATTAGAGTGAGCAACCAATAATGTAATTCAAGTGAATCGAGATTTATGTGGACCAAATTATAGACTCAACTTCTATATGGTAAAATTAATGCAATCAAGATCACGAATAAGATTATGTTGAACACTCATTAATAAAATCACGACACCCCCTCCTATTATCTATCACCAATTAATTGTCCTCATCTATCATCAATTAATTATTGAATTATTGGTTTTGTATTAGAACACTCTAAATCATGTACTTTTATTATCTTTTTTATATAGTTCATATTAAAATGTTTCCTCACTCTATTCCCAACAATGAATCGAATCTTTTAATTATTAAGGATCGAGAAGAATTTAACTCAATCGAACCACTAAAAAACCATTTGATTATTCCGTATACTTTTATTATTCACTCTATCCCATAAAATTATTCACTTTTTACTTTTTTACTTTTCATAGTTGAATCTTGGACCATAAATATTTTTGTTTATATTTTATAATATTTTTTAAAATATATATTAAAAAAAAAATAAAAATAATTTTTTTTCATTAATATATTTTTTATCACATATAAAATAAATAAAAATATTCACGTGTCAAAATAAACAAGAGAGGGTGCTGCTTTTGGAATCGGTAGTGCGTGACTAACTTCATAAATTGTCTTGGTAAAAGGTAACATAGAATTCATGCTCTTATTCATAGAATTCATGCTCTTATCCTCCTTTGAAATCTTGTTTTTGCAAACTTCGAAGAAACATGGATTATTTCATACATACATTGATCTATAGTAAAAAAGAAAATGTAAACATATATATCTACTTATTTAAATTGTTAGAATTTAAACAATCAACTATTCTTAGAGAAATGAATTTGGACCCAAATATTCTAAAATAGTAGTGAATAATAATAGGGATATAATAGTATAATAATAAATACACACTTCATAGCTTCAAGAAGTTCATTTTCCATATTTGGTGATGAATCAAGTGAAACAACAAACCTAGCTACATTGGTATTGCATAATTCTTGATTGGAAGCAAAATAATATGTTTTCTGCTTTAATCATATAATAAAACAATTAGCAATGCCAAAGAAACAAACTCTGATAATATTAATTAGAAATAGTTCATGACAATTAGATATAAGCAAACAAAATATGGGGGCGATTATTATTGTTGAGAAGCCAAGCTTTTAATTTTTTACTTAGGAGGATGAGTATCCTCTTTAGATCCAACACCGGTAGCAACTTTAGCAACTTCAAGAGCAGTAACTTCTGGTTTCTTCTTCACATACAAAGTGAAGTAAAGCATAGCAGCAGTTATTGCAGTCCCAGCAATAGTCATAGTTTTCAAACTGAATGGTAAATTCCTCCTCTGATGCAAAACCCCACCTGGGTTATGTCCTGGTGGCCTTCTTGAAGCTTCTACTCCAGCTTTCTTCACTTCTTCTGGACTCATCTTGTGTGTGTCTGCCATCTTCCTCCATTCCTCTGTATTCTTTGTATTATCCCCCATTATCAATTGTATACTATGTTTTCTGTGTTGGTTTCCTGATGAGAAATACTAATTTTTCTTGATTAATTTGTTCTAAAGATTTCCTTAAAAAGTATTCAAAGATGGAGGTGGGAAAGCTTTTTTTGGATTGTTTATGCTTGGTGGCTTTGGGAGGAAATATTTGGAATGGTGAAGGATCGCCACGTTCATTTTGACTGCATGCATGCAATGGACATTTGTCACCCTATGCGACAAGCTTACACGTGGTCACAACAAACCATCTATTATTATTTTTTTATCTCCCAAGCATCCTCTACTTCCTTATCATATCTCTTATCATAGATCCTACTCTTTTTATACCATTATAAATTATTCATATCACGACAACACTGCTACTTTATAACTACTCATCACGTTTCACAATTCATTTAATCGTACCACTAAAGTAAGCTGGCACCAAAGGAGGTTCTAAAAAGTAGTGCAGCTGATCTTATCCGCATTTTGTCATGCTCTCCATTACATTTTGTCAAGTTCATGACATAGATATTATCTTTTGGGCAAAAGGCACCAAGGCCCATTCTCAGAATTGCCTCGCATCGCTTCCACCCACCTCGTGAATTGACTTTCAAATCTCAAATTTATTACAAGTCCATAATCACCCATTTACACCCATTTCGTCAGTTGACCGCGTAGTTTGACCATTAATTGGGGCATATTTACAATTATTCGTGAAACATTCTAACTATAACAATATTTGTGAAAATGGAAAGGTCAATGTAAGCAAATGACATAATATTAGAGGGCTAAAATCAGATTTCACATGAGATAAATTAGGACATAATTGTCTTTTTCACACTTTTAGCATAGAGATTTCCTGTGATTCTCTAAGTATGTAAGATATTCAAGTCCTTCATATATCACTCAAAAATACCTTTCCAATTTTTCCCCAAATCGATTTTCATTCTACAAACCCTAATCAACCATATTTCCCCAAATCGGTTCCGTAAATATTGCTAAGGCTTCCTATTTCAATCGATTATTGGAACCCATATTAATTGAATAGTCAACCAATCGTTTTGTTGAACCCTAAACGCATTCTTTAGACTTCACGGCAAAGTTAGGTTCGCCAAGCAGTGATTCTCCTTTCATGATGAAACTTCTCTGTGATTGCATATGAAGAGCGAAGAATTGTTTTAGCAATACCTAATACACTACGTAAGGGAACCTACTTGCTAACCCTATTTTCTATTACGAGGTCGCGAAGCCTAATTATTTGACTATCGCTACCGAGCAATTCTGAGTTCTGCTCAAATTGACGCCATTGTGGTTGGGCTGGCTTCTTATATCGATGCTTGTGGAAAAAGAGAACAAGGCAACTTGGAATGGTTCATACAAGCATTGTCGTAAGATATGTCAATTGTTGGATGCAAGAGATTATGTCATAACGAGCGACAACAAAGGTATATATTCTTCTCTCAATTTTATGAGAGATATTACCAAGAGCTGACACTAACATTACTTTAACTTGGTCTTCACTAATGCAGGGTTACATAGTGTAATTTGGTGAGATATTACCAAGAGTTGAACGCAGAAATTGTGTTCAACATATCTATAGAAACTCAGCCGAATACCATGGAAGCCACCTCGAGGAATAAACGGGGTTTGCTGTGTAGCATCTACAATGGCTAACTACTTAATACGTAAATGTTTGATTTCATGAAGCATCCCGGAGCTTAAGTGATTGGATTGAAAAGAATGCAGGTAATCCTAAACACTGGTGTAAAGCCTTCTTTTCATTAGAGGTCAAGAGTGATATGTTATGCAATAATTTGAGTGAATCTTTCAATTCCTTTATCGTGTCTGCAAGAGATAAGTCTATCATTACAATGTTAGAGAGAATTAGGAGGCTTATAATTGAAAGGATTAAGGATAGAAAGTTTTCAATAGGCTGCAAACCCGACCTTTATGTCCTAGATTAGTAAAATTCTGTATAAGAGAACAAAATTATGCATGGTCAGACTTTTTATAGCCGGAATGGCAAGCGATGGTTTTGAAGTAGCTACAAGTGGTGACCATTTTAAGGTTGATTTAAGAAAGAAAGAGTGCAGTTGTAGGATTTGGCAGTTGTCTGGAATCCTTTGTATACATGCAATCCCTGCAATTTATTCCAGGAAGCAAATGCCAGCTGATCATGTTTCAAATTCTTATCACTTGACAATATTTTGTTGGATGTATGAAATGTGTCAGTAACCCATGACTGACCTTTCCGAATCGGGAAAAGACCAACATCACTCCATTTTCAATTTCTAAGATGTTAGACAAAGTTGGTAGACCTAAGATAAAGTAGAAGAAGAGACATACTGTAGATAAAAAGAATTGCAAAGAAAATGGGTACTAATCAGCTGAGTCATACATGCAAGCATCGTGGAGTTCAAAATATAATATTAGGACTCATGGCTTAAAAAAAGAAAACCTAGTACGAGGCGTAGTGGCGTGGAGTTCCATCAAGAGACATATTTCAAGAGTAGAAGGTTCAAGAAGAGACACTACATTAGGAGAAGATTCAAGAAAAAAAAAGTGCAGTAGGAGAAGGTGCAACAGAAAACATGAATCAAGAAGAAGTAATTGATCCTGAACAAGCAGAACATGAACAATATGTAAGTGGTCTTTTTATATGTAATTGGTCTATTATGCTTCTGTCTGAGATTTTATTTTAATGCAAGTCTTTTGTAAAGCTGTAAAATCTATATGAGTGAATGAATGGCATTATGTCAATAGTGCCATCAACACCACCGCATAAACCATCGTGACGTGCAACAAGAAGAACTCATCACCAAAGACCTAAAAAGCGCTAACCTCGCATAAACAAAAAGAAGCTTCTCCACAACCAAAGAAGAAGCAGGTGAGTTGCAGCCCATGACTATGACAACAAGGAAGAAGTCAAGGCTAAGTCAGAGCCAGAATGATGCAGCCAGCCACCTCCAATCATTTGCAGGAGGCCAAAGTCAAAAGTGAACAGGTTGTCCCATGGTGGCTAGAATAAACAACAACAGCAGCAAGCAACTTTTGAGCACTTTGTGCTTATTTCATGTGTTTAAAAACAAGTACTATCGTTTGCACAATGTGTGCTTTCTTTTAAGACATTTTGGTGTGTTGAACTATGTTGTACCTACATGTTAAACTATGTCATTTTGGTGCTACATTTTGAGAATGCTTACCGATTATTACCCTTGCACCACTACCTTTATTATGAAAGGGCTAAACTACCATACATACATTAATATATTACAATTAACTACAATAATTAAAACATCAACATTCATATTCATACATTAGATTGAAAGACCAATACATTAGCTACTACTCCATAAACAGTTATAAGTAGACCAACATTCATACTACAAACTAACAACCACTACTACAATGTTTGACAAATACAAAATGCCACTGAAGAAATACATGAAGCTTCCATTGAGGTATTTTGTCAAACACCATGAAGAAATCAACAACTACAATGAAACTTCCATTGAGGTATTTTGTCAAACACCATGAAGTTGCATCATACATCCATTTCATTGCTGCAGACCTAGAAAAGAAGAAATTCATAAGTAAAACAAACAACTACAACGAAGCTTCCATCGAGGTATTTTGTCAAACACTTGGTGCGCCTTCTTTTCTACAACAAGCGCATAGTAATTCGATCATTTATTATCCATCCGAAAATTGTGCAATCTCTTCATTCTTTTCCTTCAACAATATCTCAACTGCATCAAATCGTCCACCATTACACTGGAAAGACGAATTACCATAAGTTCTATCCGCCCAATCCATCCAACCATGTCCACCAACAAACTACAATCAATTCAAAAATACACTTCAGAAAAACTAAGAAAGTTTTTCATGCAATTCATTTTACTCCCTGCCAAGTAGGACACAAGAAGACTCGTCAGATTGTTCTTTGTAGTTGATACCGCTTTTATGCAAATCTTTACCACAATATTTGCAATAAACAATTTTCTCTTCATTCTCGCTATGTTTACATAGATGACATCGCTTAGAGTAGTTTATGTTAGACTTCGACATTTGAAGTTGATATTAATTGAACTGAAAATCAATTTGGGGTGTTTCAATTGAAAGCGGGAGGAGGCAATCGATTTAGCTAATTCCACTAAAGGTTTAATCGCATTTGGGGTAGTGAAGGAAAAATTAGGTTTCATTACTCAGAAAAATTAGTTAATATTTTAAATTTGGCCTCAAAATATGTTGAATTACAAAAAGTTAGTATCTTTGAAAATAATTGTAATTCCGCTTCCAATAAAATGAGATAACTAATAAACCGACAAATAATTCTAATTTAAATGGGTCAATTTAGAAAGTTAATTACGTGAAATTTTAAGCAATAATGGCAATTATAGAATGGGTGCTGCAAGATTCTTTGCCCTTATCTTTTTTTCATAAATTAATTTCAAAATAAAAATAAAATATGTATCATAATGTAACGTAACACAAGTGTAACAATACTTACACCTATTTTCATTTTATAAAAATAAATTTAACATGCCATAATATTGATGGAATGTAGCATTTAACTAAGCCATTTTTATCATTTGTCTCTATTCTATGAGATTATGATCAACTGACTCAATTTTTATCTTATTTCCTAACACATAATTACATGCCTCCTATGAGTAAGATGGAAAAGAATATAGCATCCTGACATATTGAAGATGTATTAGATAACTTAAGTGTAGCAATGTAGTTTCAGTAAAATATGGAAGCATACCATCCAGTGCATGAAATGTTGACTCATAACTCATAAAAATGTGAGTTGCTTGGTTCTGAGAAGTTTGCATGAGAATAATGGAGTGCCACCAAGCCCGCAATTGAGGAGTAATAACTTTTTTGAGGATACTTTAAGAGAGGACAAACAGAAGCAGGACAAGAGAGTAAACTATTTTAAAACTTCAATGAGGACACAAGGGCAATGAAGAATGAAAATCTTTGAACTTCATTAAGCAAAATATTCATATAGTACTGGTCTATATAAAGAACCCGAAAGTAGGCTACAATAGTAAGCTTGATCGAGGTGTAATTCAGGAGATGATGCGAACTGGGGAAGATTTTACCTTGAGAGGATGGAGCATGTGGATGCGCCTGTATGAAGCCTCAAATCCCAACCATAAGCATCAGACAGAGACACCAGACTGTATTGCTTTGTTAGGGACACAGCCAGTGGAGGAACTAGGGGGGGCGTAGGGGCTCGCCATATTTTGCTTGTAACCCCAGGAAAGCCATTTTACTGAATCAATACAGCTGAATCGCTATGGCATCTGCACAACTTTTGTTGCGATGATTCAGGACTTGTTTGTGATTTTGAGGACCAAATGTGGCATTGAACAACAAAAGGACATCTGCCCAGCCTTGTTTCTTAAATTATTTACAAGTTTATTGCCTCATCTTCTCAAATTTGAAATATCTCAAGAAAATAATTATCCATATCTGAGTTCATTCAATCTTTGAAAACACTTCACCAGTAGTCCTTACAAGAACACATGCCACCCTTGAAATGATGGAATCTATTTGCATCCCTCAAAATAATCTCTCGGCCGGTGACTTTTGATATTAGTTTAATAGCTGAATGGCAGTCTCCACAAACTCGAAGGTTTTTCATTACTCGAATAGGAACACCTTCGGGCAGTTTAAGAAGTCCATATGCCACAGCCAGCTTCTCACTATGATGTCCCAAGCTATGAACTTTCTCCTCTTCATCCACATCATGTAGAACAAAACTATCATCAGGCCTATAGCCGGCCTCTCTCAACAAAGAACCTAATTTCTCCAACATCTTAATGATTAAATGGTGGTCGGAATGTGGTGTGCTCTCTCCACCAGTGAACATATGAACCTTCTTCTCTATCTCTATCCAGCTACAACCAGGTGACTTGCTCACATTTCTTGAGCGCATTTTAGTCCTCAACTCTGCCACATCCACCCATTTACCCCTTGATGCATAAATATTAGATAGCAGGACATAAGGACCGGCATTTTTAGGTTCAAGTTCTAGAAGCTTTTTTGCTGCAACTTCAGCCAAGTCTAAATTATTGTAGATCTTACATGCACCCATCAGAGAACCCCAAACAATTGCATCTGGTTGGACAGGCATCTTATCAATAATATCCTTTGCCTCGAGTAAACGACCAGCTCTCCCAAGCATGTCAACAATACAAGCATAATGTTCAGTGCTTGGCTCCACAGAGTATTTTTCCTTCATCGATGCGAATATTTCTTTACCTTCATTTACTTTTCCTGTATAGCTGCAAGCTGAGAGAACTCCGACAAAGGTAACATCGTCTGGAGTAATGTCTGAAGAGCACATGTCAAGGAACACTTGCATAGCTGACTCTCCAGCTCCATGCTGAGCATATCCTGTTATCATAGAATTCCACATAACTATATCCTTAGCAGAAAATTTGTCAAACACCTGATTTGCCTTAGCAAACTGACCACTTTTCATGTACATTGTTATCAATGCAGAACAGACATAGACATCCTCATCAAACTTTGACCTGAGTACATGGCCATGGATTTGTCGACCATAATCCAGAGTTGCTAGACTTGCACAAACAGAGAGAGCACTTATCAACGAGGGGAAATTAGGTTCCGTTTTATGCCTCTGCATTAAGCCAAATAAACTAAGAGCCTCCAATTCAAACCCATTTCGCTCATAAACTTTTATCATAGAACTCCATGTCCTATTGTCCCTCTCCCTCATTGAATCAAATATATTCCTTGCTTTCAACACCTCCCTTTTATGACCTAACCCAAGTATCATTGCATTACAAGCAACAATGGATTTCATTGGCATTTCTTCGAAAAGTTCCAAAGCCTCTTCCATCCTTCCAATTTGAGCATACCCCATCAGCATTGCAGTCCATGAAACTTCATTCTTCTCAACTGGCATGACCTCAAACAGCTTCCTAGCAACATCAACCCGCCCATTTTGAGCATACCCATTGATCATACTTGTCCAAGAAACCACATTCTTCTGTGACATCTCATCAAAAATTTCCCTCGCTTCATCCACCCGTCCATCCTGACACAACCCGACAACCATACTAGTGTGTGCCACAATATCCTTCTCAGGCATTCTTTGGTACAATCTCCACCCATCATCTATCCTACCCTCTTGAATCAACCCACCCAACATAACCGTCCACGACACAACGTTCTTCTCCTCGTCGGGCATTTTCCAAAACAACCCCTCAGCTTCCTCACTAACCATCCCAGCCTCGATATAACCACGAATCAACACAGTCCAAGAAACGACATTCTTGACCGGCATTTTATCGAAAACCGCTCTAGCTTCATTCAACATCCCATTTCTAGCTAAACCAGTGATCAGACCATTCCATGATACTATATTTCTTTTAGGCATACATTCAAAAAGTCGTTGGGCTTCAAGGGGCTTCTTGTTCTGAAAAAAAGCGGAAATTATTGAGTTCCATGCAACAATTGTTTTGTGAGGCAATTTATCAAACACTTGCCAAGCATTATCGAGTTGTCCCAAACGAGCAAAACGTGAAATCTGAGAAG
The DNA here is from genome assembly GCA_019722365.1 of Lithospermum erythrorhizon. NCBI lineage: Eukaryota > Viridiplantae > Streptophyta > Magnoliopsida > Boraginales > Boraginaceae > Lithospermum > Lithospermum erythrorhizon. The sequence continues at coordinate 281,331 of JADFUC010000388.1, read as the reverse complement.
TTGATGCTGATATTTCATGATTGTTGAATGTGCAATAAAATCTTCTAATAAATATGTATTTTTGCAAAAATAATGATTTTAAATTACAAGAAATCATTTGGTTTTTTAGCATAAAAATGTCGAAGAGTTAAAAAATGGAGGTAAATTGAGGAAGTTTGAACATAAATAAAAGGCAAATGCTTTGTTTATTTAGTCAAAAAAGAAAAAAAAAAATTACGGTCACGTAGAGAGTTCGTTTTTTTATTGTATATTTATGTGACGACTTAATTTGTACTTTGTTAAATATCATATTTTTATTTGAATTACGAATTAGGTATACGGAAGCATTCTTTTCGACTGATTCTGCAAGCCTAACTCAAACTGCTTTTAATAAGAATGAATTTCCAACCATCTTAATTTTTTTTTTAATCAAACCGAGATGGTGGAAATCTGGTTCGAATTTACTCGTTAACAACACTAATAAGCTCCCAATCCTCCCATAGCGTGACATGACATCCTCGTTACCCGACTCAGTAACCCGGGAAATCGAGTAAGAACATGTACCCGAATATGAACTTGTTTTACTCGATGCCTAACGAGTAAACAAATTGTTTTGTTTCTGGCTCAGAACAACTAGGTATCGTACCGCCAATTCCATGCATTGAATACATTCAAGAACATTTGGGTAGCTGGCATCGAGATAGTTGAATTTATGTTGGATTTTAGATTTAAGGAATAAAATAGTGAGTTTTTTTAATGTGAGTTGAATATTAAAGATCCTTTTGATCTTAATAACAAGTCGAGTCTCTTTGAGTTATATGAGTTACAAGATGACAACAGGGAAAATAATGGAATATCAATTGTTTATTTACATTTATTTGTCTTACGCAAAGTTTTCTGAAATTATATTTTCAAGTTTTTCCAATAATAATTTTGCACAATACAATTATTGTTTCAAATAGTAACATCAAAAAAATAAAATTTAGTGTTTATTTTAAATCACCAACTCAAAAATTCAAATCCCGCCTTGCTTTTAAAACAATAACTCGCTCATTTTACTTTGAAGTTTTGAATTTGTATAGCCGAATGACTTGTTTGAACGTGTAATATCTTGACACTTTAACTGTTTTTTTTTAACTTGCATAATATTGTTAGTTGTAGTTTTTTTCATAACATTGTTAGTTTATTATTCTCACTTCCTATGTCTCATACTCTTTAGTAGCTCTTCAACGAAAGCAACTGGGACGAACTGAGTGATATATATATAGGTCTGATTCGTCAGCCTAAATGGTTGACCTAATCGATAAAGCTTAGCGAATCATAGGGAAAGTTGATACCATAACTCACCTCGTATTTCGCTTCATAAATACCTTTTACTTATAAGACTTTATTCTTTAACTGTGAATTTACTATTTTATAATACATTCTACTAAATAAAAATTCTACTTGATCAAGTTTGAGTGTCTGGTGGATCGCATCTACGTCACGCTTTTAGTACTACGGCCGATCAAGTCTCGACTCATAGGATCCCGAATCAAGCGACCACTCCAACACCTTCCAACCATTCTAAAAGCGGGAGAGATTTTCCGTGATGTGCCAAAAGAGAACTATTTCACCAAGTCAATTCAGATAGTAGTCCTATCAATCCCAAGTCCTCAGACTGCAGTCCTGCCGACATTTCAGAATCCGATTAATCTTCGCTGATCACATTTATCGCTGGGCGCCCGCTTTGAAAGGATCGAAAGAGCAAAGATGAATAATACAAACGTGTATGTTGGCTTTTATTCATTAACAAAGTACTACCGCCCCAATACCCAAATCTGATATCGAGGCCGGTATACAAAAGCGCGGTTAATGAAAGTACTAAACATGAAATGGTAAAGTGACAACGCAAATATCTCGGCTATATATACACAACACTGCACATGGCGACTCCGCCGAGAGTAGCCGAGGCCCCTCAAGTGACTCGCTGTGATAACTATGAAAGGCGCCTAACGCTACTCTCGCAAGCACTGCTCACGTGTCAGTAGCCAAAGTTGATCTCGTTACTCAAAAGTTACAACAAGAACGGACATTAAAAAAATGATGAAGGCATTTATGTCAACCGCTATCCACAAAAAAGAATGCAAACGAAACGACATTCACAAATACATCGACGTAGCATCGCTACCAAAGCGGTTTCATTTCGCCTCAATTCACAAAGCGATCCCATAAAGCATTTCAGAAGACTTCGGCAAAATGACAATCAAGACCCAATGATCCGACATATACACTCAAAGCTTTTTCTCAAACAAATTTTACCGGATCAAGATTGATTCGGGTACATGCACCGCCTATCAAATCCATAGATTCATATCACCGCACAACCACGCTGCCTATCAGAAAGTTTGATCCGAACACAAAAACATCGTGATGAGAGGGCGTTAATTTAACATTCAACAAAGCCCAAATGAAAACCCCTCAAGAAGTTATCGAAAGGTTATAATGACATATTGCTAACCATACCGTGTTAATTATAATGAGCATATATGGCATTTTATCATGTTACATAATGGAAGTTCAAGAAGGCTCTAGTTTTGAAGCTCGCCTGCTTCAAATATGAACTCACAAATACGGGTTAGATAAAGATATAAAGTCAAGGGAATTGAATAATAAAAGGGCAAAACCAAGGATCTTCGTGGACACTTAGAAATGTAGGACGCATCATGCCCGCCTAAGAAAGTTGGCCAAGATGTGATTAGACCAAATATGCGGGCAAAGTTCTAAAAGAAGGAATTGAGGAACCGCTACCGCTAAAAAGGTTTCTCTAGTTTAGTGTACCCGGTTTCCAGAGGAACAGCTAACACCGGCTATGGTGTCAATAAAGTGTGGTGTCTATACTACATGTAAGAAAAGCACCGCTTCCTGTGCTCACAAGGGATTTGGTATGTCATGACCAAAGCAAGCAGGATACATTCGCTACTACGAGTATCACCTGGGAACAATTACGATACAAATGAATGTAATCCTCAACGTAGATTGAGAATTAATAAGTATTTATACTTAAAAGAGGTCACGAGTAAGTGGAACTCGCCGAACAATACACGCCAAAAACCGTTGCATCCCACCTCTACCACAAGTTAAAGCGTAACTCCGCCGAGTGCCTGTGCTCACTGGAAGAATTGATACTATTTCGTGGTATTGGCCGAGGGGGCTTTTATTCACACAACTCCAGAAAAATTATGCACGGAGTGGGAGGTCTATTCAATCAACCAAACCGCTTAGTTCGAGCAAATGATAATAAGTTTAAGATAAAAGTGAGTCGATGGGTGGGATCAACTGTCACACGATTTATCCCGCGGTTATAGCACCAATAATTGTCGGCCCACCGTGGGAGCTTAATGTCAGCGGATACCGGGTAGTTCAAGAGATATATCAGTATGTCAGCACTTTTGACAAATTGCAGCCATACAAATCGCTTCCATACACCGCTAACGTGGTTTCACATATGCCATTCTATATAAACGCTATAGATGTCTCGCTGACTTCACCGTAGGGAGCGGATACGCCAGCCATCAAATATCGAGCTCAATTCGCGGGTTGACTTCGAGGATCGCTCATACAATGGATCGATAAAGCCGATTAACCATTAAGAGCGATACATCGGGTTCATTCAAAATAAATTTTTCCTACCCCGGGCGGGCATAGGAGAGTGTAAGGCATCAAAAGAAAGCAAGTGAGGCGCATCGACATCGCATTCACCACCGAATGTACGTCCAGCGGCCGAAAGAAAGCGGAGTAGGAAAATTACATGGAGATTAACTCTACAAGAGCTGTCGGGATGAAGAGAAATTCTAAAAGAAATGTATAGTGAAAAAAGTGGCTCGCCATTACGAGGAGGTGATAATTGTTCCTTTCACACAAGCGAAACAAAGTGGTAGAACCTTCGTGATCGTACCAAGTTTGGAAAATATCATCAACATCGCTGATAGCTGATAAGCAGAGTTCGAGATGCGCTGCTTCGGGGCCTCGGTGATACGCCGTGCATGTAATTCAACGTCAGCAGACATAAATCAGATATTGATCCAACCTTCTCACCCATCAAGCAAATGAAAGGTTGTTTAACGGCTTAAAAGAACACAACCATGCGGGAACAGGTACAAGCTTTAGTTGAAAGCTGCTGTGCAATCCGCGAAGTTAAAATTCCCTCGCCTGGTAAAGAAACGTGAAAGCATCGGTCGCGTTCTCAATGTTAAAGCGGGGCGAGCGCATAAATTTTACTAACTGAACAAAGCACGCCCCATGATTTCTATCCGCCTTGTCTAAGACGGTTGGTTGACGGAAGGCCGGGGCCAGCGAGGTTTTCTCGACTTCATGGATGCTTCCCGAGGATATCATCAAATCCGCTGCCGACTACGTGTCCATACACCTTGTTTTAATTATGACTTAAATATTAATTAGTATCTAACATATGTTCTAAATTTTATTTATTTTATAGGCATGTTAGAAAGGTGCTTGTCGGACGCAGTTGATATTTATATCAAACAAGACAAGATCAAGACATCAAGACAATGAAGAAACGCTACGAGCCTTCAATATAGTTAATAACAATGTTAAAAGACGAGTACGCGATATAAAAAGAAGTTAATCAACCATACAAAGCTTCAAAGCACACCACGACGGTTGTTAAGAGTTTATCATTTACCGGTCAAGAAACGACTCAAAAAGAAGAAGACCTAAGAATCAAGATTGAAAGAAACGAGCATTGATGCAGAAGCCAAAATTAGGTAAAAGCTTATGGTCAATCTTACTTACTTTCCTTTCTTTCATTCGACAAGATCTCATTTGGGGAGATATTTTTCAAATCATTTTTCGACAAAAGAACTTAACCGCTCCAATGTTTTAACTATGTTTGTCAAAAGAAAATATTTGAATATTTTGATTTTTATAAAACTTACTATTATATCATTTTATTAAAAGAGTTTTCCAATGCTTTTGAATCACAAAATCTGGAAATGAGAATGGAAATGAATTTCTAAACTTTGTCGGGTCCATGGTGCGCCTCCATCTAATAAGAATGGGTCTCGATGGTCGCCTCGATGGAGCCGAGTGAACTTTTGGCAAGTTCATCAAGCCTCGACGAGCACCACGGCAAAAGTTAAAATTACCTGCTGAATGTCAACTCTATTTCATCCCTATAAAATCCGCAACTTTCTATCTTCTTTCCCAACTCTTCCCAATAAATTTAAATGTTTTATACTTATTTCTCATCTTTAAAACACCAAATATCTCAAACACACGAGCTTTAATCATGATTATCAAAGAGAACGAAGCCTGCTCAAGGCTAAACTTGAAACGAAACGGAAACAAAGAAAGCATTCAAGGTATTTGATTTAAATGCCCAACAGTGAGCTCAAGAGCCAATGTCTTATCTACTCAACAAGGAGAGTTCAACAAGCTCTCAATGTTATATCTACTCAATGTAAGCAGCTATAAATCGGTAATACTCTTTATCTAATCCATTATGGATTATCATGCATAAAGAGTAAACTTTCTTCGAGAAAAGGTTAGCACAAAGGTTCTTTAGCAGAGGTTTTCTACTGAAGTGAACTCGATTATGTATATTCCAGCGAGATACTTCAGACGGTTCTAGTGGTGGTTAGGCTGAGCCGGCTGCTCAAGGTCAGGATACCTCGAACGCCGGTGGTATTCCCGAGGTCAAGCTGAGGAGATTCTCAAGTGTTTGCCTGAGGCATAAATTTTTAAAGTTCCTCCACGGGGTTTAACTAGACGGTATATTGAGTTACGCTCTGTACCATGAGTTCGAACTTCGATAATATATACGGTATACTCGGTGGCATTCCGATTTTGCTTCAGCTGACGTCAAGCTGCTTCTGCCTGGGAAAGGTAGCCATTGTTCCACGGTAATAGCGATGGTATGTATTCCAGAGTTTCGCTTGTACGCCTACGGCAGGGTTACTAATAATATATACGGGTTACTTTTCCAAATCCTGTCAAAAGCCATGGTCAAAGGCTCAGATTTGCCGGCTCGTTAAACACGTTGTCAAGTTTTGCATTCTCTATCCTCAACTCTTTAAAATTACTGATATTATATTTATGATAGAAATGGTAGGATTCGATTATATGCTAGTTTATGTGCTAATCAATTCGTCAGCATATAATTAAATTTACTTGAGGTATTGATATGACAAGTTTAATGTACTAAAACAATATCCTATGATTGTGAATTCATTACTCATGATTATTTATAGTTTCATTTGATCAATGAACTTATTGTTATATTCCGCACCCATCAAATCTCATGTTTAAACTTGCTATCAAGAATGTTTTAAAACTCACCTAGCATATCTTTGTATTGAATTGTTATATGTTAAATGTATTGCTACAGGACATCACGCCACGAATGGACTTAATCGTATTATGATGAATGAAGCTAATGTTAATATCGGACACATGAAGTTATGGATGTTTATCAGACATAATGAATTCTAGATCGCTTTATTTATTTTATCTTTTTATCTAGCATTCATATAAAGAGTGTTAATATTACTTTTAGCATATTCCGCATTTGTTTACAAATTACTAAAGTCATATTTCCCAAGTGAAACTTGTATTAAAGTTCAGATAAGGCTTAAAACGGTCAATGACCCCAATACCCCTTATTCACTCCCCTCTAAGGACGCCATAGCTAACATCCTACGGCCCCAAAGATGAAGAGAAAAACGCATTCATAATTGAACGGGATTATATTGCTGGAAATGATGTCGCTTGCCAGTTAACGCGGGCTAATTTAATGAATGGTAAATTTATATTCGTCAAATTGGACGAACATGGAGATTTACGGGATGATATTATTAAAGAAGGCACTAAGCGATCACCCAATAATCTTAGGAAACCTTTAATAAGCTGTTTACATAACAGATTAAATGTGAACCCCGAGAAATGCCTTTTCGAGTCACGCCGTAGAAATTCCTGGCATATGTTAAGTTCTAGGGGAATCGAGCCAAATCTGACAAGATAGACCGCTTATCGGGGATTTAAACCGCCTAATAGTTACAAGGAGGTACAAAGCTAACGGGTCAGTTTCGCCTTAACCGCTTCATATCCAAGTCCGGGGAAAGAAATCTACCCTTCTTCAAGAATTTAAGACGCATGTCAAAAGAAAAGTTTGTACGGATGAATCAATAAGTTAATGGAATGGTGCCTTGATGAATTGAAAAGGTATTCGGGTCGCCCTAATTACTGACTCGAGCCAAGAGAGTAATGCATGTTGGACTGCTAAGGTCCGATGCTGCAAGAAGAACAGACATTACAACAAGTAGAAGTGGGTACGTAAACCGACATACTATGTTAGCCACGCTGCTAAGAGACGTATATAGATACCCCATAATGTATAAAAACCGCTTTTGCTCGGGTGATTTCAATGAGAAAAATGAAAGTTTATTTTCGAGTCATACCCATTGCCAAGCCAAGATGACGTCCAAGCAGCGGGCGCTATCCAACTCCGGCTTATCGAGGCGACGACTACTGCTATGAGTCGGGTAGAGTTTCAGATATCTTATACCCTGTGACCAAGATAAGAGCACAAGAATTGGCGGATTTTACAATCGAACGCATCGCTTGAGCAATCCCACCATGTTGCAAGTGACCTGAGACTCAAAGAGTCAATCAAACCAAACCCAATCGACATTATTTGTGGATCGAGCCCGCAACGACCAACGGGCAAGTGCTGGTGACGAAATAAGCATCCTCGGGACCTGTAGAGAAACAACGTAAGATGCCCGCGGTTCTGCTTCCTAGCAACCAATAACGAGGCGAATACGAAGCAATAATTTCTCGCTTAAAGCTCAAGCTGCTCCAATGGAGTAAGAGCTATCAAAAAGCGAGACTCAAATTGGGCGAGCAGATCAAACCAGTTGAATGCCAAGCATTGCATTTGAGTCATCTTTAAGCATATTCCTTAGAGGCGAGAATGAAAGGGCAGATTTATCCATGCTCGCAACCACTTATTACAACGAGTTACCGTGATGGGGTATATGTTGGGAAGCCTCATGACTAACCCGCTAAACAGATCGTTATGAATGTATCGGATCTAACATCACTACTCAGGAGCCAATAACAAGTACCTAACAGTATGCATCCTCAAGCATACAACATTGTAGGCTAAAAGGATATAGAACCGAAGCTTTCAAATAATTTATATATCAAGGAGAATTATATAGAAATTGGGACGGGACCGTTAACTCGTGTCAACCGAGAATGTTCTCAAGTTATTGGGCCGAGCATAATGGGACGCATGAAGTCACATCAAGCGATTCTTTAGCTATTAAGACTACCTGAGTCAAAATTATCGTCAACGCGGTAAAAGACGCTTCATGTGAAGAAGTCAAGGACGCCATTAATGTGGACGGGAAATGTCCCCCAACTACCCACTTCATCCCTCACACCAATGTAAAGTCTCCATTCCATTTTACATGCTGGGGAATCGACTTGGTGAAATTGCCTAAAGCCCAAGGAGAAACGGGGTTCACTATCGCTGCGCTTAATTATTTCACCAAGCTGGCAGGCGCACCGGCCAAGACTGTGAAAGTGAAGAGGGTTCGCTTATCAAGGAAAAAATGATCACGCTGTCTGGAATCCCAAAAATATTGGTATCAAATAACAGTCTCCAATTTGAGGCAAGTATTAGCGATTTAAATTTAAAAATTTGAATTGAAAGCACCGATTCGCCTACCATTATCCCCAAGCGAATGGACATGTTGAAGTTATGAATTGCATAATATTTAAAGGCATCAAGAAGAACATACTCAGAGCGGTAGCGAGGAGTGGAGTTCGGACGTAAGAGTCTCAACACATATTACGTGGTCGCTACACCCACGCCAACTGCTAAATGCATTTAAGCTCCTTTAGCCTAATCTACGTAACTGAGGCGGTTTTACCCGGTAAATTGGATTACCCACATACAAGAGGATCGGCTCAAGAAAAGAAACGCATCAAGCAATAAGGAATATCTCAAGTTCGTGGATGAGTCGGTAGATAAAGCCTCAGATAAGACTCTAAAGTACAAATATTATGGCAAGGACATACAACCCAAGTGGTCAAAAACCGCCAATTTCATTCGGGGAGATATAGCTATTGCGGTTTCACGAGTCGCCTAAAAGAACAAAGCAAATTGAGTCTTAAATGGAGGGCCTTATCGGTGTAAAAATAATCAGGGGACCAAATACCCATGAAAGCTAAGACCTGGGATGGCAAAAGTTGGTTCTAACTCCGCACGAGTCTAAATTATGCAAGTATTTCTCCTATGTAATCACCAAAGAGGGTCACGTGAACTGGCCTCAGTTAAGTGGAAAAGTCAGCTTTACTAGAGTGAACCATTAATAAAAGGCGGTTTTATCTTTTAGATGACTTCATAAATTATGCTGGAAATGCTACTTAAGGCTTGTCAAGTATACAAACTCCATAAGCATACTTATGCTCATTCACACGCATTAAGCATTTAACTGATCATTCGTTGGTAATAAAATAAAAGCCCTATAACCACTCATTAACATTAATAAATATGGAAATAGCTTTTTATATACATAAAACCGGCTGATGGGCCATATATACTACGGCTTCATAAGTCAAGCGCCAACCTCGATCGTAGTTATCAAACACCGCATATGGGCAAGGGCATATAAACCACAACGAAAAAGACAACGTAATGCTAAAGCAATGGCAACAAGTATAAATCAGGATTAAACGCATAAGCAAGCTTAAACGAAAAGCAACTAAAAAACACAATATTATAAAACAAAGCTGCTTCAAAAGGCAACAAGTTAAACTTATGTTCTTAATAGTACATTAGAAATAACAGCATAACTAGAAGCAGGGCATCACGACGCAAGGAGCATCGCTCTTTCGCCTTCTCGGGTCGAGTGAGCAAAGAGATCCAAAGTGAGCGAACGAGTCCGGATCATATCCTTGATGAACTCTTTCATAATTCACACGACAAGGATCGACTTCCTTTGTATATCTTGCAAAGCAGGACATAGCAATAAGCTACTTCCTCCCCGCCTCACTACGAAAAAGCCTCGTGATCGTTAATAATCATAAATGGCTTTCTCGACTCCGCCGAGAAAGAGTCTCTTCGCTAGCTTTTGGCCTTTTGTCTAGCTCACTCATCCTCTCACCGGACAGATTACCAAGTCAAGCTTATCGAGATGTCAAAATTCTCACTTCTAGGCTCGGTGTTCAGATGTTATGTTGTGTTTCTTGATCTCAACCAAAGTTTGAGCGGTTGCCTCTTTCCTTCTTGGTCCACTGTGAGTGGTCAGCGCTTTCAGCCTCTCATTCTCCTCCTCTCGAGTCTCGGATTTGAGTCATGGGCCTCGCTTCTCACAAGCCTCAAAGACGCATCATTCAAGATCCGCCTGTGCCTGGGCCGCAGATAACTCTTGTTCAAGGTCTACACAGTAAAAAGAGCAAAGGATGAGTATGAGCTGCTAGTATGAATACCCACGTATACAAGTAGCTAAGTTCGAGTAGAATGCATCACCTTAATCAAAGTTGCAAGCCTACAATTTCCATTTAACTCCGTAGGTCAACAACGGAGTCATAATCTCTTTCTCTCGATCCGCTTCTAGTAAAGTAGGCGCGAAGCACGGAAGGCATCCGACTTCTTCCATAAGTTAGACTCTTCATTAACTTGGAAACCACCGTGAGGGTTTATGGTACTAAGGAAGTTTCGGCTTAATACCCCATCTCAATTGGTTGCAGTCGCTTCAGCAACGCTGACGCTGAAGCCGACGAGGCTAACCCCTTTGGGTGCCTTCTTGACTAACGCCGCTATCGTCCGTTCGACTGCTGGCCTTAATCCGAACCGGACCAAACTGAAATCGTTCTCAAATTGACCGACCGATCCGTATAAATCCTGGCCCCAAGCATCGGTTTATTCAGAATCAACCGGGTCCTATCCGAAACCTAAGTTCGATATCCGAAACCGAATTTTGTATCCAAAATTATAATTGGTATCCGAAACCCATAATTTGTATCCAAAACTATAATTCTTATACAAAACACATTATTAATTATAAGTTTATTACTCAAAACTCAAAACACATTATTAATTTTTTTTTATTTAACCTTACCGCACCGATCCGCTCGTTACCGGCCCGATCCGTTTCGCAAGTTACCGGCCCGATCCGAGCTTTTGCTTACTGATCGGATGCTTCCCGATCCCTGATATTAGGAACCTGACCGTATCCGACATATTTCGGACCGGTTTTCGACTGGCCTACTGATCGGTTCCGACCTGGCTCAAGTTTGTCCGCCTATCAACAAAGACTACTCGGGACAGTGAATAATGAGACGGCGTCTCGGCCAAATCCAATATTTCGATAGCAACTAAGAACGGACTTTAGCCTCTTAGTGAAAAAAAGCTCAGTGACACTTTCCAGCAGTATGTCTCTTCTAGACATTGTAGAACATTCGTCACAACGATCACGGCTGCGCTTACCTCCATGTGAGCCTTTGATTCTTGGCAAATTTTTATCCATTCGCTCGCCGAAAAGCCGGGAACGCGACGCTACTACAGAGAAAAGTGGGAACCTCCTTGCCCACATTTAGTAGTCACGCCAACACTTCATCTCGCAGGAGTAGAGTTAAGTAAGAAAGAAAGAACTATGGTTGTCGGTAATATGTGAGGCTATACCTAATCTACGGCGCACCACCGCTATCAAATTCTTGACCGATCAAAGCCTCAAGATGACCAAAATACCCTCTCACAAAACACTTTATAGCGGCGGGTTTGTCAAAAAAGTCGCTTTCAATGCGATTCCAGCCTTAATCGCGCTGCAACTTGGTGCTTCGCTCCTCCGTAAAGTCCATTTCGGGGACCTGCCTCATGCCTCATCTCATATAAAGCACCATTGAATGCTTACCTTCTTTTTGGAAATTCTTTCTCACTTTGGGGTCGGCAAAATGTTCCAAATTTCTGGGCAACAGGAAGAGATGTAGTCGGCCCGTGTAGCCATGAGGCGTTGTGTACGTTAAAAGGTTAGTATAGCTGGGTATATATTTCAAATGCATCCTTCACGCCACTACAAGACATGATACTAACCATCCGCTAGCATGGATTTGCCCCGGGCAGATAACCGTCACACAATTCATCTACAAAGTGCTGGGTGCCAGAGAAGTGTTCAGAGGATGCGGACAGGGCTAAAGGACCATCTCGTTGAAATCAATGAAAATTGATTCCCTTTATTATGCCCGCTGGCCAAGGAGCATCAGGTATCAATTCATTTACCGCGTTAGTTAAACGCGATTACTGTAACTTAGCGCTCACCTTAAGAATCGATATTACCAGTTCGGGGTTCTCATGATAATTTGGCAAGGCGAGATCAAGTGATCTACTATTAATCGTTATAATAATAAGACCGGGTCAATTATTATTATTATACAACTTAATATTATCCGGTACTCAAGGCCACACACATACAAAATGATATTCGAATCATACTTCATGCATGAAATTAACGACTTCAGATATTAAGAGAGATGTATTCTTATTATTTATATATTTTGATAAATATATCGATTTAACATCACCGGTTAAACTTGCAAGCTTTAATCAAGCATTGAAATTGACGACACCGATAAGTTATTCCGATAAATGACTCGTTAGTGTTTTAATTCGACTTGCTGTTGATTAAAATAAACAAATCACCAAGGACTATTATTGGCTACACATAATGTCTAATTAACGAAGTTAAACCGATTTCTAACGGTGTCATGAACGAAGGAAATCAAGGACTAGATGAAAAGGAAGAGCATGCGGTTTTTTCATTTCCTACGAGAAAAACCTCAGCTTCCACCTTTCGGCTGTAAAGCCGCCTCTCCCTAAGAAATGGAAGAGATTTTCTCTTCCATTTTGTTCCTCACAACTCTAGCAAGTTCAAGTTCACTGGACGATTCCCTCCAAAGCGCATAAATCTAGAGGACATCGCTTTTCGTGTCGACAAGCACTGGAGAGGTTTCTCAAGGGCATTCACGCGAGGCATCTACTGGTGAGTTGTCTGGCCTTCTTCCGCCGCGAATAAAACTTTTATTCATAATTAATTTATGTGTTTTAGATTAATATACATTACTAGGATCTGGATGTATGAATTGGTATTTAATCACAAATATAATTCATACTAGATTCTAACACCACGCTAAGCGAGACAGTCAACTAAGGCTCAAAATCATCTCCCAGGAACGCGCATCCTCCGGCCAGCGGATGGAGAATGTTGGTTCAAAATCACTAAGTCTTCACCTTAAAAGGCCACTGCAAAAGTTAATTACGATACTGAATGCCACCGCTTATCAAAGATTAGTATCTTCTCCGCGAAGTTCATGGTTTGCAAAAGAGGAAGGAGCAGCTCGGTATGAGTTCAGAGCGTAATTCCAAAGGATGGCGACCACGGCCTGCAGAATCGCATCTGGCTTCAAAGGTCTTTACCATTTAATCGACTCGCCACTTCTCGCCATATCCCGAGAAATCGCTATATTAGCAAAGGATCGTGGTCCTCGAAAATTTCAAATTTCCTATAGTAAACTCCGCACCCACCGCGGTTTCGCTGTTGACGTAGAAGAAAATTTTGATCGGAACCGCCGACACATCTGTAAGTACATAAAGGCCGGGTTAAACATAATCAAAAAGCTTAGTAGAACTAACCCAAAATATGGGTAATTTGGGGGAAAATAAAAAGGCTCCAAGAACATTCAAAATTTAAGTACGGACTCTTCATCTTCAACCTCCAAAATACGTTCCTCAAACTTCCTTAATCCAAACAATGACCCAAACACATCAAAAAGCAGTTATTCTAACATAAAAAAATAGGAATTCAACAATTTAAAAACCCCAAGATATGGAGTACATAGGGAAGTTCTTCGAGAATTTTCACAATTGATTATGGGACGACTCAAGAAACTTCAAAACCCTATTTCTCCCTATTACCTAGAAGATAAATCGCCAAAACACCCTTCAATCAAACATGAATTGGGTAGATATATCATGAATTTTATCAAATTCTCATGGTATAAACCAACAAAGTTCTTCATACATAAACCCTAACAGTAAAACCTCATGGGATATTTGGAACGATGCATTCGAGGGGAAGTTATACAAGATTCAAGAACTTGCAAAGCATAAAAGGGTGCCAAGCCATTTCGAGATGGCTCAAGTTGCGTAAACACGGCGCGGTTATGTTCACAAAAGGTCACAGTAGAATGACAACATGAAAACAAAAGTTGCACCTGACGTAAGATGAACTGCTAGAAATTAAAGTGAAAAGAAAGTACACTTTAAGGCGCGCGGAGTACTTTATGTATTTAGATCCGCGCTCGATCTTCGACCGTCGGCGGCATTTTATTACGCATAAAGAGTATGCCGTGATTCCACAAGGCTTAATCACTGGTGAAGAAAACGAGGATCCGCATGACGCAGCTTTTGTCCAGAAAGTCGATATTTGTCGAAGACATGGCTTCCTTCAAACGCTGTATAATGGTTTCGTTATGGGATTTGTCCAATTCGAACGGTCCTCGTTTATAAGTAGTAGTCATATCAATCCGAAATCAAGTATGGTAATCCTCGCTGACATTTATAACTGACATTAATTCATGGATCGCTACTTATCATTCACTAAGAATCGGCTCAGTTGGGATCAAATTCCCAAACATATGGTATGACTGGATTTGAAGGACATAGCTTGAAAAAAAATAGGGCAAAACTTTGTTTGTTTTATAAAAAGTTATTGTATACCCAACCAGACTCTCTCATTTTCTAAACTCCTTCACTTTTGAATAAAATGGAGGAAGTAATATTTATCTGGTTGATTTAATATACAGTATTTATAATTCAACATACTGTCATGATTTTGCAACAATTATGAATGGTGGACGACATCTGAGTTTAATTATTGGCATGTGAATTCCTATTTGGATAGGTCTGTGTGGTCAACATGGCGATGATGTTGTCCCTATATATTGTGTAATTTCTGAGAACATTTTGTACTTTTTCAAGTATTTGGAAATTGAATTACGGACTGAGCATACACCCCTGGCCTCTCAATCAATTACCAATTCAAGGAGTAGTGACTTCATGGTCAAACACGGTTCCCTATGGAAAATGACATACCTACTAGGCTACTACTCCTATTATTCTACTGTTAAGATTACTCTATAGCTATGTTAAGATTAATATTTCCCAATTGTATCCATTTCAATGGATTTCATACTTTTTCGTGAAATGTAATTGACGTTTGAATTGCTGGTGTGGAAGGATGTTTGGTTTTAATTGAAAATTGAAATCGAATTTATTTCGTTGGTTCTTTTCAATATCGAATTTAAATCGATTTGGTATAGATCTCATCGATTTCAGTTTCTTATGTCTATCATTTTGGAATTAAAATTAAGTTATAAAACTACTAGACTAGATCTAATTTATGTAAGTTCAATAGAACATTTTAAATTAATTATCTGTCTAAAATACGTAATACTATTTTTCTATATGCGTATTCATGTATTATTTTTAACTTTAAAGCTGAAACTATCGTTATCTTCAGCATTCTTGCCATGTGTGCTTTCGAGATTGCCCCTAAACTATCATTTTTTTCAAATTACCCCCTAAAATCAAGTTTTTCTATTAAAACTAGAGAAATATTTTTTAATAGAAAGGCAAATTTGGAATTGCATATACATTAGATATTTGGGATCTTTTAAAAAATAGGTTAACAAATTAAAAATTGAAATAAAACCCCCTACCGCCTCCCCTCCCACATAACCCCCAAATTTTACCGTTCACTTTGACCTTGACAACGTAGCTACTAAATCAAAAACACTTTATCGAGGCCTAGCGATGAATTGGGGCATACCGTCAGATCAAGATTGCCCAGTTATGAAAAAATGGGGGTTTGGTTGTTGTTTTGTCCCAAAAAGATTTCCATTTTTATTTTTTATTTTTGTGTGAGAGTATGGCTTGAGTTTAAATGGAGTGTTATGGATGAGGAAGTTGATATGGGGATTTCACCGGTTGTGTTTTGGTAATGAAAAGGTAGAGATTGTTGTAAGAGTACATGGGAATTTGCAATAGTTAAGGAGGAGGAGGAGGGAGTCGGAAGCAGTGGTGAGGTTTGAGGGTGTGGAAGAGGAGGGAGGGAGTGGAGGCGAGGTAGGAGCCACACGGAAGTTAGAGGGCTACAGGGTCGATGGTGGAGGCAAGCAGTGTAGCCACTTGTGAGGGGACGATGCTCGGTGGGCATTGTGGGAGGAGGATTGAAAAAGGCGGTGGTCGGTTAGTGTGGGGAAAGTGGAATTGGTGGTCTGCGTGATCTCGCCAAGTCGGGGTAGAGTGATACTTTAGGGTTGGGGTGATGAAGTGGGGTGGGGTGGGTGTGATTTTATTATATTTAAAAAGAATTTAAATATTTTGTTACATTTAATCATTATTTAAGTATGATATATAAAAATTCTTATTTTATCCTTGACAAAAGTCATATTCGATTTTAATAGTAGAAGAGAAGCTTGATTTTAAGAAATGAGTGAAAAGAAGAATAGCTTGGGAAGCGAGGCAGAAATGATAAAAGTTTTAGAGCGTGTGAAAGATAATTGTTAGTTCGGTAAAAGAAGAAAGAAAAATGAAAGATTTATATATCTCTTATTATATTATATACAAATAAACGAAACAATAATCCCCAAATTGCCCTTAAGCTTAAAATGTACATCTGGTAGATGGTACCGATAGAGCACAGTGGCGTCGTGGCTCCATGAGGGTTTTGAGTTCGAATCTTGTTGGCAGCATGTCTGTGCTATTTGTAGCAATTACTAATTGTGTTTGGTTAGGAATTTATGTTTATATATTATTCGTAATTTTGCAATCTTATGAAATTATCTTTCTTAAATATTTAATTCTGAAAAAACACATCTACAAATCTTACTTGAATTTTGATCGGTTCGACACCAATTTTATAGTTTGAATCATTTAAATGATACTACTTGACCTTTTAAGATTTTCAGTTTTATACTAATTGAATTACTCCGTACCTTTTTTAAGATTATGATCGGTTCGGAGTATTAAAAGTTGAATTACATAGATTATGTGAGAAATTTGGAAGAATAAAGTCGAGGAATAATTGCAAAATATTCCTCCTCTTTTTAAAAAAAAATAACCATACTCACTCTTGTAAAAAGAAACTCTTAAATTACTTAGCTATTTTTTTATTAAGGTGTGGTGGGGGAGGGTGGTGGGTTTTCCGAGGGAGTGGGGAAGAGAAAAACGAGGGGTCGGGATAAAATCTCATGGGGGGGGAGGGGATGGTGGTGGGTGATGAAAATGGTGGTGGGAGGATGTGTTTGAGCATGATGGTAGTAGTAGGGTGTATTTTGAGAAGAGAAGAAGAGGAGGAGGAGGAAGAAAGGGTAGAGTTTTTTTAAAATGAGGGACAATTTAGTATTTTCAGGAGAAGATGTATTTTTTTGCTAAAAAAATGAACATATTATTTTTCCAAAATTTTATATTGATTATGTTATTGTTCTAAATTTATTTAAATTATGTAATCGTTGAAATCACAATCTCACATCCCCATAATGAATCAATTAACTATGTTGATCAAAATTTCAGAATTCGAACACCTTTAACTTCAGTCAAAATGTTATTACTAGTGTAGTAATTGCAAACAACCCCCCACATCCTCCTCCCTTTTCTACTCCCAAACTTCGATTAATTTAAAATTTGAACTTAGCAAAATATACTCTTTTTTTTTGGTTAATTGGTAGAGAAAAATTATTGTTCCTTTAAAATTTGATCTTTTATTTTCTCAACTTTTTAAAATATTTTAATGTTATTTTGATGTCTCCTTCTATATTTATTTTTAATACGGAGTAGTTGAGAAGTTATATTTCCAAGGAAATGATGAAACTTCAAACTTTATCACCTAATTCTCAAATAATTTCATAAATTACTTTTGAGCTAAATAATTACTCGAACAAATATTGAAAGTACAATTTAAACATATTTTACAATAAACATATTAAAAAATCTTTTATGAAAGAAAATAATTATTGTATACATCATGCATAATGTAGAGTTGTAGACCATATCCTCTACCATTTATTTTGATTAAGTTTTCGTTTTCTAAATCTAAACCATAACAATCACTACTCGAACAATAAACAAAAACTATTCATGATCAATTTTTTCATCGAAAACCGAAAACTTCACTTATATATAAACGGACATAAAAAGACATCAAAAAGTTTAAAGGATCATTCATTTTTATTAAGTTTTCTATCTCTAAATCCAAACAGGAACAATCCCTAATCGAACAATAAACAAATATTATTTACAATCAATTTTATTATTGAAAAACCAAAATATCAATTATAAATAAATGGACATAAAACGACATCGAGAAAGTTAAAGGATCATTTTGATTAAGTTTTCATTTTGTAAATCTAAACCATAACAATCACTAATCTTACAATAAAAAAATATTGACCATAAAAAAAATTTAATTGAAAACAAAAACGTCAATCATAAATAAATGGACATAAAATGACATCGAAAAGTTTAAAGGATCACTCATTTTGATTAAGTTTTCGTTTTTCTAAACTAAACCGTAATAATCACTAATCGAACAACAAACAAAAATTATTTACAATCAAATTTTAATTGAAATCCAAAAACGACAATTATAAATAAATGGAAAAAAACGACATCGAGAAGTTTAAAGGACCATTCATTTTGATTAAGACATCGAGAAGTTTAAATGGACAAAAGATTTATTTTTAAATCCAAATTGTAACAATCACTACTCCAACAATAAACAAAATATTATTTACAATCAATTTCGCCAGCGAAAGGAAAAACGTCAATTAAATAAATGCACATAAAAAACATCGAGAAGTTTAAAGGATCATTCGTTTTGATTACGTGTTCGTTTTCTAATTTTTTTATAAATACACCTTAACAAGGATTAAAGACTCGTTTCTAAATCTAATCCGTGAACAATCACTAATCGAACAATTAACAAAATTATTTACAATCATTTTTTCATTGTTGAAGAAAAATAACTTGACGTCAATTAGAAGCAAATGGGCGTAAAAATATCGAAGTTTAAAGGATCGAGAAGGCTAAAGGATGCAGGTGAAAAACCGGACATGAACACAAAACCCTACAACGTGTCACGTGAGGGAAGTAGCCACCTCTCTATATAACAACGCAACATTCACATCTCCGCCTCCACAGACACAACTCCCTTCATCGTATACATCAAACGTTGTTTTTAGGGTTTTCTTGGAAAGGGTTTTGTCCAAAAATGGCTTCAGAAGGTGTTGAACAAGGCAAGAGGATGAAGGGTCAAGTGAAATGGTTTAATGACACAAAAGGGTTTGGTTTTATTACTCCAAATGATGGTGGTGAGGATTTGTTTGTCCATCAGAGTGCTATAAGCTCTGAAGGGTTCAGAAGTTTGGGGGAAAATGAGGAGGTTGAGTTTGAGGTTGAGCATGGTGGTGATGGACGGACTAAGGCTGTGAATGTTACGGGGCCTGATGGGGGTCCTGTTGTTGGTGGTGGTAGGGGTGGTGGAGGGTGGTGGAGGGGGGTATGGTGGTGGGGTGGGTATGGTGGTGGGGGAGGAGAGGGGGTGGCAGGTGGAGGTGGGGTTATGGTGGTGGTGGTGGAGGGGGGAGTGGGTGTTTTAAGTGTGGAGAGGAAGGGCATCTTGCTAGGGATTGTTATCAGAGTGGGGGCGGTGGAGGAGGTGGGGATAGGTATGGTGGTGGCGGTGGAGGGAGGTTTGGCGGCGGCGGAGGGGGGAGGTATGGCGGAGGTGGTGGTGGAGGCGGTGGTGGAGGGTGCTATAATTGTGGTGAAGAGGGGCACTTTTCTCGTGAGTGCCCTACAGGCAGGCGTTGATTTACTACTAAGGGGGGGTAATAATTAGGGGTAATTATGTCATTTTGATATAATTGCTTTCTGATTTATTATTATATCTAGGGGGTCTTTGATATTTTTAATTTAGTTTGGGTTTATTTTAGTGGGTTCTTGAAAAAAAAGTGAACTTTTGGGTTCATAAGTGGTGGTGTCTTTGTAATGGATGATTAAGTGTTAATTTGCTTAATTATCCTTTAATTTATTGTTGGTGTGGTGCTGGTCTGTTTTTTTCTATTGTAATGAAAATCCAAGAGTATGGGGTCTCTCTGTATCTACAGGGTACATTTTATCAATGAATGAAAATATTGGGTTTGCAATTGTATTTTATCATCATGTTATTGCTTTGTTCATGCTTATCTTATTGAATGACTAAATTGTGGTTCGGAAATGTGGGTGTTATATATATATATATATCATGGCTTTTGTGGTGTTAATGTTAACATTTTCCAATGACTTTGACGAGTCTTGGGCTTAAGGGGTCGGATATTACCATGGATAGATTAGTGGTGTAACTTAGAAGAGATATGCCACGATATTACTATAAAAATTCTCAAATCCTACTAATATCGTCTGTAGCATCAATATCGATAATCCAGTCAATATCGATAATCCTGTGATAACAAAGACTGTTTTCAGATTGATCAGATCTGAGTATATAATTGGGTTTGGTAGGTGTTTCTCTATTCTAGTTCTGTTGATTTCCTAGGTATTCAATTAATGTATGAAATGTCTATTCTAGTTCTGTAGATTTCCTAGGTATTCAATTAATGTATGAAATGTCTATTTTATAGGCATCTGACTCCATTAGTCTATTGAGGTTTCATGTTTGATGTTGTTAGCTTTTTGCACATTTTCTAATAGATCATTTGCATACTGAAAATTGGTCTGTTCAATTTGTGTTAATCTCGAGGGATTTGGTGAATCTCGAGGAGTTATCTGGACATCATTGTTTATCCAGAACTTAAAATTCATTTGGATTAAGTTTCAATTTGTTTCTCAAAATATTACTACCTCCATAACAAAATCACCGATTCAATTTAACTAGATAAGTACATCAACAGTTTTTCTATCTTGCTCACTAGTTATGGCTTATGATAATGATTGATTAATGCATACATTAAATATTTAATGTACTACGAGGCCGTTTGGCTAAGCTTTTTTTTTTTTAATTTATAAGTGAACTACTTATAAGTTTCAATATAATTTATAAGTAGGTTACTTATAAAATAAGTTGTTGAAAAAAAGTTAAGAATTGTAACTTTTTTTAAATCAACGTATAAGTTGCTTGGAACTTATAAGTTGAGTGTTAGAAATATTTGCCAAACATTTATTTTTTGCCAAATCAACCAAAAATAAGGTTAGCCAAACATTCTCTACATCTTATACTTTCGCACGACTCTCTCCTCGTTAACTCTCTCTTTTAAAAAACCTCAAGCCTTCATATTCAACCTCAAAATAATATTTTAGAGTAGGACAACCACCATTTTGGTGGTTGTTCTTACTCATTTTATATTTTATTTATTTTATTTCATATTTTGTATAATATTTTTCTCCTTTTTAATAAGATCGTATTTGTTCTTCGATTTATTCATCAAGTCAAAACATATTTTTGCTGGATGTACTCTATCCGGCTATGCAACCGAGCACAAGCATGCTAGTTAGAATAAGGATTATTCGAAGCCGAAGATGCCAACCATCAAAGTGCATTCTAGACTGGGAGCCGTGAATTGGATCAATTGGATCGACAGTGCTGGGGATTACAATTGGTTCAGATTAGATTTTCTTTTAAATTTCGATTTGTAATATCATAGTCAATATATAACTGATTTCTAGCGACGACTTCAATTTCATTTCACGTATATGTTCCCTAATTCAAATTCAATTCGTACGCTTTATGAATAAATATCAATAATCGATTTAAATCAAAAAAATATATTTAATGTAATTAAATTATAAAAAGTATAATCCTATTAGTCTTAATATTTGTCATTCTAAACTTTTCAAGTTCTGATAAAAAAATTGAAGGGTCTTGCATAAAGCTCGTTATTAATGGAGTACAAGAATTGTTGTATTGATTTTATCAACTATCGATAAAATGTTTCTAATCTGATGAATTTGTATGTAATGTGAATGATGAAAAGCATTTAAAAAATATATGAGTACGAATTGAAAAACTATGAATTGAATAACATAAATACAATTGACTTACAACATTATACTAGTATTTTTTTACATAGTACTGGTATATGTTATATAATATCATATCAAAAATATATTAAACATGTTACGTGCATCGAATATAAAATAAAATTACAAAAATTTATTAATTTCGACTATTGAAAAATCAAAACGATCAAAATTCGAGTCAATCTAGAGGGGTAGGAGGGGGTCAGCTGAAGAACAATCATCAAAGAAATTCTCACACCACACGAAAACTCAAAACCCCAACAAAATTCAACTCCAAAGACTCAATCTTTGCATCATTTTCACACATTAATCAATTCCAAACATACCAACTTCATACAATAGACATATTTTTATTACAAGAAAATGTCAAACATAAATTGTTGTACTAATTGTACATCCATTACCTTAATGCCCACAAATTCTTGCAATAATTTTATGCAAGAACCAATAAAAAGATGTGATATTTCGTTGATTTATGGAAATGGGTTCAAGAAAGTGAGGGGTATTAAGGTTTCTAGAGTGAGAGCTTCAATGGTGGACTCATTTGAGGGTGGTTCTAGTTTTGCTCAAAGAATTGAACGTGCTTGGTTGATTGCTGAGGTACGTAAAAATATTTTTTTATGGTGATCAAAATGATTGTCTAGTTTGAATTTTGATGTTTGATTTTTTAGAATTTGAATGATTTTGTATATGTTGTATAATATTTAGTGAATATATATATAAATATGGTATTTTTAATGCAATTTACTGATTTTGGTTCACATCGAAGTTATATATGTTAATTAAGGCGGCAAAGTTTGTTTGGTTTGATTATTGGAAATCAAACTAAAGATGGTATTTTGAACACAATTTACTGATTTATATTGAAGTTGAAGGCGTATGTGTTAATTAAGTTTGTTAATTTGGATTGTTGAAGATTGAACTAGACAATCTTTTAGGGATGGAGGTAGTATGACTCGAGCTCGTTGTTATGGACGGTTGTTTCTTTAGTGTTGTGATTGTTTTGCCATTATAGTCAATTGCTTGATTGTTGAGTTGGATGTTTGGTGAATGATGATTTCTATCATGTGTGAAGAGAGAGGGAAAATGTTGGCCTTGTGGAATGAGAAATTTACGTATGCTAAATGGCTGGATTTCGTTTCATTATTAGCTTAGGATGCGAAAAGCAAATTGAGTTAGGGGATGGAGAAAATTAGTTAAGTTGAAAAGAAGGTAGAATCAATCGCTTAACTGAGTTGGATTCACCTTAATTACTTAGTTGATGTATGGTTCTTGTTCTATATTTCTAAGATCCATAGACCATGTTTCTAGGGAGAGAACGCAAAATTTGGCCAAGATCGGATTTATTTCACAAAGACTTCTCAGGGTAAGGAAGAAGGGGGGAACAAGCACACTTGGAGAGAACTCCTATCATATTGACATATAATGTGATTATGTGAATAGGAGTTGTTTCTGATCATAATTTAGAGGCCCCTTAGTGCCAAAGACGTTGAGTTGTCAGATGCATACTGGAGTTGGTGACCCCCTTACCCTCCCACTGTCTCACTTATTTTCTCCCCCATGCTTATCAAATTTCTATTTCTTTCTCCAAGTTCTATATTAGTTTTATTATTAAAAGAAAAAAGCTCTAATGTATTCTGAAGACAACATTGATACTTAACCCTTGCTCCTATCTTTTTGTTCCATGTTTATATTTTCGAATAGCACACTATATTTTGAACTTTGAAGTCTGTGTAGAGCATACATAAGAGACCGTCTTTTCCCAACTATTTTTTCATGTCATTAATGTAAGTATCTTACTGACTACGGAGAATATTAGTGATGACCACAAGCATATCTGACTTCCTGTCTACATTATCTTGTGCCTTTGGGAGATATATATTAAATTGATGAGTTTATTGCAAAGCATGTTCACAACACCATAAGCTATGTTTTCTGATTGAAATATAATAATGAGGATGAGTATATACTTGCAGCAACCAAGGCCTATAACATGTTCGTCTTGCGACTCAAATGGACATGTTGAGTGTCAATGGTGTCGTGGTACTGGTTTCTTCATCATTGGTGATAACATGCTATGTGAAGTCCCTTCAAGGAACACCACATGTGTTATCTGTGCCGGAAAGGTAAAACGAGTCTGTTGGACCGCTTTAAAACTTGAAACAGAACGAACTCATAAATCCATCACCATCAGTCATGTGTCAACTCATTTAAACCTACAAAACTATTGTGTTTTCAGGGTGCAACTCGCTGTTCTGACTGCAAAGGTACAGGCTTCAGAGCAAAGTGGTTGGACAGTCCTCCCATTTCGACTTAGAAACTGCTGAATTCCGAACATTCTTGCTAGTAGCAGCTACTACCCTTTTCACTCCATGCAGTTGTTTAATCAGCCAGTTTCATTGGAGTACATAAATATGTAAATTGAATTCATATTTGTTGCACATATTCTTGTATACATATGTACAACATGAAAAATTCACATCAATTTAATTTATGATATGCTTTGTCTAATATCAAATGCTTGTGGGATATTTCAAGATTAATCTCTATCATTCTTCATATGCATGTTCTGTGTCACTCTTCATTTGCATGTTTCTAAGCAAGTGTTCAAAAACATATATGTGTGGTTTTCCTGTGAAGATTTTCAGCTCTAGTTGTGTACTATAGCTTCTATGGCTAATGAGCGGATCTAGCTTACTAAAAATGTTAGTTCGAAATATATATTAAAAAAAAATTAGATGATTTTTATATTATTAATAAATTATTTACAAGAAATCTTTTATTATGAGATAAGAAATTTTGTTAAAATGAATAAATGTCTGACTTAAATTAGAAAACAAAAGATGAATAAATTGTAATTAGTTCATAATAAACTACCAAAAATGAATTTGGAGTGGCTAAGATGTTAATACATATATACCAAAAATATATATGATGGTGCAAAGAATAGAACCAAAACCTTAGAGATAAATAGTAGACTAATTACCAACTAATCTGTACATATTTTAATTACGAACAGAGACAGATCCGCCCTTGAAGATCTCTCATCCTTTACTTATCATGTATCCCTTTTTGTTTTCATTTTATGCAAATTCTTCTGTGTTGCTATTCAATGGATGGATCAGAATTAAATCATTCGTATCTATACACATTACTAAGAATCCTTGAAATCGACAGAAACAAATACCGGAGTATATTGAATAATGGAAGCTGAGTTTGTTGCATCCATTTGGTCACATTTTAAGATGATAATACAAACTAAAAGCTGATTTTGTTACATATTTTAGTTCCATCAATTAGTCACTTTTAAAAATTGCTGAGAAAAGCAGCTGATTTATATCCTCTGGTCCAGACTCCTTGTCACCTGCAAAGAAAATATGCATTGAAGTCGAAAGAAATATCGAAGGCCTAATCAGTTTCAGCATGTTTGCTAGTGTATACTTCCCCAAAAAAAGATGACTACAAATGGAATGATAGCACCAAATCCTCAATGAAGACAAGATATCAAAAAACAAGTTGCAACAGGATTATGATAAATGGAATGATAAGCACCAAATCCTCAATGTAGACAAGATCTACACTAGCATGTTATCTATCACCAATGATGAAAAAACCCCATAATGCCACATCTGCACTACAAAAGTAAAACATGATCAAACCAGTTCTAATATATATACCTGTGTTTGGTCTTACTTGAGCTGTCCACTCATCGATGACCTGCAAAACCACATATTTAAACGTTGAAGGACATACGCTTCCAATAATAAAGTCATGCATTTCCAAGCATGTAGAGCAGGATTGCATTGTCTCTAGGTGTTTAAACATTGTCTCTAGGTAACTCAGAATCATCACAGAGTCCCTGTTTCCAATGGTAGGTGAATCAACCGACCTGCATTTAATTTTAGTTGCATACTGGAGAAATTGTGCAAGCTAATATTCTAGAAACTAGAATCCAATTATGTTTTTAGGGTGCATAATTTAGTGTACTCTCCTACTTGAATACAGAATAATACTCCGTATTACATCTTTTTTCGTCCATTCAATTTTTACAGCACCACCAGCCTTGATGTCTTATTAAGCTCTTTGATTACCTAACTAGAGACAGAACACATTTATTGAAGAAGAGTTTATCCATCAGTGCCTTTATCTTACTCTCAGACCATTATTAAAAAGTTTCAAGGAGACATTAAGAAATTGCAAAAGAGGTTTGGTAAATGAAGGGTAAACCGTAGGAGAAATAGGAAAGAAGTGAACACATAATAACAAAACTACTCAAGGACAAACTTTTCACAACCCTGGAATTTCTGGTGATTAAGCAATAATATTATATCAATACCTGATTGAAGTTGGTGAATCCAGGATCTTCATCATCCGTCGTGACAGGAGTACCTGTTGATGCTTGCAACCTTTGAAGCAGTGACCTGTTCCCAACTATAATCGTTCTGGCCTTGTCAATTAATTCCTAAAAGACGCAAACGTCAGATAGTTTCTATTCAGGTAATTGTATCGATTTTTGAAGGCAGTCGAGCAAACAATTTATTCTACTACATACAGGAGTAGATCCAGTGCTTCCTCTCACTAAGACGGCGGATAATATTTTTACATTCTAAATCTTGAGTAGTTACTGATTGATAACACTAACAGTAACCTAACAATGCACAGCTTATCATAAAGGCAAAGAAGTATCAAATGTCATCATTGAATCATTGTAAATTCACTGTCGATTAAAATGCTAAATGAGCAAGTAACAATGCCCTGGGGGGTGTTGGTCTGATCAAACAAATGGCATAATTCAAGGTTATGCAAGCCACTCCCCAACAATGCTTCTCCAATGAAACTCAACAAAAATATACAATATAGCATTCTCTATGATACCTGTTTGACTGCGAGTAGCTCACGACACTGATCCTTCAAAGATGGCAATTCTTCTTCAATTTTCTTTATTCTTGAGCACAACTTCATAGGATTAGCCTTCACACACACAAAAATCAATACTTTAGCAATACCAACAAACTAAAACTAGTGTTAATCATAAAAATATAAAGAAATAATGCTCCCTCCATCCCAAAAAGATTGTCGAGTTTCATTTTCAATGATCAAAATTAACAAACTTTACGACCATAATTCACACACCTAACATTAATTGGAATCAATATTATTATTATGGCAGTAAAATATGTTCAAAATTCTAATCTTTTTTACATTTTTTCACCAAGTAGCATACAACATACACAAACATTTGAACTCAAAATTTTAAATGTCCAAAAATAACAAACTTTCGGTCCATAATTGATGCATATAACTTAGATTTGAATCAAAACTATCATTTTAGTAGTAAAACATGTTCAAAATACTATCTTTTTATATATTTCCACCAAGTATCATACAACATAAACAAAAATATTTGAGGTCAAAATCAAAAAGTCAACTATCAAAATTCAAAAAAAAACTTAATATTTTTGAGTTGGGTTATTCTATTTTTTTCGCCAAAAAACATTCCCATATATAAAAATAATTTTTCGAGGTCAAAATTAAAAATGTCAATCCTCAAAATTCAATAAAACTAGACAATTTTTTTGAGTTGGGTTATTCTAATTTTTCACCAAAAAACATGCCATGTACAAAATTAATTTTTTGAGGTCAAAATTAAAAAAGTCAACCCACAAAATTCAATAAAACTACACAATCTTTTTGAGTTGGGTTATTCTAAATTTTCAAGAAAAAACATGCCCATATACAAAAATAATTTTTTGAGGTCAAAATTAAAAAAATCAACCCTCAAAATTCAAAATTGGACAATAATTTTGGGACAAAGGTTAATAATTTTGACATACATTATCTGGGTAAGCTTGCTTGAACTCATTTTCAAGCCTATTGTGGACAATTTTGAGCTCATGGTTTGCTTTTGTGAAGAGATTGGTCAACCCATCTACTGCTTGATTGTGTGGTTGACTTTCACTTTAATTTGGTCAGAAGACGAAAGTTTGGTTTTGAATTTGGGTGTGGGAGTTGGGAAGGAAACTATTTTCATGCATAAGATCGTTTATGATATCGACCGGATATTTTGGACAAGAGTTGTTATACATGCCACCGTATAGTGATTTTTTAGGAGGGAAATTATAATTTTATCCCCCAATTTAAGTGTAGTAATTGAGAAAGTTTCAATTGGTGGCAAAAGAGTTTTGTTGTCCCTTCTAAAAAAATGCTATTTTGTGGTGTATAGTGTTTCCCATTTTGAATGATTGATCATCTTTTTTTGCTAAAAAATGACTGATTGTACAAAATGTACCGTCGATTTCTTCCTTAGATGCGTGGAATATATTCCTTAGTATGGGGATTAAGCCTATTTTCATAAAAAGTATCCACGAATCAAGTTTGCATATATGATGGACCATGCATTGGCATTGGACCGGTCATTTGTTTTGTTCTGATCTTTTTCTTTGGCGTGGAAACAGTTCCACCCGAGTCTAGGAGCACTGAAGCTAAAGTCACACTGAAACAATAAGACAAAAGAGGATGAAATGACTATTTTATTTCTATTTGCTACTCGTAGTGTTTGAGGAAGTTTCATTTGCGACAAAATAATCATTTGAAGATTTTAATACTGTTGGTGTGGATTTAGTCCGCCTAGAAGAGTATCATCAACAACTAATTTGGTCCATTTTATGCTCGCTTTTATTTTCAATTTTTGCAATTGGATTACATGGTACGAGAAATTGACCTTAGAATGATTGAGAGTTTTAGCCTTTTAGGAGGAAATTAACCAATTAATATCTCAGAACGACTGCCCTGCGTCAGACGCCCGAAATTAATCGCCCCAAATCTCTGATATCGAAATGCCACCAATCGACATTTACTCATTTTAAGAAACTTGTCTCAAACAAGTCAACAAAACAATATACAACTCCGACAAAAACAATTTTTAAAAAGTAATCCATCGCAGATTCCTAACCACATAACAACAATCAACATACAACATAACCTGCACCGCAAAATATATCCCTACAACAACAAGTATTTCAAAATAACAACTATATGTGACGACAACTACATTCCAACAAAATAGCAGGCCAAGGGAGGATCAATCAGCCACCCGCCGCTCACCTAAGCTCTAAGGCACAAAACAAATTTAACAATCTCGAGATGGAACAAAGACCACCTGTCAACCTGGCAATGAAAATGCCGCCCATAGCGAATAGGGGCGTAAGTCATGGCTTTCAGTTAATATATATATCTCAAGAATTAAATCGACTTCCAATCACGTTAATAAGGTACTCAAAGTAAAATGATATCAGACATTTATAAATAAGCCAGACATACGTTATTCAACTTAATATCTTAATATAAAGTCATTAGCAATTTCATTATCTTTTACGTAAGTTCATAAATTCGTTACTAGCAGAACATTCCAAGATGATGGCAATCAATAATAACATACGTATAATTCAAGAAAGACTGTAACAACACGCAACAACCAATCGACCTATCAAATGACAACGACATCACAACTCAACAACTAACCAACTCAAAGAACACAATCAACTCAACAACTCAACAATACCTCACAACTCAACAATACCACAACTCAACAACTCAACAATACTACAACTCAACAACTCTATCAACTCAACAACTCAACAACTTACAACTCAATATAAGTCCGGATTTCTACAACTTAGCGTCCGTCGATAAGCTATCACCGAATCGCAACGAGGCACGGCTAATCACCTAATCGTAACTAAGTAATGTAAGCAATCTCTTGGCATCGGACAATATAACCTCAACACACAACATCAACTCATACAACTCATCCTAGTACGACCTAACAACTCCTTAAAACACATACGACCTACGACCACAAATACAACTCAACGACTCAACCTACAACGCATATTCAAATATATAATTTAACACAAGATCACATATATACATACACATATCCTCCGTAATCAAATAGTTAATCAACACCCGCGAGATGGCTACTCACCTCGCTACTATATAAAACTCCTAACGGACCTTCTCTACCCCATCAACGCCTAAACAAACATTCAGAATTATAATTACTACTTATAATATACAACTAGTAATATCACATTCTACTATATATTTAATTTCATATTTACTCCCAAAATAACCCAACGGAAAAACCCATTATAATCTTATTCCAACTTAAGTCCGCAACTTCCATTTTAAATGATTAAATTCTACTCTACTAGTTTCAAAAGCCCCAATATCTGGAGATAACAACTAATCATCACATTTCTAACCATCTTTAACCTCAAACCCAATTAACTAATTAACTTACAAAACTCATTTTATCCGAACATTCTAACGCCTAAAAATCACAACCTACACCTCGAAACAAACTCAATAAGTTCAAGAGTACACTTACCATAATAAAATTATTTAGAAAAAAGTCAACAAAAGTCAACAAAGTCAACTATAATCCCTTTACAATTTCAACCCTATTAAATCGACATTATCACCTCGTGATACGCAATCTAAGCCTAGATGTCGATTCTATAACATTATAAAATGTCAAAGTTCAAGGTCAACCTCAATATAACAAAAGTCAACATCCTCAAAAGTCAAGAAATACCCAAAAGATTCTAACTTTCTTACCTTAAAACGCAGGCGATGACTCGGGGAAACTTCCAAGGTTTTAGGACCCAAGCTTGCAAGACGAGGAAGAAAAATGGAAGAAAATCTTTGAGTGGGAAAAAGGGAGGGGTTTCGCCATGTCTGGGAAGAAGAAGATTATGATTTATGATTAAGCATTTGGGATAAGTACGAAAGAACCACCTAGGAGTTCGCAAAATACCCTCAAGAATCGCGGCAAGCCTCGCTCTGCTTTTCGGTTTAGTTTTTCGTCTCGGTTTAACAACAACTCTAACATAAATTCTAACTTCTAACCCCAAATAATATTACACACGCCATACGGAATCCAAGCATACAGTTTACCCACTCCAATAAAAATTTCGCCTCGAATTTCCCAACTCAACAACCAAGAAAAGACCCAATAACTCAAAGTCGTGAACACATAAAACAAAAACAACTTACCCCTACAATTTAAAAGCCGGTAACGCCTCGACATCATCTTCGCTCCCATGTCGCCTCCCTACGCTACCGATTCTCCACAACACTTTTACTTCAAGGCCACCACTTTGTTCCTCAATACCTTTTCCCTCCGATCAAGAATCCTCACCGGTTTCTCCTCAAAAGTAAGATCCTTCAAACTCCACCGGCTCTAGCTAAGAATATGCGGTCATCCAATTATACTTCCTCGTGCACGACATGGAACACATTGTGAATTCTCGTCTAACTCCGGGAGGTAAATCTAAACCAGAAGCTACGGTCCCACTCTCGCCTAGATCTCAAACGTCCGATATAACGGGGACTCAATCCCTTCCTCCCAAACCGCATTACTTCCCTTCCATGGCAATATTCTCAAAACATGATCTCCAACTTCAAGGGACATGTCTACCCGCGACGACCAACATATTTCTTCCGGCTCTGCCCCGCTATCCTCAAAGTTTCGCCGTATCAACTTTATCCTCTCCAATCGAACTCAACTAACTTGGGAACCATAAACCTTCCTCTCCCCCACTTCGCTCCAAATGCACTAGAGTCCCGACACCTTCGCCCATACAACGCCTCAAATGGTGCCATCCGATACCAGCATGAACCCTGTTATACTAACCCATCTTAGGCAACTTATCATCCCAACTCCCTGAGAAACTCAGAACACAAGCCTGAAGCATATCCTCCAAAGTCTGGATTGTTCTCTCTGATTGTCCATCTGTCTGGGATGGAAAGATGTACTAACTCCACTCTAGTCCCCAACGCCTGAAACCCTCGTAATCTCGAGGTAAATCTCGCAGACGCGGTCGAAATGATCGACACCGAACCCCATGCGCCTCACACCGACAACATACATCTTCGCTAACCTCTAGTCCATCGGTAGAGATCTAATAGTGTTAAAATGAGCTGACTTCGATGTACCATCCACAATCACCTGTGATCCCATCATTCTCCTCAAGGACCTGGGGAAGACCTTAATACATAAAGTCCATGGTAATATTCTCCCACGGCCCACTGAATAGGAAGAGTTTCGCAACAATCCCCGCGGGATGTCTATGCCCGCCTTCACCGCCAACCAAACATTTAGCCACGAACTCTAATTTCTCTCTTTCATTCCCGGCCACCGTAAAAGTCAACCTCAAGTCCCTCAGACATCTTTGTGCTACCAGATGCAGTGCTATAAGAAGCATTACAGCCTCGCCAAGAATTCTTTCAACTCATCCGAACTGCACATAACTCGTCATCCATCCTCAAAGCTCCACTCGCCAACCTGTGAAATCCTTTCCCTCTGCCGCCATCCCTTTACTTCTCCACCGATTTTCAGAAGCTTCTCATCTTGCTGCTGCAACTCCAAAATACGGTCAAAAAGCAGTCACAGGCCAACAACTCACCATTGTCGCTAATATCAAGCTTCCAACTCCAAGTTGCTTCATTTCTCGCTTTTGGTTCCTTCGCTTTCCCCTTCCGACTCAGAGCATCTGCAACTACATTCGCCTCCCTGTAATATTCGATCGCCCTACATCATAGTCGCCGATAAACTCATCCACCTCCTCTCGCCACCGTGTCTCTCTCTCGGCAAAGATTCAAGCACAGATCAAGCCTGATGCCTCAACCAATCTATCCATACGGGTTTGATTTTTCATCGAGGCTGTCGAATCGGATCACAAGTTTCTATTTGTAAACTCGCACTTATAAAGCTTCTTACATATACCTCCACAATCAAAAATTAAAATTGAAAATAAAATATAATACTTGAAAGCATATAATGAAATATATTTAGTTCAGATGCAAATCTTGATCAAATATTTTCTTTAATTGTTACCTTAACATGTGGTCTAAGGGCACAAGTTAGAAAAACCGTATGAAAAACCTTCCAACTCTTTTAAGTACTTCCAAGTGTTCTTACATACCTCCTCAAGATGACTAATGGGATTCCTATCAAGTGAAACCTCTCATTTTACCTTGGTCAAAATTCTATAGGCTGCAAATCTACTCAAGCCAATATCGGACTTTACTATGAGAACTTCCCCTGATTGTAGGATTACAAATTTAACAAGGGTGCAAGTCAAATATTTGATCTAAATATTTCATAATAAAAGTTGTTTTTAGTAATTATTAAATTGTCTCAAATTGTATATCATTCAAAAAATTTAATCAGAAAATTTAATGCTTAAAAATTACTTTATACTTGACTCTAACTCAAATAATATCTTTTATTGGTTCACTTATATAAAAAATAGTTATAACTTATATTAACTATTTACGTGATTCTCAATACATAATGATTTTCTTAATATATGTATTTATGAAATATTAATTTTCTTATTATATATATATATATATGAAATTTTAAAATTCCTATTATGAAATGAAGGGAGTAGTGAATAGGGCACAACTGACAAGTAACTTGAAAAAGATAGAACACAATGATAAGCAAACATAATTGTTTTCTACACAAAACTTCAGTGACTAACAATAGGGATATGCCCATCAAAACAAACCAAAAGTAGCACAAAATTGTGCAAGGTTTGAGGTTAAATCACCAATACAAGTGAAATAGGCAAAAAACTACTCATCATTCATCAATCATCATCGATCGAATCCTACAAATAAATTATATAGAAGACAATCCAGCCATATAATCCAAGATGAAAAACCATGATTCTTGGAGCCATTACATTCTCACAATATAACATTAATGTTCATATCTGACTAATCTTGACTTTTCTTTTTCTTCTTCTTTTTCTCCTTTTTACTGGGAGTTTCAGTTTCTTCTGCGATGGCTTCAGCATGTTTCCTCTTCTTTTTCTTCTTCTCTGATACTCCGGCATCTTCAGGTTGCAACTCAACATCCTCAGCTTGTTGCTTCTTCTTTTTCTTCTTCTCTTTCTTATCGGACTCGTTTGCTTCCACGCCATTGTCTTCGACATCAGCCTTCTTATTTTTCTTCTTCTTTTTCTCGTCAGCATTACCTTGGGCCTCTGGTTGTTCTTCGGCCTTCTCTTCCATGGGTTCATCTTTATCAGCTGATGGCTCATTCCGTCCAAGGGTGGAATCTGCAGAGGGGTTGTATGTCTGACAAGAGATAGGGGTCAGATATTGCATTTAAAGGGAAATAAATAATCACAGTGAACAAGCAGAACAGACCTTGGCAGGTGTTATCAATCCACCAGAGCCCTTCTTCCTATCCTTGTAGTATACTTCAATATTAGGTTTGCCTTTAGCTGATCCAGCAGAACGGCCAAGGTTGACACCTTCTAAGCTCCTTAATCTTGCTTCCAACTATGTAAGCACAATAGCAATTAAGATTCAATAGATAAAGAATGATACCAAGCAATAGATACACTCAAATAAGCAATACCTTGAGTCGATTCTCCAGTCCCATAGAGTTGTCTGGGTTATCTCCAAGTGCATCGCATCTAATTGCAAGTGCGGCTTTTGCAGCAAGCGACCTTGAAATTTTACCTTTGTGTTTGGGTGCTGCCTGACCAATTAACGATGCATGGTAGATGAGCCCGTACTTTGGAGTTGCATGCTTTGTCTTGAGAGCCCTGAAAAGTGCCTTCTCAGCACCAAGAATCTGAACAGTACTACCTGGTTGCTTTGCAAGGTTCACTAAACTGCCCCCATGAGCAATAAGACGAGCACCAACTAGTTCTCCGACAAGAGCAGTAAGATTTGGGGCAATGGTGTTCATCCTGCTCTTCAAATAATCATACAGTTGAGCTCTATATTCAGAAAGAGAAAGAACTTGATCACAGAGTTCTTTTATGTTGATCAAATCCAGTTCGCTGACTTCAGTTCCCATGGATATCATGCATGCCTCTTTTAATTCTTTCTCAACATCTTCATCCAGAATCTGTGAACAATTTGGTGGGATAATGTTCAACTTATGCATTGACATCCTAGAAAGGAAGAAGTCATAGAAGTTCTCCTTCGAAATCAAATGCATGCAGTCTTATAGCATGAAGATGACCGTTACATTAAAAAATGTGGACAGTAAACCATTACCTCAGAAAAATCGAGGTTTGCAGCATTAGTACGATCACCCATCAACTTCACCGACTTGGCATAGAGAATGTTGTCTGCTACAATCTTTGCAAGCTCAGGGAAATGCCAACCGTACCATTCTCGAACTCTCATTGCATATGTATTCAACTCTTTATCAAGATCATCCAATAAACTAATGGCCTGAATGATCATTGTATCCACCTAACAGAACATACACGTGGAATAGTTCAACTGATATTTGAAGGAAGAAAAAACAAAATACAAACTAGCCAAAGATTGTTGCTACATGATTCTTCTTTAAGGTCAATTGGTGCACCACTTTGAAGTCTTTAAACAGCCTCCAACTAATGTCAATAAGTAAATATTGTTGAGCCTATGCACGTTTGTCTAGTCATAGATAACTCATCTCTCACAAGGGCCAGGTAGTCAGCTCGTAATAAGGATTATACACATGACTATAAGAATTAATATATTATATCAATGCTCACCTTATCAGGGCTGAACTTGAGCTTGAACCTACACATGCTATGGGATAATCCCAAGCTCATTGGTGCCAAATCTTGTGCAGCTAAACCAGTAATGAGCTCATCAGATAAACTTCTAACTCCCCTCATCAATTCCATGACAGCATTGTTGTGAACACATTCGATTTGCTATGGCAAAAACATGGATAATTAAGCAAGCAGCATAAACTATTTATGTAGTAACACAAAACTGGCAAAACCATACTAACCAATTTCTCCTTGATTGCATTTCCCAGTTTAGAATCAGCCACAGCCAGAGTCTCATTTTCACAATGAGCACGCAAGAATTTCCGCAGGCCTTTGCTAGGCTTGCTCTCA
Organism: Lithospermum erythrorhizon; assembly: GCA_019722365.1. NCBI lineage: Eukaryota > Viridiplantae > Streptophyta > Magnoliopsida > Boraginales > Boraginaceae > Lithospermum > Lithospermum erythrorhizon. The sequence goes on along the minus strand of JADFUC010000388.1, from coordinate 245,274 downwards.
ACCAACAACTGTGCCACTGAGAGCGCATCAGCCATGTTCTCAAACTTGGAGAAGGCCTTCAATTTCACAACCTGTTAAATTTTTAAACTTCCAATCAATAAATTTGCTAAAGAGAGATGACAAATGGTACGGACATCTCAATAATATTTCATCTTATTCCTTTTATCAGCGCATAGGGAATGACAAACAGAACCTTCAAGGGTCAATGGTACTACACTAAGTTAACTTACATATACAATAAACAATAAACACAAAAAAATAAATACACGAGACAAATAAACACCATAAATCTAGCTGCACACGAAACATGAAACAAGCTTAAACGACAGTAAGAATATTTATTAACAAACCTTTTTGGCCGAATCAATTTTCGCAAAATCATTAGCTAAGTCCTGAAACAACAATTAACCAAAACCCCAACTTTATTAAACACCCAAACAGCATAAATTAAACATTTGATGGTCCTCATTATTAGCAAGATCAAATTTTTACCTCAACTTTGGATAACTTCCCTTCATCAAGAACTTTGAATAGGGCAAAGCCCGCAGAGGTTTCGAATAAAAGTAGCATATTTCTTGCCCTGAATTGAATAATCTACACAACAGGGCTACAATAACCTGAAAAATATATCTGGAAAACAAAAAGAAATTAAGCATCTCATAACAAATTACAAATTAGTGATTTCTTCCATAATATATAAACAAAAAACTATCAAATTCAACATAAAAGCTCATAATTTCGTTTAAAGAACAAATTTGTGATTTTTTAATAATTGGAAACTAATAAACTCAATATGTTAAGCTGATAATTTTGTTTAAAGTATAAATTTGTGAGTATTATTATCAAAGTTTTGATTTTTATACAATATATAAAACAAAATGCAATTAAATTCAACAAAAGAATAAAAAAGAACAAATTGGTCAGTCTTAAACATCAAAGCTGTCATTTTTATATAAAAAAATAATTAAAAACTATTAATAAAACATAAAATTTTATTTTATTTTATTTTGGAATTAATTAGCATATTCACAAGCAATATTGGTTATCTTAATAAAATCTTTTGAATGATTCTGAATCAGTTTAATGGTTTGATAAAGGAGGCTGGAGTGACTAGGGTTTTGGGAATTGTGTTGTCGCTAGGGTTTTGTAATATCAAACCATCCCAATCAATTTAATTGTATGGCTAATGCCTCCCAATTATTATATTAATTTTAGGTGTGATATTTGAAATATCAGTTCTTTTCTGGGATGTCGTCCGAACGAGGGACTAAAACTGAAATAGTAACAAAAACATGTGAAATGACTATTTTGCCCCTAAATAATACTTAGTTAAAAACTACACTTACAAATAGGGGGATTAAAATAGTAATTTCACCCCTTTTGAGTTACTGTTTCAGTGTGAATTTAGCACTCGTGCATCTAAACCCGTTTTTTCAGATTTAAAGAGTGAAATGAATATTGTCTTTATTGAAACTTCCTCAAACACTACACTTAAAAATAGGGTACACATTTTGAAGTATTTTAGCATATAGATTGAAGATATTTTTATAATAAACAATCATAAAACAAATGAAAATACCCTACTCCACCCCACCACTACCTCTGCCCCCACCTACAACATCACCGACCACCCCACCACTTTGCTTCAATCACAACCACAACCGGAAATTACTGGCACGAAAGTAAATCGGCGGATTGACAATTGAACCGGAATCCTTCCATTTGAATCCTAAGCTTTGCAAGCAATCATTCAACCTAGTGTTGTTGTCGGTTCAAGTATCGGGTAAAAAATTGGATTGGAACCTATTATCGGTCATGTTATCGGGTGAATCATGGAGTGGGTATCGTTACTCATTCAGGTCTACCCTTTTGAAACCTAGAAGAACAACTTTGCATGCCAATGTTTTAGTGATAAAAAAGATACTTATGTTAATAAAGAATAACATGCGATAAATTGGAATGGTCCAACAAAATTTAAGCTGAAATTAAACGCTTATCGTGTTATCTTGTCAAATAATGATTGATTTTATTGAAATTTATGTATACTTTCGAACGATATTCTAGTCAAATGAGTTAACTCGAAAATCGATTCAGTTTTAACTCGATTCGATGAACGAATAAAGCTCAACAATATAATTTACGAGGTGTACAAACTACAAACTCATTACAATGTAGCTAATACTTAAAGAGTTCAAAGGTTTTAACTAATGCAAATTAATGAAGATTTAATTAGGCATTTACCTCCATCATATATATATATTTTTAAAAAAATCGCCATTATTTTTATAAGGACTCGATCCCCGGTTCTCACTAATATATGATTAATATATTCCCATGTTTACAAGATTATCGCATATCAAGTAGAATCTAGTATGAATTATGAATTTAATCGTGATAAACACCAATTCATACATCCCTGATTCTCAAAAATAATGTAAATTAATCTAAACATAAATGACAAATGTATGAATACAAGAATTTACATTTCAACGGAAGCGGATCGAACCCACCCCCACGTAGCCGCCTCGCGTGGAAAGCCCCTCAATATCCTCTCAATACTTGTTCACCGACGAGACAGTCTCTGGGATTGCACACACCAAGCAGGAATCGAACCGGTACTAACTTGCTGTAGTTTTGCGATGAATGAATTGGAAGATAAAATCTTCCAATTGTTGTAGAGTGAGGGTGGCTATCTCTTTTCAGGGGTGGAGGTTTTTGTAATTCATTTCCTGGGCTGCTTTTTCGTGACACCGCAACTTTTTGTAAAAAATCCATTTGGAGGTTTCTAAAAATTCAAAAAATTCCCGATTTTTTCTTGAACATCAAAAATATCATTATTGAACACGCCCAAGCGGTAGTTTATCAAAAAACACTTAATTTTTCGATTAAACCTAAAACAAATCCGTAAATTCAACGAATTTTTTGGAGTACTTAAAAAATTTAAAATTTTGAAACAAACTGCATACATAAACCTCAAAGGGTCAAGAACACACAGATTTAATTTCGTAATTTTTTGAAATTTCTAAACCTCACTGTAAAATCGAAAATGATTCTACCTCAAATTAAAAATGCAAATTAATCAATTTTTAATCCCTTTCAATTCATGAAACAATTAAATAAATATCAAATCATCAAAATCAATATACGGCGACGATTCCAGCCATGTGAAACATATATTAAAATGGGTTGATTTTTTATTATATTCATCAATTGAATATATAAATCATGAAATAATCAAAATTAACTAACAACTATGTCAACACAATCAAACTAGATAAAATACATTAAACTTGAGTAGGCTCTCTGAGGCCACTGGCAGGGGAATCTAGTATTAATTTAACGCGATAAACAACGCTAATTCATACATCCCTGATTCTCAAAATATGTAAATTAATCTAAACATAAAATGACAAATGTATTTAATACAAGAATTTACATTTCAACGAAAGGATTGAACCCAATTCCCTCACGTAGTGCCTCAATGTGAAAGCCCTCAAGATCCTCTCCAATACTTGTTCAACACCGACGACGTCCTTCTGATCGGGACACACCAAGTAGGAATCGAACTGCAGCCAACTTCGTTTAGAGTTTTGTGATGAATGTGAATCGAAGACGAAATCTTCCAATTCTCTGTAGAGTAGGGCTGGCTATCTCTCGGCGGGATTTGAGGTTTTGTGATTCTTATGTCATGAAAACATAATCCCCTCTTTAAATACCAAGCCCCAAAATTCCACTGTTACAACTCGTTAAGAAATCGCTTAACTCTGCTAACTTAATTGTAATCGCTACGAACTTCTAATTAAATAATGAGTTACTAGTTGAGTTGTTCTATTTTACCCAATCCTAATGTCAATTAAAAATACTAACGAGTCACTATCGAATAGCTTATCAGTTATTCATCTATCTTCAATCAAGAATTGATTAAACTTACAAGTTTAACCAATTGATGTTCATCAACATATATTTGACAATTTATAAATATCGGTAAATACATTAATATACAAGTCTCGCGAATTTCATTCATGAAATATTATTCGAATATCATCAGACATAATCTTCTGCGCCGAGTTAATAAGAAATTGTATAATAATAATAATTGACCAATTACTATTATTATAACGATTAATGAGCAAGATCTTAGCACGCTCATAACCCTTTTTTTTAAATTATCATGAGAACCCACACTAGTAATATACCATTACTAAGCGAACACCAAGCCCAAAGCAGAATCACATTTAACCAACCCGATAAATGAATCGACACACAAATTGTCGCAACTACATTACCAAAAGTTGGTAATCAATATCCAAACCCTTCTTCTTCCTCCTTCTTTTTTTCTCTTCTTCAAAACTAAAACCACTACCATCTATCACTCCCAATATCCAAAACCCTAACCCCCATCCCACAACATCAACACCACCATCACCCCCAAAATTAAATCTCTAACCCCCTGCCGTGGGGGTCAAGCGATTTTATTTTCTCAATTTGTAATACAATGCAAATCTAGTGCTCACAGTCCATTTGTTGCTATAGAAACCAACTCGTATGCTTGTCCATTAAATTAACCAACGTGATTGTATATCGTGGATAGCTTATGTAAAACCAACCCACGAATGCATAAGCCATGACTCAACCAACAAACGAACTATTTGTTCACAGCAGTACTACCGAATTATACGGGAGGCTGGGCGGAAGTGCTTTCCCAACCCACAATTTGGCGCGGCCGGTTGTTATAAATATTTATGTCTTATATTACCGACCATATGAAGCTTTCCAACCCACACTCCATGCGATCGGTAGGGGTAAAGTCAAAATTTTGTGTCTTGGAAATTTAGGCCTTGGAATGAGTTTTCTCCCTTGGAAATAGTCTTTGAAAAAAGATATTTTTGTGCTTTGGAAATAGTCTAACCCCGTTTTTGACGATTTGAAGTTGTCATCAATATTAGTGATTTGGGTTCAATTACACTATTTCTTGTATTTTACATTTAATGAGAAAAGAGAAAGTTTTTACACCTTCATTGAAATTGCTAAGGTCATTGTAAAAAACTTGATGTCATTATCTAACTTGATGTCATTGAAAATAAAGTTAAAACTTGCAATAGTCATTCATCCATCAATTGTCTAACTTTATGTCATTACCCAAAAACTTGTCATTTTTCATTTGATACACAAGAAGTTGCCATTAAATAAGTTGGTGTCATTACTACCTTTTTCTCGGCACGCTCTTGTTGTGTCATAGTCCTTGCTCTTTCCTTCATCCCAATTCTCGCAAGTTGGAGTGACTCACAAGAATGTCCGCCTCGAATCCTTTTATAAAGCCAAGCTGCTTTCTTTAGGGTCATACATTTGGCTTCGCATACGCCCCTTTCTTTTTCGCTTCCTCAGTTGTTACATTTGTCTTTAAAACAAGTCCTATTTCTTTCGGGGCAACCTTTTTTTCTCGGGGCGGCATCTTCCTAATCAGAAGATCGGATATTTTTTTTTCCTATATATTACAAAACTCTTATGGGTAAGTTATATGTGGTTCTACATACTAGTAAACACAAAGCAATGGAACTACATCATCATAATTGTTCATGGTTCTCCTATTTTTGTTACGAGCGTAGCTCATCTTGCTGCTCGTCTCTCACACATTCCATACCTATGATTTCCTTTTTTGGACACCGTATACTTGCCTTTCTTCTTTTCAACCTTACCAAAACCTTTCATTCTCAATTTTTTAGGACAACCTCATAACTTGACACAAAGGGAGTGGGGGGTTTCAGGATCATGCCATTATTTTTCCCAAAAGACATACCAAATTTAGGATAAAGGACACGCCATAAGTTTCGAATTGAACGCGCTTACACTATAACACTCATCTACAACATTTACTGGAAATTATTGTATTTATCAAGTATTACAAACTGAAAATCATTCATTACCATACTATTGATTAAAGATTATCACTCGTTAATTATAAATTAACACTAATCTGATAAAAAAATTACAATGAAGTCGAGAATCTAGTTCATAGCTAGACACTGGGCTGAATCTTAATGATAATAATACCAGCCTTTTATTCCACCCATCAAACTTTTGTGATATTCTTGATTTGTCCTTTTGCTTTTTTAAAATTAGCCCTTTAAACTAGTTTATTTTCCATCCCACAAAGACGTCCATCTTTTTTTATGGGCCAGAATTTTTCAAACTACTCTTAATAGCTTGTTGTATCATAGTCATTTTATAAAAATATAACAATGGAAAGAGTTTGAAATATATTTTCATTGATATAATTTTCATAAATTATTATACAATACAAACAAAAATATCTACTACAAAGCCTTCAAGAGCAGACAATAAAGTCAAAAGTAGATAATCTTTGCTGTGATGTATGTGAAGATATTTTAGATTTCTCCCTTAACTAGTCCCAAAATCAATTTATCACATGTCATCAATTTTAAGTATAAACTTCGAGGAAATTTTGTTTCAACTAATTAGTATTGATCTCGACAAGTTGATGGTTTCGAGGATGGTAGTGATTCGAAATCGAGGAGGTGTGATTTTCAACCCGCGACATCAAAAAGGACGCTATGAAGAAAGCATATATCGACGGGTAAAAGGATTGTTCTTGTTGAGAGAGAAAAATGACATTGGCTGTTGATCGAAGGCAATGTGTAAAAGAGTTACTGGGATGTACTTAAGGTGGTTTAATATTATTGAAAGGTAACCACATGTTATTTTTAAAATTATCAAAAAATTGATGTGTTATTCTGCCTTTGCTTTTATGTTAAAAAATTCTGTCAAGTTTCACGAAAAAATGGATGAAATGAGGTAATTTGAAAAGATAATAATTAAGATGGGATACTTTGAAAATATAAAATTAAGAGCGGATAATTTCAAAGATAGCAATACTTGAGGGGCAAATTGAAAAAAATCTCATTATGGATAATTAACAGGGTGTTTGGCTAAGCTTATTTTGGTCAAAATCAAGTTCTAAGTTTGGCCAAAATGAAGTCTTTAGATATCACTCAACTTATAAATAATTATATTTTATAAATAGAAAAACAATTTTTTTGGAAAAATAAATAACATACTTTTTCCTTAATTTTTTTTGCTCCAATTTATGTTTCTGTCAATTATACTTACTTTATCAGTCTCCTTCATACTTTTAAAATGCGTAAAAAAATGATATAAATGAGTATATCCTTATAAGTCATTTTACACTTCATACAACTTATAAGCTATATTAGTCAAACATGTCATTGCTTTATTATCAATTATAAATATATCACCTATAAACTAGTTATAAATTGCATTCTCATTTATAAGTTAAAAAATACTTCCTTCGTTTCATAATAGATGATTATTTGGATGAAAAGTGTTTTATCAAGGGATTGTGAAAGCCTACATTAGAATTGTAAAAAATTATATTGAAAATGTAAGAAGTTACATTGAAATTGTAAAAAACTATATTGAAATTGTAAATAATCAACTATTATGAAAATATAATTTTTTACTAGAAAATCATCTAATATAAAACTGAGAGAATATAATAGATTTAACGGGTCGGTTCAAACGGCTGATAAAACGAGAACCGAACCCGACTCACCGGTTATTCAGAGGAGGAACCGAAACCGGTTCGGTTCTCGCTGTTCCGCCGGTTCCTACCGTTTCGGTTATTTTCGGCTCCTGCCTCACTGGGTATGAATTTGATTTTTTGGGCCTCAAGTAATTCTTTTAACATTTATTTAATAACTGCTTTTTAAAATACATTTAATCCTATTATTTACATCAAATTTAGCCCTAATAAAATAAGAATGAAACAAATTTCAACCGAATAGTCCAAAAAGAAAATTAGAACAAGTCTCAATACCCGACACAAACAAGAACAAGTCCAATAATCCAATACAAACAAGAATGCTCATAATAATCCAATACAAAACAAAACAAGTCCTAATAACTGAATACAAACAACAGTACTAATAATCCTAATACATAACAAGAACAAGTCCTAATAATCCAATACAAAACAAGAACAAGCATTAATAGTCCTAATACAAACAAAAACAAGTATTAATAGTCCTAACAAAGAACAAGATCGAATAGTATAATACACTCGAAAGCAACATTGATTTACGGAGGTCGGTCATCTACAATAAACAACTGTAAATCAAGAATACACAAATATGAACAATCATAAATCTAATCAATAAACATATCAAAATACAATTAAATTAGTTCAAGAAAAAATACCTTTAGTAATACTTAACAACTGCTAAGCATTATTCATATTGCTTCCCCGAGATGAAGTAGCAGCTAATTCTGTTCACATAAACAAATTAAAGTTAGAAATATTTATACTTTTATATACACTAACATTCATAAACCATAAAAAATTAACAACATACCTTCTCTCCTATTACTGTGATTGACCAATATCGCCTACATCAGAATCAAATGGTTCGTTATTAGTCGGCCTCAACCACCTCCTCTCGACCGCATAAGACCACGCCTTGGGGCTTCAACAAACTTCTAAATCACTCAAAAATTCTACTTAATTGCATTTCAAACGCTTTGTTCAAGCAACCGATGAAACTGAACAAATTAACGCTCCTTCGCAATTTTGGACAAAAGAGATACTACCGCACTTAAATTCCACCATTGTAAGATATTCAAATCAACATCTTCCTCAAGAGTTGGGACAAATAGCGAGCTAATCCCCGCTTGCTCAAATGTAATCATTATCGTGAGCCTCAGAACGCCCGGCCCATAAGACTTTTAAGTAGTTCCTTAGGATTAAATAATGGACGAAGAAGTTAAGGTGCTAGTTAAGAAAAGAGGATTCAACATTATCTGTGTAACCATGTTTATCAGCGTAAAAGCTAACCAAACTCTCCAACCCTTTTTTTATCTCGTTAATCATGTAGGTAGCCTTTGCACTAATAATGGGGGACTCACTCGACAAATCCTCGTGTGAGTACATCCGCTCATAAATGTAATGAAACTTTATTGAATTTTTGTCTTGATCAAAAATAATTCCTAGAAACAACAAATTATTCCTCAACTCGTAATCAACCCAATATTTCTTTCAAACTTAGCTCATTATTAGCTATGTCGACAAAAATAATATCACTATCAATTTGATATAGCTTTATTGTCATATACAAGTCCACAACTTGAGTAAAATACGTGGAAGATGTCGATACTTACTTCCGTAAAAGACCGGCGGACCATAAACAATTCCAAGAAACGCAACTAATGATCAACCTTAGCCCAATCAACACTCAAGAGAGGCCCAATCCTTGCAATCGAAAAATACAAGTCATAACTAGAATCTTCCTTCTCAACCTTCAAAAGCCTTTTCTATACTTAATTGCATATTCACATCAAATATGCCTAATTCCACCGGTTTCAACATCAAGACAAACCCTTTTTACAATCTATTCTGCTAAGCCACATTGCTCAAACTTTTTCAATCTCAGGGATTTAATTTTACATACTCACAACATTCCTAATCTTCAAAACACTATCGCATTCTTCTTTAATCCATCTTAAATAAGATTCACAATATGCGCAACATCTAACATGTATATACTGGCTCATTAACACGACATCACTCCAATTGCACAATCTCAAATAATCTATCGCCATCATTAGTGTACGCATTGTTAATAGTTATAGTTAACACCTTATCTAACCCCCACTCAAAGAAAGAATCCTCATCAGCTTCTCCTAATCATCATATTACCCTCAGGATCATCAACCAAACAAAAATTAAAATTCTTTACGAAGATCCCAATACACTTAATAAAATGAGCAAATAATGCCATATAACCTGTGGAGTTTTGATTTGAAGTCCAACAATCGCTTGTCAAACTCAACCTTACTGTCTTTTAAAAATGTTCTCAACTTTTTTTTTCTCAAGGTCACCAAGTTTAAAACAATCATTAGCAATGCTTGTTCTACCTGGTAGAATAAAGCTTTAGGCTCTAAAGCTCTAATAAATTGTTTGAAGCCTTCACCTTCTACCATTCTGAATATTTTTCATCCATCGTGATAAACTGTGTTAGTTCTAAGTAACTCAACATCAAGACATTTTAAACCAACTATTATGGTAGATCCATCACGATCTTTACCACTAAAATCCTTCATTGTCTTTTTGATTTGTTTGTTGTTTAAGTAGTTTTGAAACTCGAATTTTCGATATGCTTACGGAGACACAAGGCCACTAAATATTTGAATCGGCAAAGATAATCACGACTCACAATGAATACATTCTATTCTAACGGGGTCCCAAATTTTGTAAATGATCCCGTGACGTAACCAATTCTAACTTCCACGCAGGCGGGGTCGGGGAGTAGGTTAGTTTTTTTCCTATTTACAGCATTCTAAGAACCTTCAAGGAACAAGACTGCAGAAGAATAAAGATGTAGACGAAGATCGGAGAGCTATGTGAGTATTGATTAGATTCAAAGATGTTCATCCGTAAGTTTCATGTTCATCCATATCATTATAATCCATATCCCGTAATCCTCAGATACTATCAATTAATATAAATAGATATATATGCTAATCCTTATCAATGTGACGATAATCACTGGGATGATAATCAATAATCAAGACTTACGTATTTATTATTAATACAACAAAACAACAGCTTGTCAGCTTTTTACAATAAAACTATATTAAGCCGGAATGAAATGAACAATCAGTGTACACTTTCTTTATGGCCAAGTTGTCACACCACTACAGTATTACTTTTTATCGATTAAGGCATTTTCTAATCAAGGAATTATTTCACCAAAACTTAAATGAACAATTGAAACCGTGAAAAATACAAGGCATATAACTACATTGTTCGGAATGAAATTAAGCTCAATTCAACATATATATACCAAAAAATCAAACTTTCATATAAAAATCGTTACTTGACATTCATACCGATATCACGTAACTAAAATTCATACCAAAAGAATGAAAAAAAGAACCAAAGACTAAAACTTGTAATCTTACCTTTTGTATTTTATCAAGAAAAGAAAACAATAAACTTGTTAGGATTCTTATAACAAATGAAATGAATTACAATTTAAACAAATAAATATACACCAACAAAATTATCATGTCACTTTTTAAATTACAAAAGAGCAACGAACCGTGACGGATTGTAACAACCAACCCGATTGATTGTCGCCGACGTAGGCCTGGATGGGGCGCACGCGTGTCGCCAAAATGGTGGTTGTGGCCTGGGCGTGGGCTGCTGAGTGCTGGCCGACATATCGCCGCTGCCGGGTTGTTTTGGGCACAAGGTTAAGCCAAAATCAAATGAGGGTTACAGAGTTTATAAATATATATATATATATATATTTTAATAATTCATCGGTTCGGTTCGCTCCCCGAACTGGGTTCCATTCTCTGGGAAAATTTAACCGAACCGAATTATATTCGTTATTTATTTTCGAACCTAAATTCCTGCTCTGCCCAATCATTCTCCAATTTTCGGTTATTTTCGTTCGTTTTCTGGGCTTGCCTTTGGCTCGATTTGCTTTTATCTAAGACTCTAATATAAGCTTGCAACAAATCTCAAAGTATGAGCTTTCAAGTATAAAAAGAACTCATCATCTTGTACCTTAAAATACACCCAAGTTTGAAATTAAGGCAAGGTTTTGAAAAAATGCACTTCGTCGAATCTTGTCATTATTCACTTTACCAAAATCTAAGAGCACTCACTATGTTAAGTATTATCTATCCTATTTTTCACAATTTTCAACGTATCAACTCATTTTCACATCATATACAACATCTCATTTATACTATTCATTCACTATCATACATATTTTATTAAAAAAATTATTTTATATTTTATATAAACAATTCTCTATATCTCATTATTTTATCTCTCCACTAATTCTGAACATATCTCATACATCAATTTTTATTTCATAATTTATACTCTCTCTGGGTTTTTTTAGTTGTCATTCTAGTCTAATTTTTTTGTTTCAAAATAATTATCATTCTAGCATAATAAATTTCACTTTTATATTTTCAATATACTTTTTAACTAGTTTTTCTATTAAACTTATCAATCAACCAATGGTATAGTTTCAATTAATTGACATTGTATATTTTCAATGTACATTTTGACTAGTTTTAATTTTCCTTAATATATAAGAAACGACTAAAGCTGACAACTAAAGTTAAAACTCCTGATGGAATTTAAGATATATCTTTTTATATATATTATAACATTTAATCGTCAAATAAATACTTATAAATAAAGTTAGTTTTTTTAGAATTAATTTTTTGACAACTAGTCATAAATTTTTTTTTATAAATAAAGTTAATGTCACACTTTTTTATAGCTTGACATTAAAAAGTTCATTCATATATTTACTAGAATTTTTATAATATAATTTATCATTAAACGTAACCAAAAAAAAACTCGTTAAAAATATGTTATATTTTATTTTGTTTCTTTCTATATTTAATAATCTATTACAAATTATATACTTATATTATAAATATAGTAAATAATGAACCGATACCCCCATATTCCACACTAGCCCGTCCTAGGAGAAAGAAATTTTGGAAAAACCAATTTTTAAGTAGGCTTTTATCATCACCAATCCACATGACAATATATTAGTGGTTGATGATAGTAAAAGATATGTTTTTCCTATGTTTTAGATGTACAACAACTTGAAAAGTGCAACAGTCATACAACTTACATTGTGAATGAATAATTAATTTTTTTCACATGAAACATGAGTATGCAACACCCATAATGAGTGCTCTAAGAGCACCTGCACTAAGGTGATTTTCCTACCTATGTTGTACAAAATTTGAAAGTCTGCTATAGAGTTTTTCTATATTATACAATTAAAACTGTTGTACATCTAATTAAAATACTTGCCAACCTTTCTTAGACCAATAAAAACATGACATATGTCTCATCAAATTAGTTTTTATATGGTCGGGACTATAGTTGTCAATAGCTATAAAAGGCGCCGCCATGGGCTTAGGCGAGGCGCGGTCTGGCGCCATGGCGAGGCAGCCATTTACCAATGACGGAGCTAAGGCGGCGCCATTGTCGCCTTTTGCGTAGGGAGATGGCAGAGCCATCAATATTTGCCTCCCTTACTTATTATTTTATTCTCCATATTCACCAATATATGAAGATTTTATTTGGATTTGATGAAGGGATTAAGGGTAGGGAAGAAATTAGGGAGAGGGTCTGAAAATTTGTGAAGAAAGTTGTGGGTGGGGGCTTCTAGGCTGTGGCGTAATAGGGTTCAGTAACCTAGAAACACCCAAAGAAAAAGGGAAAAATGAAGATAGAGTGATTTTCAGGATTGCTTTTTTTTTCCTTTCTTCGTTAGTTCATTTCCTTTGATTACTTTATTTATTTCCTTCTTAACTTTATTTTATTTATTTTCTCCTTTTAATTGATTTATTCATTCCTTCTATTAATTGATGTTATTGATTTCTTTCTTTTAATTTAAACAAGTTTTTATTTCAGTTTTTTAAAATGTTTCTCATATTATATTAGTCGAAAAAGATAATTTAATGTAATATAAATTATATTAATTACACATACATAATATTTAACTTATTTTTATTAATGAACACAGCATAATAAAAAGCGCTATAACCTCGCTCGGCCACACGCTTGGCTGCTTTTAATTAAACGCACCGCCATTCGCCATTAACAACTATATAATCTACCTTAACTACAAACTTCATATGCAAACGCCTAAACATATACATAGTATTTTTTTTTGTGGGTATTTTACTATATAAAAATTTATAAATAAACAAAAAAATTGTATTTATAATTATTTTAGTAAAAAAAAAATATTCTAATATTTATATAATAATATAAGTTATAAAACAAAACATATAGCGGTATATTGAAGATTTTTTAATTATATATGTATGTTGAATGTTGAGTATATTAGGAGAGAGAAATATAAAGTAAAACTTTAGATAAAATATGTATTATAGTGGATGAATAATTTAAATTATGTGTTGTATATAATATTGCAATGAGTTGTGCAATTAAGAATGGTGAAAAAACATGTGTTATACAATTCATTATAGCAAATGCTCTAATAACATCAATAAGTAGAATGTGATTGGACTATATATGGACATATAAACTAATTGGACTATTGGGTGAACAGTGAACTGGGTATCACTACACCGGAGCTAAAGACATATCGAAAGAGTACAAAAAAAGGGGTTGAAATTACTATTTTGCCCCCTATTTTTTAGTGTAGTGTTTGAGGAAGTTTTTATTTAGGGGCAAAATAGTCATTTCACAGATTTTCAACACCGTTTCGGTGTGGATTTAGTCTTACTCGTATTGCTACCCACTATAGTATGGCCCAGGCGCATGACTCCGCTTCTGCTTAGAATAAAAACTGTAACCGCTCTGCCTCGCTTCGCTTTCTTGCGCCTTACCTAATTTGCTCGTGCCCGATCGACATAATCCCATCGGGTTCCAATCGGTTCGTTACGCCGATTTTAGATAATTGCTTAGCCTATCAGTTCTTTCGAACTCAAATTAAGCTTCCCAAGAGCTTTTATCTAACGCAGATGAATTTTCAATAATCAATTTACATTAATTATACAATTTACATACACATACAATACCACTCCTCTTTTTACATATATATATATATATATATATATATATATGTATTCCCTATATTATTAGCTTTAATGATTTTTATATATGTTATTCCATTATACCAATAATTAACAAAGCTTAAATCTAAATTCCCTTCTTAAATGTACACACGCAAATATTACAAGACAGTTGAAAAGGATAATAAATGAAAATTGAGAAATCTACATAAAATTTGTAGACTTGCTCTGCTATATTCGAAAGTGTCAAACCTAAATTAAATAAGAAGCTTCTTTCCTACAATGAATTCTAAATCTGTCAGTTCCAAAAAAAATTGGTTATTTCCGTTTGGTTGGATTTCAGGCACACCCCTGGGCATTTACCTTTGCTTACTAGAATAACTTTCAGATGCTATAAGTTTCTAAAATAAACTACTTTCACCAATTACGTGATAAATCTATACCCACTTTTAAATAGTAAAATCGATGAAAAACAACAAATGAGTAAAGTGTCACAATCAACATTTGGAGTGTAAAAATTATTTGCTCAATTTTATAGCAATAAACAAAAATATATAGAATAATAACTATATTTGGTAATAAGTTAAAATATTTCGAACTTTGAATGCTTCTTGCTTCTTCTTGCTTCATCTTGTCAAATAATGAATAATACTACTCCATTCGTTTCAGTTTACTTCGATCATGTATGCAGTAAATACTCTTTATTAAGTGATTGATTAATATTTTACTACTATATCCTAAAAAGTACTTTATCAAAAAATATTTTAGTTGATCATGTATATAAAAAGTACTATGTACTTTATTAAGAGACAAAATTAGAAAGATTAAGATAAAGTTACATTGAAATAATATTTAATCAAGTAAAAATAAAAAAGAATTTTTTGTTAGATGATCAACTAAATTAAAACGGATGAAATATTATATTTTAACACAATAAATCAAAGTTTAGGAATTACTTTCGGATGAAGTCTTGATCAAACGAGCTAGTTCAAAGTTCGATTCAATGAATGATATCGAATGCAGCTTCCAACCGCTAACTCCTGCTTAACGCATTTCAAACTAATCAAGAAAAGTCTTCAAAATTTTAACTTTTAACTATTACCACAAACTTACTTATAAAAAGGCTTATCAGACATAATTTTATATTGCTAAGCTTCGAACTCAGCTCTTGTCCAAGGTGTCCCGAACTATCTATCTTGTTTGGGCACCCTCTTTAACTATCGTTCTTGTTTGAAAACCCTCCAATTTTTCAACATTAAACAATAAATATAACTATTTTACCCTAACACTACAATAAAGTATATGAAACACATTTTAAATATTTTACATAATTAAAATAAACTCTCACTCCTTTTTTCTTTTGTATATCTGCCAAATGTAAGCCTCAGTGCCTTCCCAACTCTATACTGTGAGTGAAATAACAAAAAATGCTCTATTTCAACATTCCTATCTTGACATGGCCCACCATTTTTTTTGGGGAGATGATTTGCCGGGTGTATTTCTACACTCTCCCTAAACCCATTTCTTTGTATCAAACTTCCTCTCCTCCCCACCCCTCTCTTTCATGTTTTAGAAATGCGTAAAAATTGTATTTAATCTATAATAATTGAAGATTATCACTGCAAATTGATCAATTTTACCAAGATTATACATCAAAGCTTTCAAGGATTCTGGGTTCTGGATTGATTTTCTTTCTTCATTATATTCGAAGCATTTAATCTAAAATTTACCTTTATCGAACCTATCCTTTTCTTTGACGGTTCAACTTCTTCTAAGAATGCACTAAGATTTCGTCCATTCGGGTCATTTTTCTATTTCAAGATATCCATTTGACCCAAAATTGTTCATCTTGGTTTATGTCAAATGATGGGTTTTCAGACAAAAGAATAGGTTGAATTAAAATGAGGTTGTAATGAAAAAAGAAGAGGTTTAAAATTGAGAATTATTTGTTAAATATAATATTATAAGTATTTATTGATTTGAGGAATAACAAATAAAGAATTTGATTTTATGTAAAATTTGAAAAGTAACTCTTAAATTTGATAAAAGTTTGCATAAAAAGAAGCTTGGGATTTTAGGGAAAATTTATAAGTGAAGCAAAGCGCGAACGCTTAACACACCCACGCTGCACCTACCCCCATCAATTTCTTTCTTAACACACCTCACCCTACCCATATGCTACCGCCACCTTTTCTTCTTTAATACACCTCATCTTACCCCTTATCCCCTACCCCGCCCATTTCTACTTTTAACACATCCCACTTACCTCCGCTCACTCCCCACCCCTATCCCCCACCCAAAGCCAAAACCCGTAACCCCCTATTAATGCACAAAAAATAAATTGCCCATTGCAACATTTCCTTCAAGAGAAGAAAACCCACCATCCAATTCATTATTTGGAGAATCATTAATCAAATGAAATTAGTCAAACACAAATTACTTCGTAGCTAACAAAATGAAATTACTTGAGAATGCAACAGGTATATTAATAATCTAGCCAGAGAAGATAACTAACGATTTGAGTAGTTATTTCCTATCAACTTACAAATCCCAAGACTAAACTCTCCAATTTACTATATCATATATTAGCGTAACGGGAAAGAAAAAGAAAAACATAACCTAACCCAATTGCCAATTTCAATTTTTATACTATGTGAGATATTAGGAGAATGGACAAGCAAAAAGAAAAGCAAGAAATTTAGTTGACGAAATTTGTAGCTAACAATGGTCAGGCAACAAAAGGTAAGATAGTGATATGGAAACGCATAACCTCATGCTAATTCGATTTGATTTTCATTAGTTGAACTTTTAAATTTGCGATTTACTCGCTGCATATTCAAATTGAATATGAGACATATATGCTTTGCATGGGAGAACGAAAAGATGTGCGTATCGTGCGACGCGGGGGGGCTCTGGGGGTGACTGGGGCACATTGGGGCGAGTAGAAGTTTATTTATGGAGATGGATGGAGCATAAAGTTTGGTGGAGAAGGGCGCGTAGGTGAGTGCCGTCATAGTTAAGAAGACATGAGCTTATTTTAATTACGTAAATATTTAAAATCGTGCCCCTATACTTAATAGAAATAAGAATGACAAAATAGTCATTTCATATTTTGTCTCTTACAGATACCAAAGTTAGATAACATGGGCTTATTTCACTACAAAGGTTTGAAAAGAATATGTCATTTCACAAAGCCTCGTGAACTACATAAAATTATGATAAGATAGGTGGTGTCTCGCCAATAAGCCAAAAAAAAAAAAACTATACTAGAAACTTATCTATACTATATATAAAGTCTCTAAATGGAATTTTAATTGTTGTATTAAACTCTAAATGCACAAATGCAAGGATAATAAATCATTGATTAAATGAAAATTACTTTTAATGTAATGTAAAGTGGGTTTCTTTTTTTTAATTGACACATGAAGCTTCATATATATTTAACAATCATACTAAATATATTTATAAATTAGATAGTCTCTTCAATTTAAAAGTTAATATTTTAAAATGATTACTTTTATATTTTTTATTTCACTCTCTCCAATCCACTTTAATCGACATTTGACTTTTGAAATCGATCTTTTGACCATCAATTATTAATTATTAATTATTCAAAAATATAAAAAACTTATATAATTGATTCGTGAGTTTAAAATACTTTTACAATATTTATTTTTAATTTTTTTTAATAATATATAATTAAAGAAAGAATTTCAAGACAAAGACTGCTTTCTACATGCGAAAATCAATTAAAACGATCGGCGTAGATAATTATTACGATACACAAGCATTGATTGTGCCCAAATAACTAGTGAGGAATTAATTGAACATTTACCTCCATTACAATTCACCAATTTTTTTTCCCCTAACAATGTTAAGTTACAAATTACTTACTTATATCGTATTAATTAATTGCCTTCTCTCCGGCTCGCCAACGACTTATCTCTCGAATTCGAATGAATCACCGCTCTTCGATCAAGCCTAAGCAACGCCTCGAAAATCCTACCCAAGCAGACCGACTGCATCTCTGATGAGGCCGATACCACTGTGCCAATTTAGGCCACGGATCATCTAACAATTGACACCTCAAAATTGGCGGTATCGATTTTTTTTAACAAATTCGGCTAATTCTCAAGCAATTCCCCAGCCCTTACTAATGAAAGAAAACTACCCTCTCAAACTTAAATCCCCAAAATAGCCTCTCCAACATCACTACTTAACCTCTAATTTCCTCGATCCGGGAATAAATCATTCGTGACACTCTCCATTAGACTCGTTACAATTGCTTTAAACTTTATTTTAAAATTAACTTCTAAAAAAATAATACATGTATCACAATATTAATAAAATATAACACAAAAAATGACATAAAGTATAATGAAGGATCCGAACTCGCCATTTACATACAAACAGTCAAGTCCATAATCGTCATTACACGCCCCCTCGTGACCGACAAAAATACATACATATATCACTCCTACACTACTACTAAGAATAAATCAAACAAACGAACGAACAAACAAAAAACCTAGTCACTGGTAATAATTTTCTCTCGATTTTAATTTCGTGAATATTTATATTTAATTAAACTAGTAATTAATTAATTTTTTGGATTTTTTTGTTTAATTAAACTGTTAAAACCTAGTGAGTGCTAATTAAAATAATTAAAATATTTTTAATTGATTTATTTTTGAATTTTGGTTAATTAAACTTTTAATTTACTTACTTTATTATAAAAATATTTTGAAATGAATTTGTTTAATAGCTAGGGTTTTATTGTGGGTTTGTGGAATAGGTTTGAGATCTTAGTGTTTGGTATTTAGGGTTCTTTTATTTCTATTTAATTTAACTTAATTTAATTTTTATTTGTGTTTAATTTATACGGAGATTCTTATGTTCCAAAATGTTGTCAAGTTTGAATTTTTGTAGCTGATTATTTTTCGTGTTTGTTTAATTTGTATTGTATTGAATTCTGATAATTGACTTTATTTATTAATTTTATTTTTGAGCTAAAATATTTCTGTATATATGTATATACTGTATAATGCTACTGGTATTTGGTGATAAAATCGAACTCGGCAATCTTTTTGGGATATAGGGAGGAATTTTTTTTGGATATATTTGGTGAATTGAGGTTTATTGTTTGTATTGTTAGGGTTTTGTGGTTTTGTCCCGGTTTTTAAGGTTGTAGTAGAAAGGTTACTGGAAGATACAAAGTGAGTTTGCGGATTTATAGGATGTCGTTGGAGGAAACAGTGAAAGATGTCAAGCAGCAGCTGATGGAAGCTGGCGAGAAGCTTCTTACGCCTCCCTCTGGTACAGATGAATTGCTGTCTTTACTCGATGTAAGCGATAATTTTTGATAGTTTTGGTTTTTGTGGGAATTTGATGAATTGGTTTTTTACTTGTATTGGTTGATGGTGTTTTGAATTGAATTGTACTCCCTCCATATCGAAGATGTAGAATATTTTTTAGTTTTAATGGATTAGGTTTA
This sequence comes from Lithospermum erythrorhizon, assembly GCA_019722365.1. Lineage (NCBI taxonomy): Eukaryota > Viridiplantae > Streptophyta > Magnoliopsida > Boraginales > Boraginaceae > Lithospermum > Lithospermum erythrorhizon. The sequence continues at coordinate 225,152 of JADFUC010000388.1, read as the reverse complement.
TACTCATTGGTTGTTGTTAGTTTGATTTGAATTGTACTACTCCCTCCATATAGAAATTATTGTTTTGTTTTGAATTTTGATACTCCCTCCATCCCAAAAAGATTGGCATGTTTCAATTTTTTGGGTCAAATTTTGAAAACTTTGACCATGAATTCTCATTAGCCGATAAGAAATAATATAGTCATGTGAATCTTGTTAGATTCGTTTCAATATATATTTTTAAAATATAAACTTTTTATGATTTTCACGCATGTAGAATTAGAGATATTTATGTTTTAAGTCGTGTCTTGCTGACCGTGAAAAGTCAAATGGGCCTATTTTTTGGGATGGAGGGAGTATTTTCTTAAATAATTTGTAACTATCATTCGTCAGTCAATTTTTGTTACCATGACGAGAACGGCCTAGTGAAGTCATGTCATCAAGGGTCTAATATATCTCCGATTCCACTCCCTGCTCTCTTACAGGGCTGTGATGCATCATACCTCACATTAGTGATCAGTTTGTCTATTGGTAGTTTGTTGCCTATCTCTCTCACACACATACACGCACTCGGGCTTCACTCTGAGTGACAATTTGATGGTATGCTGGAGTACGAGGTTATGCTCATTCTATTCAAAGTTGATCTCAGGTGGTTACTACCGAAGATGAGTTGTTACTACAAGAGCAGTTAATCTTAGTTTCCTCCCTTATGTGCTAAGAATTAATCTTGTCAAAATGGGAAATATTGTTATCAATTATGCTTACATAAGTAACTTGCTTTTTCCTGATTAAGTTCTGTGATTTTTATCTAATCTATATGTGCTACTCTCTTATGCATGTGTTCCATAGAGTTACTTAGGTTTATATTCTATTAGATGATACCATACTTTTAATTTCTTCTAAAATGGCTTGTTTCATTTTAAAGCTTGTTGATAATGCTTTGGGAAAAGTGGAGCAGTCTCCTGGAAAAGCAATGCATGATGCACTTACTTCCTTGAGGAAGGCGCTGGTTTCTGATGAACTTTTAGGCCATCTTGACACTGATGTTAAAGTCTTTGTTGCTTCTTGCATTAGTGAAATAACTAGAATTACAGCACCTGATGCTCCATATGACGATGAAGACATGAAGGTACTAGAAGATTCTAGCTGTTTTAGTTCTATTTTACTTCTTTGAATTCTAAATTATTTTCATATGTGCAGAGAGTTTTTCAGCTGATTGTATCATCCTTTGAGGATTTATCCGACCAGTCCAGTAGATCATATAATAAAAGGGTATCCATTCTTGAAACTGTGGCAAAAGTTAGGTCATGTGTAATTATGTTGGACCTAGAATGCGATGATCTTATATCGGAGATGTTCCAGATCTTCTTTCGAACAATAAGGTATCCTCGACTTCATTGAAACAAAGTTTTTGTATGTAGAAAATTATTTGTATCTTAAGATACTAAAAGCAGATTTGATTATTTTTCTTTTGTATGCAATATTTGTTGATTTTTGGCTACATAGCTAATATTCTGGAATCCCCTCTATTTTTATACGAGCTTCTATTGGAAATTTTATGCCCACTTCTATTAGGCATAATAGCGTATACAACGTGTCTTACTCTGCAGAGATTATCATCCGGATTGCATTTTCATATCAATGGAGATAATTATGAACCTTGTCCTGGAGGAAAGTGAAGAGGTTTCTACTGACTTGATCACCACATTGTTGTCCAGTGTGAAAAGAGATGATGAGGTATTTTTAGTTGTTCCATTTGTTAGAATACTTCAGTTGTTTAGATCATAGTCACAGGATTCGCTCAGGGAGGTGGTGACCTCCGATTGGGGTCGGTCGTCCCGAATCGCTGGTCGATTCTCTCCGGGACGGCCATGGACGGCGATCCGGGCGACCCAACCTTTCTGGGATGTTGTGGCTCGCAGGAACATTTAAAAAGAAAATATGGGGGAGGAAGTGCAGAACTGAGGCATAGCAGAGAAATGAAAGAAGAATGAGAAAGGGGGAGGCGGGCCTAAAATGAGGAAGAAGGAGAATGGAGGCTAGGGTTTCTTTTGTGTATATTTTGGTTTTGTTAGATTTTTTAATAATAAAAAATTAAGAGGGACCCACATAAAGTATTACACCAAGCAGATACTATCACCTGCATAGTGCATGCCAACTTTTTCGTGTCCTTTTAGGCATTTATTAAAATAAAGGGTTTATTTTAAATTTATTACTAGTTATATTCCAATCCACAATAAAACATAAATAAACACTTGTATTTTTATTATTTCTGTTTTATTATTAAATAATATCACTTCATTAAAATATTTAAAGCATTGGTATAATAATAAAATTGGGAGTAATTAATACCAATATACCCCTCCGTCCCGGATTCCCCTAAACTAGTGAATTCCGTCCTCGTTCCCGTTCCCCGTTCCAGGTGACTATGCTTTAGATACATCATCTCTAAAAACTCACATGTTTCAGGAAGTTCCACCTATTGCCAGACGGTTGGGCGAGAGAATACTTGGAACTTCTGCAGCCAAGCTGAAGCCTTATCTGATCCAAGCTACTAAGAATTCAGACATTTCCCTTCACAATTATAGTCAAATACTGACTTCGGTGTGTGAAGGAACTGTTGGAAGAGATGCCTTAGTACAGCAGCCGGTATGCACTTTTTTCAATTAATTGTGTTGCTTATTTCTACAATGTTACTTTCATTTTAGTATCCCATTGACCTATTATGATTTTGATTTTTCTGGTTTTGTTAATTTGTAAGGATTTATAAACTTAACTAACAGTTACAAAGCATGTATGCTACATTTGATGTTAACTATTGATAAACTTAACTAACAGTTACAAAGGATGTGTGCTACGTTTGATATTAACTAACAGCAAAATTTATTGGACAGTACCCTGCTCTCAGAAATTTTTGTTTTGGTGAGATCTTCCATGTGCATAAAGTTTGAATTTGACTTTATTGCTTGTACTGTCTTTTTATTTTTCAGAATTTTTATTTTGAAGTTCTATAGAACCTTATTGGGGACGTGAATGTGGCAATTTTGTTTTCTTGTTCTATCATTCATACCTTGTCACACTTCATTTTAGCTCAGTTTTGGTGTTATTATCATAGTTTATATGGTTTAAAATAAATACCAGTCGCAACACATACATATACTATGCACACACACACATATGTATTCACGAGATGTTACTCACAATGATGAGATCTCGGATTCGAGTCCTTGCAATGACAAGCCAATTTTTTTTCTTAAAGAAAGAACAGTATATATTTAATGACAAGCATTCTTTGTTTTTGGTTAAAACAATTGGTCTGCTGTTAATGTATTTTGCTTGGCTTTTGAAATGTGAGAACTGCTCGTGTTGTTTTGTCAAGTACTTGCCAACTTAATAGAGTTCTCACTTTTACATAGCTTTCTATGTTTCTGAATGACAGTTGTTATTTGACTTCTATGTTGTATTTTCTTTCAATTTTTTGATTACATAGAGTGATGGATGTAAAGCTACTGAAGCCTCCATTGATGGTACTCAAGAGGCAAGTGCTTTATATGCCATGGCTTCTAATTGTTGGTAATCATAATTTATCTCCTAAATAGTGATAGTATTTATTACATTGAGATTATCTAGGGTGGAGGCTGTAAAGTTGCTGCGGCATCTGTAGAACCAACTCAAGAGGCAAGTTTTTGAAATGTTATATCCTTTTACTTTCAGATTGGAAATTTTCTTTTATTTGCTAAAAAAGATTTATATCTGTGAAACTCTTTAGAATGATGGTGATAACGTTGCTGTGGCATCTTCTGAAGACACTCAAGTGGTGAGTATCTCAAATATTTTTAGATTATGCCCAGCTGAGCTGTTTTGGAGCTTTTAAAGATAGAATTTGCTTATAACTGTCTAATCTAAACTAAATAGAATTATTTATTATGTAATGGTTCAGGGTGATTTAACTAAAGCATCTGCTGCATCTTCAGAAGAGACTCTAGAGGCGAGTATTGTTAATTCCTTATAGAGAGTATATGTCTGAGCTATTATGAGCTACCTCTTCACACAAGCTAACTCTTCACACAAGCTAATTAGAGCCATGTCGCACATTCTTTTAAGATCGTTTGGTTGATTTTTGCTTAATTTGACTTGATTCTTTTGTGTTTTACTTGTTTGCTGTTAACTGATGTTATAGTAATGTTAGTGATATTGACACTCTAAATAGTTAACATTGACACTTGAAAAATTGATTGATGGAACTATATTGCACTTACTCTATGTATTCTAGCATTATTGAAACCATCAACGGGTTCTTTTTAGTAAGGGTAATATAGAACTGAGCTTATAGTAATGCTAATGATATTGGCTCTCTAAATAGGTATAATGAAACTTGAAAAAATCATTGATGGAACTATATTGCACTTTCTCTATGTATTCTAGCAATGTTAAAATCGCCAGTGGCTTCTTTTCGGTAAGGGTAATATAGTACCATCAATGAATATTTGGAGTGTTTTTATAACTATTGAGTGACAATATCACAAGACTATAATGATACGTCCAAAGTCCAAACTATGATGTTGATATTGTGAAGGATGATCCAGTGTTTGAAGTTTGCATATATGTTCCTTTGGATAGAGCTTCATTGTTTCCCTTCATTTGTGCTTAGGAAAGTTACAAACTGCAATTGGTTTGTTTAATATTTACTAGATTATTAGTTCAACACAACTTAGTAATTCACAGTTTAGTCATCCTGCTACTAGTTAGAACCTTTAAGTTATCTGAGCAGATTATTTCTTCTCTTTTCCTTTCTTCCTGTTTAAACTCTTAATTATGCTCTATAATGCAAAATGTGAAGTTCCAAATACCTTGTGTGTTTTCTGTACTTAACACTAGATTATTAGTTCAACTCAACTTTGTATTTCACAGTTATTGAGCTTGGTCATACACTCATACCACTACTAATGCTAAAAATGAGATCCTATATTGCTGATTAATTGTAGGAATGAAATAAGTTTATTTTCCCTACAGGATGCGAAAGATGTGAGAAGGGATTCCTTGGGAGATAATTCCCATACTGCTAGAAGGTCTCCCAAGACAACCATGAATAATGGAACTAATGTGGCAAGCAAGGAGAAGACTTCAATAAATGGGGAATCGTCTCTGAAGGGGGACAATTGTGAGACAACCATGAATAATGGAACTAATGTGGCGAGCAAAGAGAAGACTTCAATAAATCGGGAATTGTCTCTGAAGGGGGACAATTGCGAGACTGATAATAAGTCCACTAATGATGAGGCAATACCTAAGCCCGAGTCTCATGCCTTGGGGGTTGAGGAGGAAGCAAAGGTCCCTGATAACTTGGATAGTCATGAAAAAGATACTGTTAGCTCACTTGATGAAGATATATGTCCAGAGCCAAAGAATGTTGAAAGTGATAAAGAGATTGCTGATGTTGAAGCCCGCAATGGCTTCAAGGATTCAAATGCTGCCTCTCCATCACCAAGTGCTGAAAAAGACGATGAGAATCTCCTGAAAAGAGATGGTCATCAGCTGGGAAAAGATTGTCCAACTCAGGGGGACTTGTCATCTCCAGGAAGGATCACTGAGAAGGAATCTGAAAGAGCTAGTGATTCAGAAGAAGCATCGGGTGAGTCTCCTGATAAGAAAGCTCAGTCTCCTGATAAGAAAGCTCATCAGGAGTCTCCTTTGAAAGATGAAACTTCATTTGAGGTTGCCACACCAAAACATGAGGATAGTGGTACATCTGACTCTGAGGACAAACCGATTAAGGAGCCTACAAAGAAGTTGGATTTAAGAGATAGTGATGATGATGGTGCACCATCGAAGGGGAAAACTGATCTAATAAAGCATGCTCGCACTAAAGCTAGAACTGGAAAGGGTGCCCCAAAATCTGAGAAGGAATCTGAAAAAGCTAGTGATTCAGAAGAAGCATCTGATGAGTCTCCTGAGAAGAAAGCTCACCAGGAGTCTCCTTTGAATGATGAAACTTCAGTTGAGGTTACTACATCAAAACATGAGGATAGTGGTACTTCTGACTCAGAGTACAAATTAGTTAAGGAGCCGACAAAGAAGTTTGATTTAAGAGATAGTGATGATGATGGTGTACCATTGAAGAAAAAAGCGGATTTAATAAAGCGTGCTCGTACTAAAGCTATAACTGGAAATGGTGCATCAAAATCTGAGAAGGAGTCTGAAAAGACTAGAGATTCAGAAGAAGCATCTGGAGAGTCTCCTGATAAGAAAGCTTACCAGGAGTCTCCTTTGAAAGATGAAACTTCAGTTGAGGTTGCTACATCGGAACATGAAGATAGTGATACTTCTGACTCAGAGGACAAATTAGTTAAGGAGCCGACAAAGAAGTTTGATTTCAGAGATAGTGATGATGATGGTGCACCATTGAAGAAAAAAGCGGATTTAATAAAGCGTGCTCTCACTAAAGCTAGACCTGGAAAGGGCGCCTCAAAATCTTCCACCAAAGATGATGTCAAAGTAAACTTTAGATTTCCCCAAGTTCATTCATTCTTCAGATTAATCATTCAATTCTACTACCAAGCAAATTTGTTTGTGTTTATTGTGTAGGAAGTCGGGTCTTCACTAAAGCGTACTTCAAAATCTGCTAAAGCAGAAGAGAACGAGGATGAAATTTTCTCCAAGCGTAAGCGTTCTTTGGGAAAAGACGTGAGCACTTTTCTCACTTGAGCTTACCATACCCGATAACTATAGTTTCTTGAACGCCATCCACTTCTCATGATTGGATATGTCTATATCATCCATGTTCTCCTACTGTATATCATCCATGACTGCTGCTCCATTAGTTTCGAATTATTGGTGTTTTATTGTGAAACTATATGTTTTCTGGAATATACTTTCTGAATCACATTGTAATTTGATGTGCAGTCCTCTGGGCCCTTGAAGTATGGTAAAAACCTGATTCGCTCGAAGGTTAAAGTTTGGTGGCCAATGGATCACCAGTAAGATCTCTCTGCTATTTGGGAACATACCTCTTAATTGCCATCACATGGATGTCTTATATTTCAGGCAGCTACTGATTAAAATTTAATTCACAGACATGTTAGCCTCCTTATAAACAGTTACATAATGTACTATTGATAGTTTTAGCAAGCTACTCCATTCTATGATATTGAACGACCAATATATGACTTATGCTTAATTGGGCAGGTTCTATGAGGGTGTCATTGTTTCTTATGATCCTGACAAAAGGAAGCACAAGGTCAGTGCAAATTAATGAGTTATCTTCATACTTGAACATCTTTTTCCACCTTCACCCATCATACTAATATGGTATTACAAAATTGCCACCCTCTATTTTCTTAATGTACATGCACATTATTAATAATATTTTACTTTGAACCAGTGGCATAATAGTACATTTATATTAAGTCTGCCACTTACCTTAATATTTGTAAAAATCAAGGTAGGTCACTCAAATATGAAGGAGGAAGTACTAATTACTATTTTCTGGATCAGGTATTGTATGATGACGGGGAAGACGAATTACTAAATCTGAGGAAAGAGAAGTGGCAACTTGTTGGAGACGATTCAGTTACTGTTACGGTGTGTGGCCGTGTATTATGGTAATTATTTTTAGTGATACCACATCTATATGCATCTTTTTAACTTATCTTTCAACAGAATGATGATGCTGAGCCTCCAAGTACTGATACCTCCTCCGAAATGTAAGCTTCTCCTTTCTTTAATCGGCATGTCACTGCTAAATCTCTATTGAACTACACAGATAATTGTAGCCTGATCTCTTTTCTGCTGAAGCTTTACGTTATTTATATGCCCTAAAGTGTCGCACATTCTAAATGTCCTATGTATCTCTGCATCATGTTAGTGAACACTTACCTTATCTTTCAATCTGTAAATTGGATTCATTGAGCCCACGAAGGAAGTTGAATATGGTTTTTAATTTTTGTTACATCAAATGAAGTCTGCTGCTTAAGCATTGATTGTTTGTTGGTATTAGTTTTAAAGAATGTAGCTGGTTGCTGTTTTGAGATGTCAATGCACTTGCTCAAGAAATGCCAGTGATGCGTGAAGCATCTTTGAGCCTGTGTTTGTTTATTAATTGAGGACTAGTTTCTACTTATCGAAATTAGCCATTGGTTGGACATCTGTATTTCTCAGCAGAAGTCCATGACATGCATAATTTAGTTGGTTGGTGTAAGTCAAGCCTCCAGCTTATTAAGTCTGCTAAGAAGGTTACATGGAAATGTCCAAATTTCAGATTTAATTAAATGATTTACCAGTATGTTGGTCTCTAGATCCTGTTTTGAGTGGGGAGTATTCACTTGACCTTTTAGACTTTTACTTCCAGTGTTCTGATTTTTCTCCTATGCTTATTCTATATAATTATATTTTCTGGATGGAATAAAGAATGTTAAGGTGTCTTTTGCTCAAGTGCTCAACATTGTTGCAGGCCAAAGAGTAAGAAAGTAAAAAAGAGTGCCACCTCGTTTGATTTTGATGACGTTTCACCAAAGCGGTGAGTATCATCTGATGTTCCTCATTACATATTTCATTTATCTTGTAATAGTATGAGCAATAATAAGCAAGGGTTTATCCAACCTGATTGTCTGTTTCCTCTAGTAAGTCCAAGGGGAAATCTTCAGCATCTGGTAAACGGACCAAGAATGTCAAGTCTGCAACTAAATCCAAGGATGTCACCTCAAAATTTGCCTCTCCAAAGTCGTATGGGAAAGCTAAAGATCTTGACAATTCAACACTCAGGAGCAAGTCCAAGCAAGATACTCCAAAAATTGCTGGCAAGTCCAAAGAAGACACTCTGAAGTCTGGTGGCAAGTCCTGGGAGGATACTCCCAAGACTACTGGCAAGTCCAAAGAGGACACTCCAAAGACTGCTGTGAGTGGTAAGACTCAAGGAAGTGGCAACAAGTCCACTGCTAATGGCACTGGCAAAGGTAAATCGAGTTTGTCAAAAGGGAAAGGTAGTCATGTTCAGGAAAAGCGTAGCGAGTCTCCTGAAGTACCGGAAAGCACAAAGCGTAAACTGTCGAATTCTTCCAAAGATCTTTTAAGTGGGGCCAAAAGTGCAAAGAAGCAAAAGCGGAGTATTAAAGGTTGACATTTGTGACTTCATTACTGCACCATGGCGCCATCTTTGCAATGGTTGGTCATTACTTCTGGGCAACGCGTTATCTGAATGTATTTTGGTAGAATTCTGTTAGTTCTTTTCCACTTTTTTGGGAAGAGGGATGGGGGATGGGCTTGTTAGGAAGAAAGACTTGTGTATCCTTTCTTAGTAGTCGATGTAATCTGGTATTATTTAGTTCTAGATGTCTCTTTTGCTGGTAGGTTAGCTTTATGTTATTTAAGAAGGATAGTTTGATGCATCTTTTGTGTTAGCCTTATTTGTATTTATGGTTTTACTCAGTTTTTGGCGACCGATGTTTTTGTTACAAGTAATCTGGTTGATTTTGAATTGCATTAGTTCGATGGTTGCATATTAATGATACTCAAGCTCACTGATAAGCTTAAATTTGTAATTTTGATATTAGGACAGTGAAGATGGTGGTTTGGATTTTTATTGCAATATTTTATAAGCTTGCCCAACTCAACATTTAACAGCATATTCTCCTTGCCTTTACTATTCTTTTTATTCCTTCTCATTTTATGCCCTGTTTCTGTTAAATTTATTGGAAGTGGAAGCCTTTATTTTACGTAAAACATCGTTTGGGGAATTCTCGACTGAATTTAAATGTGTCAATTAGAAGTGAAACTAAGAGGTCGCTTTCAATTTGGGTTCCTGCATTGCAGTCAATCTAGCTCATGTATTCTGTGTTCCGAAGCCAAAACAAGCCTTATCCTGCTAGGGTTGGCTATATGAATATGATATCTCTATTTAGCCCCGTATTGGGTCATCCCTTCTCTTATGCCTATAAACTCTAATTATTTCGAATACTCTAAGTCCATAAACTTTAGGTATTTCGATTATTTTGTGTTTCGAGGTACTAAAAAAATATTTTAATTATTATTATAGGTAAAATAGTAAAAAGAAAATTACAATCAAGTTTGACCATGGTAGTAAACACTATTACAATCCTCGTAACCACAAGAGTCGAGAAGATATACATGAAATTCTCAAAACATTCAATATCAGTTGAATGTTACAATAATTCGTAATTAATCGGGAGACAATCTAGTAAGGTTTTCTTTTGTTTTTGGCCCTCCTTGAATTTGTTAAAAACCCTATGTCAAACCTAAGAGAAAACATTATCAATAATGATATTTGTCATCCTTATCTAGGCCACGACCGAAGTCGATCACAGTCATTCCGATGATAAAGTTAGTATTTATCAGAGGAAAATATAGACTTAGTATATGTATTTAGCATTACCTCCAAATGGAGCAAATGTAGAGGTATTTAGCAGTCATGCTAGAAGAGACAAAACAGGCTTTTATCTGCCTTCTTTTGAGTGGGCTCATTAATGGCCCAATAGAAAATTCTTATTTATATCAATTGCCCCCTTTAATACTTTGGATAGTTGTGCCACCATTTTTTGAAATGGTGCAATAATATTCAATATTAAATAGGTACATTCAACACCTGATACCTTTACTCTGGCCACCAAATTCCCAAGATCAAACCATATCTCCCCATTTATTCCCCTATAAAAGGTACTATTCTCTTCTCACTCTTCACTTCTTTTCTTTTCTCAATCCCATTATATTCTCACTCCTTTTGTCCTCTTTGTTTTTAGATCAAAATCAGCCTTACTTCCCTTTATACTCCCTTTCCCAAAACGAAGACATATCCTCCCCCATGGCAAGCAAAGACTCCTCCTCTCAAAGAAACCAGGCTCCCGTCCGTGGAGGCATCGTGGAGAGAACTTTAAAAGAGGTACGCCTTGCTAGACTCGTGGCTTCCCACGGGGGTCACTACCTTCTTGATGGTGTGATCCCTTTTTCCAACACCTCTAATCCTCGTGTACATTTTTCATCTAGGAAGATTTTTATATTTCCTGATCCTGACGATGAGGGTAATGTGCAGGGTTTGAATTATCGAGACCCCAATATGGAAACTAAGGAGAAGATGGAAGTTTTCTTTTAAAATGTTTTTAGCGATCCTAGCTGCCGAGTAGAGGCGAGTGTTGGACTATGAGTCCGTACACCTTGTTTTAATGATGACTTAAACATTGATTTACTATCTAACATATGTGCTTAAGTGATTTATTTCATAGGTATGTTAGAAAGGTGCTTGTCGGACACAAAGTTGACATTGATATCAAACAAGCACAATATCAAGACAATGAAGAAATGTCATGAGCTTCAAGGTGATTTTGCAATGTCAAAATATGAGTATGGTGAGATAGAAGAAGAATCAACCATATAAAACACCAAAGTGAAGAATGGCGATGAAAGAAGAAGATCGTATACAGTCATGAAAAGACCCGAAGAAAGGATTCCGCGAAGAATCCAAGATCGGAAGAGCGAGTCTTGGATGCAAACCCGAAGATTAGGTAAAATTTATGGATTGAATCTTTACTTTACTTTCTTTCCTTGATCTTGATTGAAGTTCTTATTTAGGAGATATTTTCAAATCATTTTTTGACTAAAAGATAATGCTTCCCGTTTCAATATTTTTAAAATGTTTGTCAAAAGAAAATATTTTGAAAATCTTAATGTGTATAAGCTTGGGGTTTGAATTCATTTATTAAAGAGGTTTGAAAAGAGCTTTCCAACTGACTTTTTGAATCGTCAAAATCGGAGTTACTTGAGCGGGAAATCACGTTTTAAGTTTCGCCATGCTTCATCGAGACCGAAGCTTTTTCTTTGTTTTCTGTTTAGACCCATTGAGACTAGCCTCGTGAGGTCTGCGATAGGTATCAAAAATAGCCGTTTTGTCGTTTAACTCCATTTACCGCACTTTAAATCTGAAAATCTTCGAGCTTCTTCCCCAACTTTTCCCCGAACAATTCTAAATATTTTTACACTAAATTTCTCATCTTTAAAACATCAAATCTCTCAAACACATGAGCTTTAATTGTGATTTAATAGAGAGAGTGAGTTTGGTTTGTGCTAAACTTTGAAATGAGAAATGGGAAACTAAAGAGCATTCACTTAAAGTGTTTGATGAAATGCTCAAATGGGGATTCAAGAGCTTGAAGTCTTATCTACTCAACAAGGAGTTGAGCAAGCTTCAATGTATTATCTCTTTAATATGAGGTTATAAATTGTGCCAGAATTGTAATCCCTATTGTAGCTCATTGAGGAGCATTTAGATTGGGATAAAACAATAATCTACATTCACATAAAGAGATGTCCGTTAAGTTAGGATTTGTTCTTCGTACTAGAGGCTTGAGGATCCGAGGTGTTGTGAGGCTTACTCGAGCTAGAATCCCAGTAGATTGCCGTAGTGTTGAGGCTAGTGCTTTCAATGATAGGACATAAGAGTGCTCGAGGTAGAGGGTTGCGTCTCGAGCAGTTGGAGTTGAAGGAATCACAGGGTGTGTCCTTGGGTTGCTTAGTGGTGTGATGCTTGAGAGTTATGAGCTAAGAGTTGTAATTTGGTTTGAGACCGCTGACATTTTGAAGAAAGCGTCGTCTAGTGGATTAGTGAAAGCTTTAAGGTGAGGAGCCTTGGGTCGGATGTAGATTAAAGAGAGACCTCGTGAAAACACCTTGTCAAGTTCTCTTCTTTCCTACTCTTTACTTTATTACATATTATATATAGCCCTTTCAAATTGCTAGGATTCGATTATAATAACTAATTGCTCGGCTTATTAAATATGACATATAATTGAATTATTAACATTAAATTGATATGTCAGAAGTTTAATCGAGGCTAAAATAGAATATCTGTGTTGATCTTAATTGATATTAAGCAGTTATGATAGTTTTATTTGATGTGAACTTAATTGTTATATTCGCACGTCGAATCATAATTAAACTTGCTATCAAGAATATATCTTAAACTACTTCTAGTATATCACATGTATTGAATTGTGGTATCATTTAATAGTGCGAGGATTGATCAATAGCCATGAATAGACTTAATTGTATTATGCATGAATAGGCTTAATGTTAATAATGATCAAATGAGTTTTGGATGTTTATTGCACATAATGATTGCTCGTCGTTTATTATTTTATCTTTTATCTAGCATTCATATGAGGGTGTTAATACTACTTTAGCCTATTCGCATTTGTTTTACAAATTGCTGAAAGTAAATAACGGTGAAAACTTGAATAAAAGTTTGTATAAGGTAGCGGTCGCGACCTCTTAGTCCTTATTACGCCCCCCCACCAGGGCGTCATATATGCTAACGAGTTCAAAGGTCCATGCCAAAAAGAGAAAGATGCCGAGGGACGAGGAGCCGAAGAGAAAGTCAAAAAAAGACAAGGTCCCGCTTGTCGAGGGGCACAGGGGCCGAGGAAGCTCACGTGCGGGCCGAGTGAAGGAATCCCAGGCCTTAGAGGGATTTTGTCGCTTGACACGGTGGAGAGCATTATAGAGAAGGCCACTACGCACGTCTCCGTGATCACTACTCCGTTCCTAGCGGAAGGTGCTAATAAGGGCAGCCCTCCGAAGGTGAGACCACTGACTGCGCATCAAGGTGAGGGATATACCCCCGTCTTCTGGGAGTTCTTAAATTATGGGCTGCGATTGAAGGCCTCCCCATTTGTCGACTCCCTCCTATCTTCAATTGGTGATCCTGCAGTCGATTGGGGCCTTTACTTTGGGCAGCGGTGGCCGAGCACTTTCAGTGGGGTGCTTATCTGTGGGGGTTGCCCCCAACATTAATCTCTCCTCCAAAATGTTCAACGTGGTACATCAAGGAGTTCTTTCCTGCTTTCACATCCGGTCGGGGGTGAAGAATATGCTTTATTCCGAGAAGCCGGGGAAGGCTAGTCCGACGCGATGATCATGGCGAAGGACGCCTTCTCTGACGACGTTCCCCACAAATTTTCTATCAACTACACCATGCTCGAAGCTGAGGATTCCGAGGTGACCAAGGCGGAATTTCAAAAGTTGGTCGATGGCTTCCGAAGCCTCTACCTTTGAAGACGTTTTGTGACCCCGACGTGGTTATAAAAGCGGGGTTGTGCAAAGGACCCAACAATTTTCCTAACATGTCTTTAGGTATGTTTTCGCGATCTCGCCTATTTTTCTACGGTCTTTCTCAGCAGCCGTTGATCTTTGTTGTTTCTAGCCGTGCGAGGTGAGCTGCCCATTTTCAAGGAGGACAAGGCCCTCGTTCCCAGCAAAGTTAATTACAAGGCCATCATATTGGGGAAATCACGATGGAGCAGTGTTGGGTTCAAGTACTCCACGGGTGCCTCGGCCTTGAGGTTGTCCCCTCTGCCGAGAGGAGCCCGACTCCAGGACATCAATCAAAGGCCCTTGAGGCTCCCTTAGAGGATGTAACCGAGAGGCACGAGGTTCCCCGCGCTTCTTACTTGATAGAGAGAAGGCCCTCGATTACGGATCGCCCGATCCGGTGCACATATTATCGGGGATGCCAAACAAGTCAAACCTCAATCCTCTCGCTCACGACCCTTCCGTGGGCTTCATGCCTATAGAATGAAGAGAAAAGAAGGATATATAAGAGTAGTCGTCCTTATTTTGTGGACACTCATGTTCTTCTTGAAATTCAGTGCCAGGATGACTCCATTTCTCGCCCTATTCACTCTCCTTGGGCGATGCATTGAAGAATTGCATGTTGAAGGCCGAGGTCCTTGGGCGATGAATGTCTAGTCTCCACTGCGTCTCCATCAACAATTTGCTTATTATTAGTTGAGGGAGTCGTCCTTTTCTTTTACCCATGAAATCCTTTACCATTTATTGATCAAACCTAATTGATCTCTTCCTGTTTTATTTCAGGCCACCGAAGCGGCTTATGCAATGTCCCTTCAATGGGCTGAGTCGAGATAGTTGGAGAGTTTGGCGCAACTCTCAAAAGTTGGCATCCGATGCGGAGAGAAGAGTAGAGAGATCACTGGCGAGAGTTCAATCTCGCCTAGATGGTTGTATGGTTGAAAAACCTGCCATGGCCGAGGATTATGCTACCTCTGTTGTCGAGGATTTCAAGGCGAGCCCTAGTCTCGAGCTCCTCAAAGTGAACGATGCTACTCTCGTTGGGGGTTACACCAAGAGAATTAATCATCTTGTTTCCGAGGATAACTTCTCATTTTGACAAATATGTTTTTGGATTGGGAGAAGATTATATGAGTGGACCTCTTCGACAATATCACGATGATGAGGGCGAAGACCTAGGAACCCGGCGATGGCGAGGATGGTGGCGGTGAAGATGATCTTTAGCATGCGACCTCGTAACTCCTTGATTTTTGATTGGCACCCGTCTTTTTTGTGTAGATCCCAACTCTTGAATTTTCAAGCTTTGCTTAATGATCACCGGGCATGTACATTGGTGTTGTTACCGTTCGGTTCGGTCCGGATAATATTGAAAGGTAAGGACGGACCGCTAAGTGCAGTTCGGACCGGTAACTATATCGAATATATTTTTGGACCGGGACGGTCGAAACCTTACGGATACGGATCCGGTTTTCGGACAGTTCGGTAAAACCGATCTCAAATCCCAAATCAAACTCTCCAAATCAAAAATTCCTAAATCAAATATCATTATATCATTTTAGATTCAAAAGAATTGACTGAAAATCAAATAGAATTAAGGCTCAATATATATATAAAAAAACATCATTGCCTTGAGATTTAGAAAATTAATGAAATGGAATCGAATTAAGGCTCAGATTCATAAAAAATCATCATTGCTGAAAATTAGAGAAGCTCTAAAATGTAAATCACCACTCAGCACTGCCTTCAAAGTTTAGATAAATTGATGAATTAAGGCTTAAATTTATGAAAAATCATCATTGTCTTGGTAGTAGATGAAGAGAATAGATATTCAGATTTAAGAGTGGGAGTTTAAAGAGAGGAAATGATATGCAGATTTGAGAGTGGGAGGCGTGAAGGAAATGGCCAAATGGGTGTAAACCCTATTTCCCTTATTTATATACCCCTCCCATATTATCGGATCGAGATGCTGGGCTTCGGCCCAAAAAAGAACCGTATTATCGGACTGAGTATCCTAATGAACCGGATATTCGGTCGATTTTATTTGAACCCGAGGTAAGGTTTCGGTTTACACGATCCATTAACAACCTAATGTCTATTGATGCGGTCTGATTACACAGCAACTCTTTTTGTCTAGTAATGAAAATGCCTTTGTTGTGACTTTGAAATTATCATGATCTTTTTAAATCTAAATCTTCTTTAAATTTCTCTCTTTCAGCTATTATTTTTTAGTGTCTACCCCGCCTCACATAAGTTGGGTCCAATGGTACATTCTCTGCTTTTGTGATGGAATTACTAACTTTTTAGTAGGTTCTCGCAAAAGTAACCCCATTCTTTGATAAAGCCTTCCACGACTTTTTTAAGCGTTAGTCGAGGGTATGTGAAAATATCTTGATTTTAGCATCGACTAATTCCCCTTTCGTTTTGTAATGACTATATAGTTTGACTTAGTTTCTAAAATGTATGATTTTGAACTACTTCTCGATTGTTCCAAAAAAACCCGATTTAAGGGCTCCCTCGGTCGATCCCGAAGGGATCACGATTTAATGATCGCTCAATCACTCCGTCCCAGTTTAGTTTGAAATGACTTGGTCATTTGGCAACTACTTCCTCGATTTATTCAAGGAAATAGTTTAGGAACTATTTGATCATCATTTAAGATCTTCATGGTTTGAGAACTATTTAATTAATACGAGAAGCCAACCGTCATTTTGAAATCTTCCTCGACTTATGCGAGGGAAATAGTTTGAGAACTTGTCTGTAATGGCCCCGTCATTTTGAGATCTTCCTCGGCTTATGCGAGGGAAATAGTTGAGAACTTGTATTTAATACATAATTTTTCATTCATAGAATTAAAAAGTAGATTAATATCCCTGTGACCTTTGAGAGTTTGCCCCCATTTTTACAAAGGTGAGGAAATTTCTCCTAATTCACCAGACATACTATTTTTTGAGATAGATCCCGTGCCATGTGGTCGATGGCGCTCACGAGTTCATCGAGCTCATAGGTCCCAGTCCCTCTGACCACCCGGACCCGATAAGGGCCTTAAGGGGTTGACTTTATTCGATTCTTGGGCGACTTCCTTTGAAACACTCTCCAAGCAGAGATCTCCCCGACTAAATTTAATACATTTTTACCCTTCGATTGTAAATTGGGACATTGCTTGTTTTGCTTTTGCATTGTCTCAATGCTCGATCCGATACTTCATCGATGAAGTCATGATTTCCCTCAGCGCATTCATCATTCTTCTTTTCATGGTAGCCAATTTGCCTAATCTTTGGGTAAGCGCTGCTGTCAGGTAGAACAACGCTTTGTCCACGTAAACCCAGTGAAGGGGGTTTCCCCTGTTGAGTTGGAGGGAGTTGTCCGATAAGACCATAGGACCCCCATCAACTCTTTTATACGGCTAACAACCACTATTGAGGGAATTTTCTTGATTCCCATGAATATAGTTAGGTTCGTACACTCAACATGGTTATGCATGGGTATGGCGGGAGCAAAAGCGATGTTCAATTCCGAGGCTTAGCGAACATTTCCTCTATTATTAC
The DNA here is from genome assembly GCA_019722365.1 of Lithospermum erythrorhizon. Classification (NCBI taxonomy): domain Eukaryota; kingdom Viridiplantae; phylum Streptophyta; class Magnoliopsida; order Boraginales; family Boraginaceae; genus Lithospermum; species Lithospermum erythrorhizon. Next base: position 207,540 of record JADFUC010000388.1, on the reverse strand, counting down.
CCTTGAATCGAGCCTGTGGTCCATTGTTTAAAGACCAAAATCTTGAGGATCCCATACGGGTAACTGATGTTCTTCCATAGGAATTCCTACGATGGCCTCGGTTGTCGTGCTCACGAGAGGTGCAATCTCGACCCGTTCTGAGGTAGTCCTTGGCGACCCACGACATCTTTGTATCGACGGTGGTTTGGGGAATTATTAACTAGATTCGTGCCCACATGGCAAAGGAATTGGGCATACCACGCAGGGAGAGAATTTTAGTCATTGGGTATTGCGGTGGATGCATTCTCGACATGCAATAAATACTGACCGTATTCCTCCGCGTCGCTTCATGATGCGTGGCCCAATAATATCATGCCCTCGATATTTTAGGGGCCAAAGGCGTCCTCCGACTATGGTGTCTGGGCGTGTCTCATGCACCTCATATAAAGTTTGATCTATCTTGGCTTCAGAGATGCAGAAAAGGAGGGGACCAAGATGAGTTTGTTTATACAGTTCATCTTGGATCATTTAATTTGTAACTTCGATTAACCACTCTTTTGGCCTCCAATTTATCATTAGGGAGTTCTTCGTATACCAAATATCGGACTATCGGGCTCCGCCAATCGAGCTTAACTTCCCGAGCGAGAATGCAATCGGACTCCGTATAAAGGGGGTGTTGACACCTCGATTTTATACACGAGGTAAATCTCCAAAAGTATGTGGTGGCTAAACTTTGAACAAGTGGTCCCCGTGTTTGTTTTTGGGCCGGGAGGGATGTGTTAGTATCAATACTCAAATCCTTTTTTGTTAGATTAAGCGCCTTGGCATAGTATTTTGCGAGTACCTCGTTGCTTGAATCCCTGTCCTTGCGAATGCGTTGATGACCAACTTGAATCACCGAACTAATAGCCGTCAAATCTTGAGAGCTTGTGCTATTTGGAGCCCCATAACCATGGCCTCATATCCTGCCTCATTGTTGGTAGCTTTGAATGAAAATCCAAAGGGGCATATTCAAATCACCGCCTTCGGTTCTTGATGAGAATCCGGCTCGAACCCGTTTCGTTGCTAGCCCCATCCACATATAATTTCCAACGAGGGACTCTTCGTGTTTCCCCACTTGCGAGGACCTTGGACTTAACCCCGGGTAAGCAGGCAAATGCGCTCCCTTATGAAATCCGCCCAGGCTTGTGCACTTTCTGTGCAGTTCACAGGGGCATAACAGAGTTCAAACTCGTTGAGTTCAATCGCCAACGTCTTCAACCTTCCTATCATCGAGGGTTTAGACATAATCCTGTGTCCCGGTTGATGCAATCGCCCAACTTTGCTGGGATGAGCCTCGAAATATGCTTTGAGCTTCCTTGCAGCGATGACCACAACAAATTCGAATTTGTCAATTAAGGGATAAGACTCTTCGGCCCCATGGAGGACATGAGTTACATAATAGATGGGTCTTTGAGAACCTTCTTCCTCCACACGAACCTTCTTTGCCTCCTTGGATCTGTGAGGTATAATTGTAACTCTTGACCTCTTGCAGTGCAGTCGGCGATTTGAGGACCCCAAATATTCTTTAATTGGCCGATTCGCATTCTTCATCCCAGAGAAAAGGCTCTTTGGAAGATTGTCGGATTTTCTGAAAAAAGGGAGGTTTCGATCGCCTGACTTGGAGGTGAATCGACTCAGTGCTCCCAAACACCATGTCAATCTTTGAACTTTTTTATAAGATGTTGGAGGCTCATCTTAAGCGGTAGGCTCGATTTTGTCGGGGAGGTTAATTTCGATACCAACACTTATCATGAAGCTGAGGAACTTTCCAGATGTAACCCACGAAGGAGGCATTTTTAGGGGTTTATCTTGTGAGACGGGATGATCTTATGCTTAAGGGGTTTCGAGTAAATTGGTCAGTGATCCACCGCCCTTTGGATCTTAACAAGCATATCATCCACGTATATCTCCATGTTTCTACCAATCTGTTCTTTGAACACCTGATTCACCATCCTTTGATAGTAGCTCTGCGTTCTTGGCTTGAGAAACGGCAATCACTTTCCAGCAAATAAAGTCCATTACATTGCCAATACCGTTTCTCTTAATCCATCTTCATGCAAGAGTATTTGATGATATCCCCTAGAGGCATCCGGCAAATAGAATTTCATGTCGAGAACACCATCGACGACGCTTCTTTAAGCAAGGTAATGAGTAATAATCCTTGAGGCGTACCTTGTTTAAGTTGGTAAAAGTCGGTTTTCATTCTCCCGCTTGTTATTAGTTTTTCACCATGACCATATTGGCTATCCACTCAGCGGAGTTCTCGAATGGCGTCGGCGCACAGAAATCCTACGACCTCTTTACGTATAGCGAGGTTCTTTTTCATCCGAGGTTTCTCTTCTTTTTGTTTGATAGATTACGAAAGATGATCCATGTAAGCGGTGAAATGCAGTCGGCGTCACACGGGCGTATCCTCGGGTCCTCAAGTGAGTCACTTCCTTTGAATTCTCGGTTAAGTATATCCAACTCTTTGAGATGGGCCGAGAACAAATTAGGTGCCTACTGCGAAAGTCTTAAAAGACTCGTAATCCTCTTGGAAAGAACGACTCCGACTCCTCGTGGGTTTTAGCATATTTTTTCATTTTCCTTTCTTTTTAGGTGCGTTATCTTTGGGCTGCTCCTTAGACCTTCATGAGGGGGCATGAGCCTCCCTAGCCCTGCAACGGGAAGCGTCTTGAGGTGCCACCGGTATCGACAATAGAGTAACTCTTGCCATTTGCGCCTTACAGTCCCGAGAAATCTCCCAAACTCCCTCCTTGGTACGGAACTTCATTTTTAGATTGCGAGGAGATACCACCGCCCTCAAAGCATTGAGGAGAGGTCTTCCAATAAGGCCATTATACGATGGGTCCGGAATATCCCTCAGTGAATGAGGCCGCCACATTGATACGGAGTGCTTTTTCCCGCGTTAAGATCGGTCGGCTATTCCGTCGGATAGACGAGTGTCCCGTAGACAATGAGGAAGTGGATACGGTTTCAAGTGTTTTGCGGGGGAGACATCGATCATAAGCTTGTAGATATAGGATATCATCCGAGCTCCCCGTGTCTCTGACATTCGGGCAACAAAAGGGATTTGGTGTAGGGGCTAATGACGGAGGATCGTCATGGGGTAATTCCGACCCCATTAGCTTGCTTTTAAAGAAAGGTGATCGGTTCTCGATCTATCGTCATCATGGGGGCTAAGGCATAAACCGATCTTCATGCATACCGCCTTCGAGCATTCGAGGTATCCTTTCCCGGATAATACACTTAAAAATTTTGTCGACCGCCGCACGTAATTCGAGGCCACGTCATTATGTCACTTGTCCATATTCCGTCAAGGGGTAATTTCTTCCTACTGCGCCATGAAGGCTTCTAATCTCTCCTTACAAACTCCTTGATTTACCCTCGTCGGATCAATTTTCTATTTACGCTTTTAAAAGTTGACACTAAATGCGATCAATCGAGCCGTGATCTTTGTGGTATTCTGATCTTCTTCTCTCCCTCCGGTTAGGCGGTGCTTTCAATTTATGTGGTGAGGGTATTCTTTTTGTCTTCAATTGGGCGTAGATTCTTCCCATGGTACCACAGTGGAGTGTAGAGCGTGTGATCTTGGGGTACATGTTGTCTTCCACTTCTCTCTCTTGGGGGACCTACTTGCTTTTGTCTTAAAGTATCTTTTTAGAGTTTGGAGACGGTCCCAAACCCGAGCCCTTTTTGGGGACTTTCATCGTACCTCATCTTTCACCTTCGACCCTTCGGCTTTGAGCGAGTACTCCTCTGACAACAGTTTGACCTCCTCCAGTTTGATGTATTGAATTACGAGTTTGGATAACTTCATTTTAGAGTATTAGGAAGCTGTACCAATTTCTTCTTAGAGAGGTCCGTATCGACCCATGAAAAAATGAAATCATGGTAACCTTTTCATTGGCTGTTGGTATGTTGGCCGTCACTTCTTCAAATACGGTGGCTCCTCAGCATCTCCCGGTTTTACATTTGTATCTCCATTAAGCGTCTCGTCATCCTCGGCCCATTTATTGGCGCTAGCTTGTCCATAAATGAGTCTCTGACATCTTGCCAGTGATCATGGAATGCGGAAGTAATTTGTGAAACCACTTCAAAGCACATGTGACAAACTCTTGAGGGGAAAACTTCAGCATATACCTCGTAAATCGCTGGCCCCAAAGAAAGTCGGGCGCCCGAGGTGATTGCCGGGTCTGCAGATCTGCCGAAGGTGCTTGAACTTAGGCATCCTGAATCCCCTAGGCATCATAGCCTTCCTTAAACGACTTGAAATGGTAGCAAGGTGTTGTGTTTAACTGGTCCTAGACCAGGGGTGATGCCTTTAAGAAGTAATCTAAGCTCATCCACCTGTTTTTGCAATTCGGCATTATTCTTGGTTTAAATGCACAGTTGAAGGCCCGATTAAAAGCTTGGCTTCTGATGATATTGGTCTTCTCGTGGTTGTTTATCCCTGTGATAAGCTGTTAACGGATACTCCTTGATAGAGGAGACATTTCGAAGTCTGGTCGGTTTCCACTTTCTTAAGTGATCGGTTTTTCCTAATAGGGGACCTTTCGAAATTACCGTAAAGTGGATTCATCATGGCAACGGATCGGTGGTTCGATGCATCTCGTATAATGAATCTAGAATCTCCGTCATCTGATAAATAAATTATCATGTCCCCTCGTCTCCGGGGAGCATGGTTGCTGTGACTAGACTCGTTATCAGGGCGATGGTGATCAATAGGGACTTTTGCTTTGCCGGTGTCCCTTTGACGACGTCGCTCTGACATCCTGTTGAATCGCTTGCATGGTCCGATATTTGTAAAGAGGGATTATGGGTCCCCCCACGAGGCAGCGCCAATTGATGTGGAGAATTCCGGTAGAGGCCCTTCTTTGATACGTATGGGTAGCGCCCACTCTGCAAAGCGTCCCAAATTCTGATTCTCGGTTGGTAGGGGTAGAATGTCGGTCCTCGCCCCTTTAGAGGGTTCCATGCGAGGGATCTTTGAAGGGTTCTTGGATGGATTGGCGAGGAACGATGGTCTGGTTCTGTCCTCGCCGCCTCCTAAGGCACTCCGTGCCCTCGTCTTGACTCATGTTTACAGACAAGTTGGATTCCATTCTCGGGTCTGAGGTTTTCGAATACTGAGCCACTATATCGAAAGTCGATCGCAGTCACTCCGTTAATAAAGTTAGTATTTATCAAAGGAGAGTATAAACTTAGTATATGTATTTAACATTACTTCGAAATTGAGCAAATGTAGATGTATTTATAGAGAAAATTTCGAAGCCTCCCGGGGAGAAAGAGACGTTGTCTAATCTCATGGTAACGATCATGTCGAAAAAGAGCAAAAAAAAGATTTTTCTACCCATGCTTTTTTGGTTGGACTTCGTTAATGGCCCGCATGGGAAATTCTTATTTATATTATCGTTGATCACGCTCAGCGTAGGCGCCCAACGTAGTTAGTCCATCACCAATGTGGGGGAGGTTATCCGAGATGTGCCTCCCAGAGGCCAGTCCGTAGCCACCCGTACGGCGCTTGCGGCCATAGCCGAGGTAGCCCCTTGTGCGAGGCATGACCACGGATTCGGCCAACAATTACTAGCTGCTTTGCCGAGATCGAACGGCAATTGATACATAGAAGCGCCACCGCCAGGCGGCCGATGTCCGTTGAGATGTGCCATAATGAACTCTTATTTATATTATGTAATTATGTAAAGGAGACATAGCATCAGTGGTAACCGTCCAAATTTTTATGTATAATTTATTATAGCAATTATTGAGTACGGTAAGGAGTTGTTGATGTCCCAATAGCCAGCATGAATGTGCACCATAGCAATTAACTTTAGATAGATGTCTTAATTTGAGAAGTACCATAATTGAAGACAACTTCTGATCAAACATGTTGCTAAATTTTAGTTTGCTGTTTTGGTTTGATATATCATGCATGCATTTGATTTATTGCTCATAGCAAGGGCCAAGAGAGGGATGGATGATAGTATTATTACAATACCATACATGATTATGGTAACAAGAGCCAAGAGGAAGGAACAATGGAAATATGTAACACATGTTTCCTTTTCGTTTTTTTGTTGGTCGTAGGGAGTCAAGTATATACTAGCCATTTTTTAACAGATACCATCTTCATTTTAATTTTACTGAGAAGACGATTTTCTTTAGTTGGAAGCTAATTCGCATTTACCCAGATTATCACGTGCGTTTTATGTGATCGCGAACTATCGATTGATTTCGAGCGCAGTCCTAACTTATTTATCGTTTCGGGGCTTAGTCTCTAAACTATTTATCGTTTTAGAACGTAGTCACTGCTTATTTTAGATTTTGAGGAGATGGTCGCCATGATTTTTCTGACCAAAAAACACATTCTATCTGAAATGGCCCCATTTTGCCCCAAGCCAGTGGCCAAAGTATAAGGGAGCACGTTTTACATGAGTGCGTAGGCTGTACCACTGTTGTTTTTGCAAGGGGGCAGTTGAAGCAAGGAGAAGGGGGGAAGTTTGTAGGGAGGAGATCGGGTGAGGGGCAAATCTGACTGAGGAGAATGGGGAGGTTTGTAAGGGGGAGCAAATGTGAGGGGGGAGTCGAGGGCAAATCGAGCATCCCGAGAGTATGGGATAGGAGAAGGGGTAGGGGAGGTAAAGGGTGGGGTGTATAAGAGCAATATGAGGTAGGGTTGAATTCGAGTTTAGGGAAAGTTTGAGGAGAGGGGGTGGAGTGTGATAAGAAAAAGAAAAAATATGAGGGTTTATTTTAATTATGTAAAATATGCTCCTATACTTTAGTTTAGTGTTGGGGCAAAATAGTCATTTTGTATAGAAATGTGTTTTTCAGCATAAAAAATCGGAGTGAGGACCATCTAAAGCGAAAATAGTTTAGGGACTATTCACGAAGCGATAAATAATTTAAAAACGGGCGTGAAACAAGTGACAGTTTAGGAAACATATAAACGATACACGATAGCAGAGAGGTAAAATTCAAATTAGCCCTTTAGTTATTACCTCCTTAGTACCAAATACGCGGGGGGAAAATTACTCTGAATTATCGAAGCATGAGTAAATATTTAGCTTATTACATTAAGTTGATTTTCTCATTGATCATGTAGTGGTGAACACTGTTAATGAATTGAGGAAGAAAATAAAAATTGTTAGTTGAGGAAGATGAATAGCTAAATGATAAAAATAATGAAAAAATTTGAGAAAATTGATGGAAGTAGTCGAGTGAGTCATTTTATAAACTTGAGTGATCAATTTAAGTAAAAAATGACTATGAATAATCAAAATGATAAATAAATAAAATTTGAATGATATCCAAAATCAGTTGTACTTTATTCTATATCCTTTGAACCAAATATACAAAGATAAATTACTCTAAATTCTTAATGAAGCATGAGGAAAAATTACCTTGTTATATATTAAGTTGATCTCCCATAAATTTTGTGGTAGAGACAACAAAGTGGTTGAAGTGACTGAAATCAACTGCAATACATTATTATATTGTTGTATCCATTGAATTTTTAATATCAAAATATACTCCGTATTTGCCTTTACCTAGAGGATGTTATACAGTGTTTCTCATTTTAAATCATTGTTCTGTGATCTTCTGTCAATTATGTCTACTTACATTGCATAACAACACATCAGCCCATTTTTTTGTTTTTGTTTTGATTGACGAGTTCATTTTCATATTGATAAATTAAATTTTTTCTGAAATTAATAACAAATTGGACCATTCATACAATTATTAATTAGTTTTAAAATGAAATTTATTGTATTCTTAGGAATTTGGTTATTGTTTACTTCCTCCGTATTAATATAATAATAAGTGATTATTTGGGAAATAATAAAATCAATAAATAATATAATAAAATATTTTTATGTTAAACAATCATTTATGTTAATATAAAGAAATTTGAAATTTATTTCAAGAGAAATCTCAGTCATGTCTCTTCCATAACATTCAATGCTTTACTTGGGGTTTGCAATGTGAATTGTTGAGAAAATAAATTGAGTAAGAACAAGTCAAATCACCGACACCCTCTCGACATTAAAATATTTTCTCTATATTTTATTTTATTTTACATAGATCTAAACATACTGTGTTGACCTTAAACAAAAAGATCCAACTTAACCTTGAATAGTTTTTTACACTTTTACTAACCCCAAAATTGTATCCTTATGCATGTGGTGTGTTTAATATTACGGAGTAATAGATTATTAAAACCTTCTAGTAGATTCAACAAGTCATGAAATATTATTCGTATTATTAATTGATTTATGATAAGAATCATGTATTTTTATTATGGTATAGTTCCGAATGATACCAATTTAACATTTATTGATGGACTAGTATACACATGCGCAAGCCGGGTAATATATGGTATTGAAGAGTCTTCTCCCAACTTCACTCTGAGATAAACTTAGGGCATGAGTTACATTTTATATTATCAACTGATTTTAGAATTAATATTTCATTTATTTTTTGATTTTATGAATGAAGCATGATGCATGAATGTGTACATCATGTGAGACGGCTAATTGAGCCGAAAGCTTTTGTTCCAATATTTTTATGGTTTGGTGGCATAATTAACATGATAAAGTACCATGTAAGGTGCCACTTACTTACCAACTTGAGTGTTAATGAATTTGAAAATACGATAAACCATTATTGCTTAGCTGGCTCGCCAAAGTCTTCTTGTTGACATACTTTAGAGGATAAATCACGGGATGTCTGATTGATCGGGGCTGAGTTTACTTTAAGCCCAGGGGTATGCATGCATAAAATCGAAACCGGCCCGACAGAAAATACTTGAAATTTTGGAGCCGATCGGAACCGGGCCGATTTAGGTTAGAGCGTCGGAGAAGATAACCGAACTAATTTTGGTTAGGCCGCTGAAATAATCGAGCCGGGCAATTTCTAAATGTTATAGATTTCTCAATTTTCATGTATTATCGTTTTTAAAGTCTTGTATTATTTGCGTATGCAGCATTTAAGAAGGTGAATTTAGACTTAACTTTGTTTATTATTGGTATAATGGAATAAGATATATAAATCTTTCTAAAACTAATAATATGAGAATACAAATATTTGCAAGTGGTATTGTAATACATTAACGAATATTATGTAGATTGTATAAGTAATCTTAAAAAGGAGTTCATTGAAATTCGTAAGTTAAGATCTGATGCTTAGGACTTAATTTTGAATTTAAAACAGGACTCACAATTGTCTCAAGCAAACTTAGCAAAACCAAACCCGAACCGATGAAAACCGATCGGAACGAACCGATTTGGGATTCGGCCTTTGAGAAAACCGACGAAATAGGTTAGGTTTAGTTTTTAGGCTGTCGAAGCTTAGAACGATCCATACACACGCTTTATTTTTAAACCAACTTCAATGCAGTTCTAGCAAACACCATTGGAATTTCGAGATACATGAAAGAGGCTAGAGTGCTTATATTTAGTACCTGAGATCTTTCTTAGTTGAGTATGTCAGGAAGAAGTGTTAAGAATTTGATTCTTCAACTGAACCCCACTACAGTATTTAACGAAATGTTCACGACCATCACGAATGATATGATTGTTTACAGTCTACTTTAGTAATAGAATTTGGTGTCCAATCTGTTTATAAACGAATAATATGGTGATGATTCAACATCAACACTTTTATGAGTTATTAATCATAGATAACAATATATGTAGTTGTCACCTACCAACCTTCGTGTCAAGGTAAGAAGGTAACGCCTTGCTATTAAACGGCTATTGGGTACCACCGTTTGTATACCCAATATAGTCACATCATTTTGTTACATGTAGTACTCTCTCTATTAAATGGCTAATGGTCTTTTAAACATGTACACAAAAAAGGATTTAAGAAAATGATGTGACTCGAGGCACTCCTTTGGTTAAGAAGAAATATGAAAAATAAGGCGGAATATCTTGAAATTATAGAATAATAGAAAATAAATAAATAATTTAAGCTATAACGTCAAGTAACAATAAATGGAAGGACTACTACTAGTTCCAGTGTTAATGTGGGGAGAGTGTAATGATTTATCGATTGTGAGATCACAATATTATCAAACGATCTTGTAATTTAATAGTAGAAACGATGAATGATATAGCTCTAACTAAAGGTTTTCGATTTGAGTTCTCTTCAAGATCTCTTCCAATTATGTCAAAAATATTTCATATTTTGCAGGTTTTAATCTTACTTTTTGGTTTTCCTACTTTGTGACTTTCAAGGGATGACTAATACAATATATCTAAACAAACATCACATTGTTTCACTTTTTCATCTAACACTCTTTCTGTTTTTTAGATTAAAGGTAAAATAAAAAAGAAAATGATTAAATTATTATTTATGATTACTAACACTAGATAGACTCTCCATTGATCTCTAAAGATCAAGCATGAGTTCATGATGGAATACAAACAAGTAGTTGGTAACAAGACAAACATCACATACTACAAATCTAAACACTGTTCTATACTTCTAATCAAAATGGTAAGCTCTTAGATGTTGAGCTTGTGGTAAGAGCTTGGAAATGATCAGAAGGAACAAAATCATGAGGCAAATTAGCCCTCTTTGCTATTCTCTTCATATTATTCTGCAAACTCTGTTGAACTAATTGCTTCACAGCTTTCCTCTCTTCACTAATCATCACCATATTGCCAGTACTAAGATTACCATCTTCCCTGTCCTCGGATCGCTTCATACTGTGATGAATTCGATCAGACATTGTGGCCGTCGACATCCCACAAAGAGGGGCAGACAAAGTTTGGTTCACATCTCCAACGTAGTTTTCATCAACTTGTTTCCCTTTATCAACTCTCAAACATTCCAAGATTCTTGATGCCCTCTTTTGTGCTAATGTGCTACCTAAAAGGGTCAATTCAAGAAGCGATGAAGATATCCCGGAATCGATCATGGCTTGTCTATCTCCATTATGATATGATTTATGTGCCATCACCATCAATATGTATGAAGCTTTTTCTTGGCACCCTGGTGAATCCATCCAGCTTAAAACATCAATCAAGATAGGAAATACATCAGGAACTTTGCTAATTGTTTTTCTTCCCTCCGGAATCGAAACGATGTTGCTTAGAATTGAGAGTGATCTCTCACTCATACTCATATCTCCCAATTTTTTCACCAAAAATGGAACCAAATCAGTTTTGTCTAGAATCTGATATATATTACTGGGAGAGATTGAAAGATTGTAGAGAGCTCTCAATGCATCTTCCTTAGCTTGAGAGGAGCTTGAAGAAGAGCCATTGCCATCAATTTGTTTTAGAGTTTTCACCAGAAATGGAATTGCACCAGAGGAACCAATAAGTTCTTTATTTGAATCCAATGCACTTAATCCCAAAAAATTAGCAACCACAGCTTCACTAATGGAAGTTGAAACAGTGGTTCCTGCAGAGTCGTCCGGTGGATGAATGAGCTTAAGCATCTTGTGAACTGCCCCTGCTTTAACAATGGCAGCTTTGTTTCTGTAAAAACATCAATCATTTACATAAATCTACAGTATTTTCATTGGCAACTTGAAATATCAATCTTCATAATTGATTGAATCAATAATTGAACAAAACCCACACAAAATAATTGAAACATACTCTTCCAACCTAAAAAGATTGTCTCGTTTTGATTTTTGTTCGTCTACAAATCTAAAACAAACCAAAACCAACCCTTGTTCTACTAACTAGGGTCGGCTATATGAATCCAAACCAATACCAAATTACCAATCCTTATTCTACTAACTAGGGCCGGCTACATGAATCCAAACCAAAACCTACCCTTATTCTACTAACTATGGCCAGCTACATGAATCCAAACCAAAACCAACCCTTATTCTACTAAACTAATTATGGTCGGCTATATGAATCCAAACCAAAACCAATCCTTATTCTACTAACTATGGTCAGCTATACAAATCCAAACCAAAACCAACCCTTATACTTTTAACTAAGGTCGGCTATATGAATACGATTCCTACATTTCTGATTTTACTATTTGATAGTGAATTAAATTTACAAAAATTTGTTATCTTAGGCATTAAAAAATCAAACTGGACAATCTTTTTGGGACAAAAGTAGTAATACTCACTCATCATTGTTTATGGAGAGGTTAAGCAGAGCATAAAGAGCTTCGATCTGAGATGAACTCTGCAGCACCTCCACCTCCAACAAAGCCACCAATGGAGGAATTGCCCCCAACAAAGCAAGTGTTGTTCTTGCTTCAAAGTCCTCCTTAGTCAACCTTCTTACCTCCATTGCAGCCTCCAAAACCATGTCATTTTGGCATTGTGAAAGTCCATTGACCACTTTCTTGAAATGCTCCAAAGCCTCCATTTTTTTCATTACAACAACTTCTTTTTGCCTCTCTTTTTCTTCAGCTTCCAAATCAGACAACTCTGGAACACTCAAAAGCTCTGATAACTTCTCTCTTTTCACCTCTGATCTCAAGGATTCTCCCAAGGTTATGGCCTTTGCTACAATGGGTTTTTCTTGGATTTTTGAATCTTTATCAATGTTGGAATTTTCTTTGGTTTTTGAATATTTTTCTTCATAAAAAATGTTGGGTTTTTTTGTATGATGATGGTTTTTTCCTCCACCACAACGCATGGTATCTAGGATCATGCAACGCAATGAAGACCAAATCTTGAAATTTCCACCACCATTAACACCACCACATTCATGGTGGTTTAATGCAACTGATCCATTACTTATTCTTGAACTACACTTAGCCATATGAAAATGGTGATTTAGTTTATTAGTTAACAATATCTAAGTGTAGAAATATTCATTAGTTCAATGCAACTAAAATCAGGGGCGGATTCGGATTTAGGACATTAATAGTGAATGTTCCGATTATGCTTAAAAATAATAATTTTTGGACAAACATAAAATATACATAAAATTATTACTCCGTATTATTTTTTTATATAGAAATTATAGATAATATATAATTACCATGCCATTTTTTTAATTATGATTTTTTTTGGTACTGGCTGAGATCATTAGATAAAATGGTACCAGGAAAAATGTACTATGAAATAGTTGTACTTAGAAAGTTAGATACCGAGGACTGAGGAGGATATAGTTATGGAAGTGAAAAAAGAAAGTTCCTTGAAGAAGAAGGTTTTGTATAGAAACAAGAAAGGAACAAAAGATTAAAAAGACACAATGAGAGAGGGTAGTGAGCAGCTTTTGATAGTTGTGACCTCAATTGGGGGGCTGGGTAGTGAGTGTTTTTGATAGCTGTGATCAGCAGTAGTGATTGAAATGGCAGTCAGAAAAGGACAATGGGGAAGAAATAATTCTCAATTTTGTTGAGGGGTGGATTGCACTATATAAACCTTTACTTTTGTAGTATAAATAATAGGCTTACTTTTGTACTATTGTCAATATTTTAAATTGTTTCTGAATTTTTATATCTTCAAATTACCTCTAAAATTAACTATCATTTCAGATTACTCAACTAGTCACTATCATTTTGATCGCTCTACGCCCAAATTTCTACAATTAAAAATGCATAATATATAAGTTAAATTTGAAATAACATTAATAATTATATTTGAGACAAATTTTGAATAATTAAAGTTACGGATCAATTTTAATAAACTCAAAGTATCAAAAAAATATTTTTTTAAACTATCACTTACATGACCAAATAAGTGGGCGAGATCCATGTAAACTACCTGTAAGGTTGTAATACAGAACGATGGGGCTTGTTTTGTGATGACGATGAAGGTTTGACAGAAAGAATTTTCATTTTCTAAAATAATTTTTTAGATACTTAAGTTTTATTAAAATACTCATAACTTTTAATTATTCAAAATTTGATCATCTAATTGTTAATGTATTTCAAATTTGCTCAAGGCTGCTTGTTTTAATTTACAAAATTTATATTTTAACTAACGATAGCCAAGTAGTTTGTGAATAATTTGAAAAGTAAAAAAGTTTAGGGAATAATTTAAAATGTTGACAATAGTTCAAGGGGCTATATGAAAATAATCCTAAATAATATTTCACAAATAAAAATAGGTATAATTTATATATTGAAATAGTTCATAAACATATTGTAATGTCCTGTTACAAAAATCTTAGGATTGATATGTAATTTAATTTGATGAATTGATTTTATAAACCATCTCATATCTTTACATCATTTTTTATTCTCACTTAATTTTTCAATGAAAATTTGTTGGAGATCGGTCATCCGAAAATGTTCTAAGTACACTTAACTTGGAAGGCTTGAAGTAGTTAAGTTGACTTCCGAAATGAAGATAGATGTTGATTATATAAGTTGTATATAAGTTGTAGCAATCAAATTATATTAAGACTTATCAAATCACTCATTTTGAAATAAATACATATTAAATTAAAAATATATATAAATATTGTGTACTTGTGATCTAGTTTTTCAAATGAGTTGGTTTCGAAGGATGAATCATAAGGTAAACCATTTTTTTCATCCAATAATTGAGGTTTAAAATGTCAAAATCACATTTTAATACTAATGTTTTTTGGAGTGCTTTTAACAACCAAGGGGTTAGAGAAATGAAAATGAAAATGAAATTGGAGGTTGGAGAAGGAAGTGAGCAAGCTGTAAGTAGGGTAGTACTAGTAGAACAAAGGCTAGGTTTTCTTAGTAATTAATGACATTTAAGTACGGTCTACATTATTTAACTTTCTTTCAACTTGTTTGTCTAGATCTCATCAATTTGACTTCGGCATGATTTCTCCATTAGAATTAGCACCGCCCAGCTCAACGGCGCCGACTTCGCCTCTGGCCGGCCGTTTATATTGAATCGAAGCCATGTAGCCGCTGCGCTCGTTGCCTCGGTCAGCTCTACGAGTCGGCTCGATAGCTCAAGAGCGAAATTATTATAGTTAAAGACGGTTTCGCGTAAAGTTTTACATTTATCAAATTTATTATCGCTTACCTCAAATGCCAGCATGACGAATTTTTTATTATAATCTGGGCCAACGTCAAGATTCAATTTTATCAATCGACACCACCGCCCATCTCTATTATTTTTGTGCACTTTAGTCCTTTAAAATTTAAAATACCAAAGCCGAGCTAGCTCTGCTCGGTTTTGGCCTCCCGACTGTGTGAACTAAACAACAGCCGAAATGGTTTTGTGCTCCGTTGCAGACCGAAATGTTTTAGGCTCGTTGGTGACCGAGCCGAGTCAGTATCTCCAAATTAACTCACCTACCATTACCACTTACTCCATTACATTCAAATTTATTCCCTCATTTTCTAAATGAAAAGGTACATTTTTAATTAATTTATAATATTATCAAAGAATATAAAGAAAGTACTGCATTATCTTCAAGAGATTAATGTAAGATTTTTTTTTATCAAATCGAAAAATATTACTCCGTAATTTCAAAGTTAAGTTTAAAATCAAGAAACTTGTATTATGAAACATGAAGTATGTTGTTTTGTGATAAAGGCATGGCTTAGTTTCTCCAAATTCCTCGAAGTATTGAACATTTCAAATTCAAATAATGGACCGAAGTTTTCAAATTACCACTGCATTGTTGAATCGGATCATTAATAAAAAGATGTCAAATTAGATGGGAAATAAATACATGTGATCTATCAATTCATTTTCATTGATATTCTTATTTTTTTTATATCAATTTTTAATCATCAATTATTTTATATTCATTATTCTTATAATATATTTAAATAGAATGTAGTGTATGGCGAAGAAAGATTTTATTATTTATAATGCGCTCCGAATAATAAAACCTCTTGGGAGAAATTCCTTCCTGCATGTTAACATTTATCAAACGGACGTGCCCACTATCAATCTAGCTTATCTCCTACGTACGACGCTCACAATACGGCTTCACTCGGAGCATGAACTGCCGGGCTTCAACTTGGGTCTTGAATTGATATGTGTCCCGGATAGGGTCCGACGAGACTTGGTTTTAACTCAGATATGGTCTCGAACCGACGCTTCGGTAGTTCCTCATCCTTCAGGGTTGTCCGGACTTCATCGCTGCCCCGAATCGATCCTCGAGATACGGGCCTGACGTGACTCCTGACTCCCTCCGCTGATTGACAAGAGGCTAAATTTCGGGACGCCTTCTTCGACTTCGGACATGCTGGGCAAATGGATGCCTGACCTCTTCGATATGGATATGTCCTCATGAATTCTGGATTTAACCTTATAACTTTAAACCGAGTTCCTTCAAGAAAGCCTAAGCCTTTGTGTTTCATTGGGCTGGATGTAGAAAGCAAATGCTTCAAGAAATGTTCTACTCTTTTGATTGACCAATATGGGAATGCCTTTCTCATCACCAAGGATGGTCCGTCTCTTTCTCCTGACATGTTCCAGCGCCTATACGCGTATGAGGCAAGTGGGCTTCAATACTGATCTTCCCCGGATTCCGATGTGAATAGAGGTCACAACAAAGGTAAGTTCTCAGTTTGTCGGGACGGATACCCACTTCACGCCAGATTCTCTGGTTGTCCGCTGCTTTAAGGGGGCTGACGCCTTGTGGGAGGTGTGGGTCAATAGCTTCGATCCTCTCCTGATTTGATGACAGAAGCGGTCTCGAATGTACAGAGCCTCATGCCTGGGTAGGGAGGGAGATTCTTTATTTGTTGGAGAATCCGATTATCCGCCTTCCCAGGCTTTAGGCGCCCGGGGTTGGTGCTTCTGCGTGTCTTTGAGTGCTTTCTTCCTCAATCTTCAAGCTGATGCCTTAGGCGCTTCCCGCTTGCCTTTTTCTTCAAAGCTTTTCGCACTTCACTAAATTTTTTCTCTCACTCCAACTTCTCATTATTTTCGAATACGTGGGTATTTATAGGCTTTCTGCCCCGATTCGACGTATTTGCTCATTGCTGGGACGCCATCTGACTGCCGATTTCGGCGACGCTTTGGACCGACGGATATTTTGCATGACTTATTCTCCAAGAATAGAGTCACGCCATTTTAGGCTTTTAGGTAAAAAAATGAATTAATAACATTTCGCTTCTTTAATTGCTCGCATCTTTCTAAACCTTTTCTGTGCTTAGGCTTTATTTAAGGAAACTTAATTTTAACCAAAATAATGCGCCCTCAATCCTCAGAACTTTTATTTTTTCATGACTTGAATTTGATTTCAGAGTCCCGATAAACCCTAATCAACACGTGTAATCGCGATCTGGCCGACAATGACCAATTAATAAATCCATAAAATTAATTTTATTAATTAAAATTAATTAAAATTTCTAGTTAAAAAATAATTAAGGATCTATGAAAAAAATGAAATGTCAGTAGATTAAATTAATATGGTAGAGAATTGCTGCACTTGTTCTCAGTAATCAAAAAGATATCGGACATATCTAACTGACTGGTGAATTAAAAAATGTACCTTCCATGAATCAAGGAAGTTAAATTAATTTAACCATTCATTAAAATAAAATACTCCGTATGATAATACTCCAACCGGAGGAGTAGTACTCCGTAATGATTATCATAAAAGTATTTTTCTATCTACATATGAAAATATTAAGCGCGAGCCATACAAGAAAATATTATAACGCTATTAATTTTCTCTTTTTTAATATAAATTCATCAAATCTTTTAATTTTCTCTTTTTTAATTATCATGAAAGTATTTTTAACAAGGAATCTAATAAAAAAATATTTTAAAAAATGAAAAAATTATCAAGAATTAATTTCATATATGAACCTACTAATTCTGATCACAAGGTAACTACCAAATTAGGTATCAATTACGAGTAATAAATTAGACTTTACATTTCTAACACCCCTTTTAACTTTTTTAAGTAAACAACCATTCCGTAGGCAAATACTTGACCACGAATACTAGTAACGATGAAGTTTCGTGTTCAAACCATGACAAATACTCCATCCTTATTTGTTAGTCTCACTCATTCTTACATCAAATTTAAAAAAATTTCAAATTACTCTCGTAAATTTAAATTTAAGGTAAAAAGTTTCAAATATTTGAAGATGGAGGGAGTACAATTTTTTTTTTAAGTTTTCATACAAAAATTAAAAATATCAATTAAAATAAATTGAATTATTAACAATTTCCCATCTCTATTTGCTTGGGGAGGTGTGAGCATGGAGGCCTCAAGTCTCTGACACTCCACTCTTCCCACCTGTTTCCTTCTTCCCACTTAACTCTCTTTTATACACCCACCAAAGCATTTGCTTTCTTACTTTAAATGAAGTTCTTCAACCAATATTTTTGTCATCTTGGATTTCATCAGTAATCACTAATCATAGACTGATATTTTTGTGTCCAAAAATAAAGTTGATATTAGTTACAATTGGGATAATTTACATCATAGCTCTTGTAATATTCTAAAATGGTATCATATCTCCTTAATTTAATCAACACTTTAAACTTTGTATTATTATTTTAAATGCTGCATGCTATCCTCACCCATTTCTCCATCAAAATTAATAAAAAATGTAATGCAGTCTACATTTGTAAGACTTGAGGTATCTCATGCACGAAGAAACAACCATATCTTCAAAAAAGCGGCTTAAACGTATGCACCAAACATATCTTCATAAAGTGACTTAAACTTACGCACGTAACATATCTTCAACACAAAACATATATTCAAAAAGTGACTTAAACTTATACATGAAACGTATCTTCAAGAGACTTCCAACCAAGTTTCTCTTATCAATCAAGGCTTGCATGTAATAATTAAAGCTCTAACTAGATATCGCTATTTTCATTAATTGGTATGTAAGAAATTATAGAATTTTGGATTTATTATATTATTTCACTACTTATCGGGATCCTCCAAAAATGTAATTACTAAATTATAACTACTCCCTCCTACCCTTAATATAAATCGCTTATGTTATTTTTTTTATTTTTAAGATAGTAAATATTTAACAATTTTAGGCTTCATTTAATAATAACTAATGATCCAAATGTCCCTTTTTTATTTATATAACTTATCATTCATTAATTTTTTCAATTTAATTACACCTAAAATAGTGGAAGGAAATGAAAATATATTTGAAAGTCTAATTTTATTAAAAATATTTGATTTCATTAATTAATAATATATTAGACAAAATATGGTGTAAAATAAATTAAACGACTTATAATTTGAATAAAATGAAAATTGATTAAGTCACTTATATTAATTATTAAGAATATGAGGGAGTAATATTTTGATTAGGGTATCTTAAAAGTGTTTCCATTTTCATACACATTGAGATATGATGGAGATGTGAACAGTTTTCTTATAGCTGTACACTGTCATATACTCATATGTTTAATAACACAATAATAAAGATTCCATTAACAATTTACACAAACCCAAGAGGAACAGGACATAAGTTTCAAATAAAAAAACACAATGTACATATCAGTAGGATAAAACAGAAAATGACTTCAGGCTGCAATGAGCAAAAATAACACAGTTGAATAGCATCAGCATCATTGACTATGGATAATTGGCTGTCGCCTGGCAAGAGAATTTTTCAGTCAAGCTGGTAATGGCTCCTCCATAACTGTAACATGAAATCACATTGAATGAGTTAAGACTAACTAGCAAGTCTGAGGTAGCTTTGATGAAGTTTTTTGAATGGAGTATATTTTGTATACAGTCTAGTGTTGTGAACAAATGAGGGCGGTGGAACTATTCAAACAAGAGTTAATGGACTAGAGAGCATACGTTTCTTCTGAGCTCCCTCGCCAACTTCCTTGGCTATCTCTGGTGCTTTTGTAGGAACGTCAGGAAGATCAAGCTCCTCTTCATCTTCTTTAGACGATGGTAGTGTGGTAGGAGCTTCTGGCAGATCTTGAAGAGTCATCTGCACGCCATAAGGAAAGATTCTTCAGCGTCAATACAATTTAACAGTTGAACAGTAAACTTTTCCATCAGTAAGACTTTATACTCGTTTGGAGGAGATGTACGAATTTTTAAAGCTTAAAAGCAGACTGTTGAGACTAATTGGATACAGATAACAAGTGATGATGCTTTGGCAAATACCGAACAACCTTCTTGCAGTAATTATTAGAATGAAGATTACCCTGTTAATAATCCATCTCAACTGTAGGCTACTATCAATTTTAAATAGACAGCAACTACATGTTTTGCCGTAAAGATTATATAGGTTGACTTGGTTAAAACATAGATCCCCAAGACCCCTACGGCCCTACCCAAACGAGCACCCGTCTGAATTGTGAAATCCGTTTCTAAAGTAACTAGTTTCTCCTTAGTGTTTGTTAACATGAACTTACCCATAGGTCCTCACAAAGATTGGTTATATTTCAAATGGTCAAAGACCATATATGGCTAAATTAGCTTATTTTGATATACCGGTCCAGTTAGGTTGGAAATCTCTCACAAACGCTAATTGCAATGGAGTAAGCTAACATGAAAAAACTGAGAAACGCATGGAAGACGTAGTTTTAGCGTCACAAACAAGGAAATATAGTTTCAAAAGAATGATATTTAAAGGAACAAATGTTGGATGGTTAAGATGCAAATTAGTTACCTCAGACTCAAGATTATCAAACTCGGCCAGAATATCTTCTTCGTCTTCTGCTGACAGCTGCTCTCCCAAGATCGCACTGATTTCCTATATGTCCGAGATATAAAAATTAGGCCGGACAAAGAGAGAAAATAATCAAAATCACCTAACAATGTACTTAATCAACAGCTTCAGGTCTAAGGAAAGGAAGAGGTAATTGCATTACATGATTACAAAAAAGGCAAAATGAAATATGGCTATAGCTACTCGATTTTTTTTTTTGCCCAAATCAAGTGACAACTAGGACATCTCTGCTTTAATTACAATTAGGTACAAGTAACAGACTATATTATCTCTTCAACTTATGGTTTAACTCTTCCACTCAGCAGCCTCATGATCACAAAAAGAGATCTCAACATTGAATTCCATGGTAATAACTAATCTTCAGATGAAAATGACACTGACCTCACCAATCGAGGCTTCTCACTAGAAATAATATTGCTTAACGGATACATTAAAGACAAGAATAGGGAAGCTTACATCTTGGTAAGCTTTCGCCTCTGCAGTATCATCCATCAACTTTTGGACATCCTCTAAATTGATTTCACTTTGAATGGCCTTAATAGCGCTATTTCCAGTCTTCAAACTCTCAAATACAGCCTTCTGCCTGCTAGCAAGCTCAACATCTGCCAACTAAACCAAACAGCAATCTTGGTTAATTCCATTCTATATAAAATACAGAAAGTGGCAAAGGAAACATAAAAGGAGACAAGATCCTGTATAAACGTAGCATTACTCACTTGCTGCTCCACATTAATAAGCCATGTATCCACATTCTTCAGTAAATCTTCTTGAACCTTTTTCTTCTTCAAAGCTAACAAGGCCCTATCTTTCCTCTTCTCACGTAGTAAGTCCTTTGCAGCTTGCTTCTCAGCTTCTATGACCGCCTCTAGCTAAAAATTGAGAATAACAAATGTAAAAAGTCAAGTAATGCTGGAACGTGGATATCACATATCAACATAACCACTCAAATAATTGGAGGAAAACATGTAGGCCATGTGCCTACGAAGATAAAACCATACCCCATATATCAAGAAAAAATTCAATTACATTTTATCATAATGACCTGTCACAACATGTTTAGGCATCTGAACTGCCTCAGAGATTGGAAAAGGATATATGGGTGTTTAGGTGAGTTTTTTAAGAACTTTTGTTGAAGCTTGTACAGCAAAAACCTTCATGTCCACGTGTTTTTTATGAGTGACAGCTTAAAAGCTACCCCAAAAAAGCTCACCAATCACCCACATAGAATGGTATATGAAATATATCATCTTTTAGAGCAAGAATGAACTTATATTCCAATTATCACCTCTTCATAAGACAGAAGAAGTAGCTCTTTCGCAGGGGGCGGAGCCAGGATGTGAACATAGGAGGGCCAAGGCCAAGTTGAAACAAAATAAAAAAATAATAATTTAATTGATTAAACTAGAAACACAGTTTACGTCTACGCTTATCACGAAGAACATATACCTTAAACCTCAATTTTCAAATGAACTTGATGATGAAAACGAATGTACTAACACAAGATATCTAGAAGATAAGTAGATATTAGATATTATAACAGAAACGGCTTTGTGCACTCAACTAGTGTGGAGTTATGGTGAGGAAAATCTTGAGACATATTATATTTAAATCATTACATATTAACATGTAAAAATATATAATGAAGTGAGAATTATTTATTTGGAGGACTAC
The DNA here is from genome assembly GCA_019722365.1 of Lithospermum erythrorhizon. Lineage (NCBI taxonomy): Eukaryota > Viridiplantae > Streptophyta > Magnoliopsida > Boraginales > Boraginaceae > Lithospermum > Lithospermum erythrorhizon. Next base: position 185,283 of record JADFUC010000388.1, on the reverse strand, counting down.
TCCACGACCTATCAGTTGTATTTATCATTTGTGCAAGCTCTCAATTCTCATTATCCCAAACTCCAAAGATTTGTATATTATTTTATTATTGTATAACTAAATATATATAATAACTATTTTTTAATCTATAAATATGGCCCCTTTTGGTAATGAATGCCCTCCACCCCTGCTCTTTCGTTAACCACGTCATACAAATTGTCTAATTGCAGAACACGTGAAGAGATGTGATTTCAACATTCATTATTCTGTTAGGTTCACACAATTATCTTAAACAACCACTCAACACCATCATGATAAAAAAATCTCAACAATGAATTCCCACCTTAAATCATAAATGTATCTGGGAATTCTAAAATTCATAACTTTCACTTCACAACTTCTATTATGACTAGAGCAAAGAAACCCCTTTTCTGGTCGTACCCACGATGCATAAAATAAACAATTACAACCAAAACACATAACAAAGCTCACCCAATCATCCATATAAATCATCCATATAGAATGTCCTTCAAAATATATATTGTTCAGTGCAACACTGAACTGTCTTCTTCATCAGATAGAAGAACTATCAGAAATCAACCACAGGATACATATTGTGCAAACACAGAACACACAAAGAGACGTAATTTCACCCAGAAATATTCTGATTGGTTCACACAACTATCTTTAACATCCATTCAGCAGCATCACAATCGCCCCAAAAGATCTCAACATTGAATTTCTAATGAAAATGGGACTGACCTCACCAATCCAAGCATCCAATAACAAATATCACAAACAAAGGTCGTGTACTATCCGACCCCCTTACACCGCTTAGGCGGAAACCTCTTCAAAGGCATTAGCACATGTTAATGCTACTGTAGTCTCAGCCAAATAACTCCCTAAAATAAATGTCCAACAAATATTTCGACACAAAACCTCCTCTTAAATTCGAAAATTCATACATAACTCTAAAAATCACAACTTTTACTTCACATCTTCAATTACAACTCCAACAAAAAACACCCCTTTTCTCTAAACCTACCCACAATGCATAAAATAAACAATTACAACCAAAAACACATAAAAAAAATTCAATCTTTCCACATAATTCAATAAAATACATTATTTAAAATTAAAAACAGCTCTACCCAAATTCAAATCAGCAACAAATCAAAATAATCAATAACATTAAAAAGTCAAAATATGAAATTATCCTACCTTACACTGATAATCAATAATATTAAAAGATTAAATACAAATCATAAAAAAGAATTAATATTTACATATGATCCAATAAAATACATTTTCTACAATAAAAAAACAGCTCTACCCAAATTAAAATCATCAAAAAAAAATTAAAAAAAAAATTAAAAGTCAAAATTAAAATTTATATACCTTTCTCTGATAATCAGCAAGCTTTCTTCTTTGGGTCTTGAGAGAAAGTATTGCTCTATCTACCTCTGTGATCTTTGGCTTCTTCACAAATATATTTCCCATATCTTAATTTTTTCAATTAATTTTTATTTAATTCAATTGATAATTTTTTTTATAAAATATTTGGGAAATTGGAGATTTTGAATTAATTATTTTTTGGAACCAAATATTATTTGGATTTGGTTCCAGAAATTAATGTTTATATGAAAATTAAATAAATATGGCTAAATCATTTATTGATTTATTATGATTCACTAGTTAATAATTGATGAAAATAAAGGGGTTTGGGCTTTTTTCATGTAAAGAAGATGAATTGACTATATGATTTGAGTTGAATTATATTTTCTAGTAGTATTTAATTTTTTGTCTCGTATTATTTTATTTTGAATCAATTTTCGGTTCGGTTTTTTGTGATTCGCACAGACGTATAGTATTTAATATTTCGATATTTCTACTTACTAGATATTTCAATCCTGATTCTTTGAGCATGCTCGTCTATTCCAATCTGATTTTTTAGATATTTTCGACATATACAAAAACTTTAAGTATTTATCGTGTTATCAGTTCAGAACCATTCTGGTGTATAACATTAATAACTTTAACGGGTGAATATGGATCCGGTTTGTTAGTTTCCGATGTTCCAGACGCTGGACTCCTCGTGTCGAAAGTCTAACTCACCATAATTTCACCCTTTCACAAACTCTCGAACATGGAAGTACGAAACTCCTTGTGGACCCGACAAAACAATCCCCTCCACGTGGAACAGTCCCATTGATCCCCTAAAATGTTTGTTCGTAACCGTAGCCTCCATATAAATACCCATTTCATCCTCAATCCTTATCTAAATCAAAAAAACCTAAATCAAATCAACCAAACTGGACAATCATTTTGGGACAATTATCACAAATTCACCTAAATTTCAATTTATTATTGTTTGTGAAAATTGGAAATTACACACAGTAGTGTGTGTGATTATTGTTAAAATCGGAGATTCAGCTTTGTTGTATTCCTCTCTTGGCTCGAAATCGAGCCAAGATTTGAGGATTTTGGAGGCATTTAACCGAAGAATTTGTACTGAGGTATTTGTTTAAGAAATGTATTTTTTTAATATTTTTTTGTTTTAAGGAATTTTGTTTTGATTATTAGATAGTGTAAAATCTGGAGTTATTGTAATTATTCATTTGTTGATAGTTTATATTTATCTTGTTATTTGTGTTATATTATTGTGATTGTTTGTGTAGTTAATATTCCATTTGTCCCAAAAAGATTGTCCATTTTTTAATGATTAGATAGTGTAAATTATGAAGTTGTTTTAGTTATTGAATTGGTGATTGTTTAGATTGTATTATTTGAATTTAGAGTAATGTGATTGTTTGCGTAGTTAATATTTCCTTTGTCCCAAAAAGATTGTCCATTATTTAATTATTAGGTAGTGTAAATATCGAAGTTGTTTTAGTTATTGAATTGGTGATTGTTTAGATTATTATTTGAATTTAGAGTAATGTGATGGCATGTGTAGTTAATATTCCCTTTGTCCCAAAAAGATTGTCCATTTTTAATGATTAGATAGTGTAAATTCTGGAGTTGTTTTAGTAATTAAATTGGTGATTGTTTAGATTGTAGTATTTGAATTTAGAGTAATGTAATTGTTTGTGTAGTTAATATTCCCTTTATCCCAAAAAGATTGTCCATTTTTTAATTTCCGTGGTTTCTTTGCGAAGAATTTGAAGTGAGGTATTGTTTAAGGAATTGTGTTTTAATTATTAGATAGCATACTTTTTTTAGTAGTTTTAATTATTCCTTTTTTAATAGTTTGTAGGGCAAATGGCTTTGAACATCACTCGAGTTTCATTTATATTCATTTATATGCCAATTCGATCACCCGAAGTCACTTTCGATCCATTTTTATCACTCAAGTACCAAAATTGACCCAATTTTGGAATTGTTATTTGAATTTGAGTAATGTGATTGTTTGTGTTGTTAATGCTCCCTATGTCCCAAGAAAATTGTCCAATTTTGAATGTTTATGGTTAATTTTGTTTTTAAATTTTGAACTCGAGTTTTGTATATGTGTATATGTTGTTTAATATTTGGTGAAAATATATCAAATGCTAGTTTTTTAAAGGTGGTTTACATTAACATGATAATTTTGATTTGAATGAATATCATGTGTGTCAATTAAAGATACAAAGTTTGTTAATTTTGACCATTGAAAATCAAATTGGACATTCTTTTTGGGATGGAGGGGGTATTGAACTTATTTGTAAGCAGTTTTTGTATTGGTTGTGATGACTATGAAAATTTAATAGCTTTGTTCGGTATGATTGTTTAAATTTGGATATCTAGAATCTGATTTCGCTTTGATACTCTGTATTATGGTTATATGTCCTGTATGTATGTTTGTATGTATGTATGTGTTAGTGGACTGCTTACATGAGTAAGAAGATTGTTGTATGTAAGTAAATGGTGGGACATATTGTATTGGTGAAGCATATGTATCTACGTAAAGGTAAATATCATAACATTTATTTTATTTAGGATTTTCTCTGCTAAATTACTATGATGAAGGTTGTCATATTTTTTATACTAGGAAATTTAATAAATTGTGTATATATTATATGCTTTTATTTAGAAACTTAGCTCATTGAGATATATGTATAGCTAGAAACTAAGTTGTTGAAATTGCAGCCGAGTGGATTTGTTATTTGGAATGGCGTCAAGCGATGGGTTCTTGACAGAGGAACAGAGGGAGAGGATGAAAGTTGCGACAGAGAATGCTGCTGAGATTTTGTCATCATCCCCCAAGTCTCCTACTCTTAAATCTTCGAGTCCAAAGACGTCGTCTGCACTACTAGCTGAGCACTTCCCCAAGGCTCCAGGTGGTGGAAAAGGCCCTTCAGCTGCTGTTTCAGAGAGGCATATGCGGCGCACTCACTCTGGGAAGCTTATCCGAGTTAAGAAGGGTAAAAGTGAACACAGAGAAAAGTATTTAGGTTTCCACATTATATATGGATTCTATGTTTTGATTTTATGCATCTCTGAAGGTCGTATTTAATTGAATCCGATGCTATCTTTCTAGTCTATGGATCATGTAAAAGGACAATCAATTGTCTCCTTCACAACTATGTTACCATTTGAAATTCAATTATATGATTAACATGCACCTGGCTTTTATTCATCATATATCCTAAAACAATTATAGTTATCTAAGGATATATATTAGAAATCATATATCTAATAGGCTTATGCCTGGAGGATATTGAAGTGTACTTATCAACGTCATATGATAGAACCCTTTGTTATCTCATAATTTTTGCTGTTGTTGATGTTTCGAGGGTTTATCTTCTGTGTGATGGACAGTTTTTTGAATTGTGTTGGGAGCAAGTATTTTCCTTGTTTGTGTTTCATTCTGCTGCCACATTTAAGCTAATCCACTGAATTCGTTTTTTATTTAAGAGCATTTATACAGGGTTTGTACTTTATGTACTTGGTAATAACTAGCATTATAAGAAATATTCTTTACTAATTTTGTGTAACCCTTCCTGTTTTTGCATCATAGTTATGTTACATAGAGTGAGTGTATTCTGATTCAGAAGCCTTCTGGTCTTACTTTGATTATTCTTTCCTTGATTTTTTTTTATAATACTCTTATGACTCAATTCTTAGTCACAGTAGATCCCAATAGATAATTATATATGTATAAATATACTTTTGCTTTTTTTTTAAGTATTACAGTAAGGATAGTACTACTACTATAATTATGTTTTATACATCAATACTCGTCGGTCTTAATACATCCTGGTCTAAACAGATGGTGGTGGTGGTAAGGGAACTTGGGGAAAACTACTTGATACTGACGGGGAACCATACATTGATAGAAACGATCCAAACTATGACAGTGGTGAGGTAATATTCATCTGTCATGGTAATCTTCTGTATATTCAGTCCTTAAACTTCTGCTCTACTCACAGATTCCTTACCTTCTTCCCTTCCGTTGTAATCAGCTCAATATTTCGCGACATATGACATCTAGTTAGTGTAACGGTTTAACATTTTTTGCATCAGGAGCCTTATGAGCTCGTGAGTACAACTCTATCTGATCCCTTGGATGAATACAAGAAATCTGTTGTATCCATCATTGAGGAATACTTTAGCACCGGTGATGTTCATGTTGCTGCTTCTGATCTCAGAGAACTGGGTTCAACAGAATACCATCCTTATTTCATCAAGAGGCTTGTTTCAATGGCCATGGATAAACATGACAAGGAGAAGGAGATGTCCTCAGTTTTACTTTCAGCTCTTTATGCTGATGTCATCACTGCAGCCCAGATCAGGCAAGGTTTTTACCTGCTCGTTGAGTCAGCTGACGACTTGGCTGTTGATATTCCTGATGCCGTTGATGTGCTAGCATTATTTCTTGCACGGGCAATTGTTGATGATATTCTTCCTCCCGCATTTATTACAAGGGCGGGGAGGATGCTACCAGAGTCCTCCAAAGGGTTTCAAGTTCTGCAGACTGCTGAGAAGAGTTATCTTTCTGCTCCACATCATGCTGAGCTGGTGGAGAGGCGATGGGGTGGGATCACCCATTTCACTGTCGATACTTCTGAGGCCTGTAGGTGTATTAGGCAGTTAGGAGTTTCATTTTTCCATCACGAAGTTGTCAAGAGAGCTTTAATCATTGCTATGGAGATTCGCACAGCAGAACCACTCATTCTGAAGTTACTTAAGGAGGCATCTGTGGAGGGTCTAATAAGTTCTAGTCAAATGGCAAAAGGTTTTTCTCGTTTATCAGATAGCCTTGATGACCTGGCACTTGACATACCAAATGCAAAAAATTTGTGCAAGGCTTTGGTACCCCGTGTACCTCCGGCGGTGTCGATGCCCTATGTGAATTCTTCTGGAGAAAATGGAGATGTACCAAACGATGCTGAAAAGGTGAGGCGGTACAAAGAGGAAGCAGTTACCATAATACATGAATATTTTCTCTCAGATGACATTCCTGAACTAATCCGAAGCGTGGAAGATCTTGGGGCACCTCAGTTCTACCCCATTTTCCTCAAGAAGCTATTCACCCTTGCTATGGATCGAAAAAATAGAGAAAAGGAAATGGCTTCTGTTTTGCTTTCGGCACTTCATGTTGAAATCCTCTCAACTGAAGACATAGTTGATGGTTTCACCAGGCTTCTCGAATCTGCAGAAGACACTGCTCTTGACATATTAGATGCATCACATGCACTTTCTCTGTTTCTCGCCAGGGCAGTCATTGATGATGTGCTTGCCCCATTGAATCTAGATGAAATTGCCAGCAGGCTACCTCCAAATGGCAGTGGGACCGAGACTGTACGTATGGCTAGGTCACTCATAGGAGCAAGACATGCAGGCGAGAGGCTCCTGAGGTGCTGGGGAGGTGGAACTGGCTGGGCTGTTGAGGATGCCAAAGATAAGATTCAGAAGCTCCTCGAAGAGTTCGAAACTGGGGGTGTACTTACTGAAGCTTGCCAGTGCATCCGTGATCTTGGTATGCCTTTCTTCACTCATGAAGTGGTGAAGAAAGCGTTGGTCATGGCTATGGAAAAGAAGAACGATAGGTTGCTAGATTTGCTGCGCGAGTGTTTTAACGAGGGGCTGATCACCATCAATCAGATGACCAAGGGCTTCACCAGGATCAAGGACGGGCTCGACGATTTGGCTCTCGATATTCCAAATGCAAAGGATAAATTTAGTTTCTATGTTGACCATGGTAAAGAGAGAGGCTGGTTGCTACCAAGCTTTGGCTCGTCGGTGCCCGAGGCATAAGCTATTTTCTGCACCTTTTTACTAGAGAAAGATGGCTCTGTTTGTTTCTTTGTATGCTGTTTGCTTAATGTTCTTTTCATGCTAATTTGAGATTGAATGGTTGCAATATGCAGTAGCTACATGTTTTATGAATGTAGAAAGTTACTCTTTGCATCCTTTTGAGTTTTGACAATAGTTTTTAAACAATATGGATGATGTTCTTTTACCTATTTCTAGTGCTGTATTTAGTGTTTCATCTCACTTTTTCCTTTCTAGTTTTCAAACAAGGTTTATGCTGAACAATAAATATGAAACTCTTTCATTTATTAATGAGCCTTTTAAGTTGGGGTTGTTAATAAGTCGAGCATGAACGAAGTTGGTATAGCTCGCATGAAGCTCTTCATTTATTAATGAGCCTTTAAATTAGGATTGTTAATTAGTCAAGCATGAGCGAGCACAATAGCTTGTGGTACCTCTCCCATAAAGCTCTTCATTTATTAATGAATCTTTAAATTAGGGTCGTTAATGAGTTGTGGTATAGCTTGCATGAAGCTCTTTGTATATTATTAATGTGCTTAAAATTTGACTGTTAATGACTCATATGGTTGGTTTTCTGGATATAGCTCGTGGTTGGCTTCTAAGTTTATCGAGTGAGCGAACCTACTCGTTAAGTATGAGTAGAGATTAATACACGTGTTTGCTTTATTGAGCGAACCTGCTCGGAAAAGACGAATATTATATTTTTTCGTAATGGGTTTAGATTTAAATCATTTTTATTGTAAGATTCGATCAAACACAAGCCCAAATAGTAATAAACTCGAATACTACATTTTTTATTAGGAGCTCAGATATCACGGAACCACCGAGGGAGGGGAGGGCACGAGCGCACGACGCATTGGATCAAGCTCCAAAGCTGATCCGATAAATTTTGTAAATGACTTACCAACCATAAAAGAATCGATTCTAGACAACTCAATAACGTACCCAAGACTTCATGTCTTGTTATTTGTAACAATCCATATAAATTCAATCCTCGAATTACGGTATAATTTGCTATCTGCGGCTTCTGAGATGTTCGCCTCGAGGGAAATTGGGAAGTGGAAAGGTGAACCGTGAAAGGTTCTCTTTGTTATTTTGATCAAGTAGAAGAAAAATAACTTGTATGTTTGTCATGCCGAACTCACAGATTTTTTAAGTAACATTATTATCGATAAGACAGATTTCAGATAATCGTAGTCACTTGGCAAGGACAAAGCTTGCCCCACATTCCTTTAGGTGAACCTTATGTGCTAGTGGTTAACTAAAGGTGAGATTTGTTGATGATGCTTCAAGTGAGGTGGAGCATGTGTCTATTATTTCCAATCAGATGGAGAATGATTTGATTAATGAATGCATGTGTTGCTCCTGTCAATTATTTGATTGTTAAATGAATTACCTAAAAGGAGTGGAATAAATTATATTTGATATTCTTGTCATTATACGATGCCATTTTGAGCATGTTCACTTTCTCTTGTCATTGTCTTTGTAGAAAATTTTGGCCGAGAAACTTATCGCTGGAATGAAAATGCATATGTCAGGAGTTTTGAGTAAATTTTCAATCTTTCATGTTATGTCTATGAATATGCATGCCGATACTCCTTGTGTGTCAGGTGTCTTCATTGGAATGCCATGGAATATTGTTTGGGTAAATTTGAAACCACTCATCGATGGTGGCTTGGGGACTTGTAGCCTGTTTTTTGTTTTGTCACTTGTATTTATCTATTAACTTCCTGCATTTGTTAATAGTGATGTGATTTTTTTGTATTTCCGCCGTTATTTGTTGAACTCGAGGACCTTTGTGGGTAGAGTTCTACTTTGTAGTTGATACGCTAATTGCTCGTGCCCCCTCGCTGTCAACCTCGAAGACCTTCGTAGGGAGTTCCGTCTTAATTTTTGCCGACTCGACACGGCATCGTGTCCCCCGATCTTTTAATTTGCATGCCATGGGCTTCTTGTCTTGTTTTTTATGTGGAGTGTACTTGTGGGCATACTTCGTGTTCTTCTTGTCCCTGCTATGGATGCGAGTGTATTGTCCTCAGTAATTCTCGACTTGTTTCGGGTGTTATTCCGATCTATGCGAGTGTGACTTCGCACTCTTCCATTTCATTTCATGACATGTGTAACGTTCGACAATAACGAAGCCTTCAATTCCATTGCTAGATCAAATGCGCCAAAAGCGAGATTGCTGACATGGCTACCAATAATCGTTAATTGACTCATTCAACCCAATCCACTAATACTTAACTTAAAAATCTATATGTTTTGCGCTGTTGGGTGATGACAGTGAGTAACCTTCTTTTTGTATGTGAAAAAACCCTTAAATAGGCAAGAAGTCTTTGCGAATTTCGCTTCACATTCAGCCTCCCTTTCTATTTTCATCTTAGCGCTATGCCTAATGGGTTTGCAAGGTGAAGCATTACGCTTCTATCCGGACAAGGAAGACAAGCTCGATAAAAATCAAACGTATGTAAAATCGGAAATTAAACCGACAACAACGATATCGATTCTCAACACAATCTTTAGGGATGGAGGTATAGTGCAACTTACGTCTTACGTCTCCAGACGTGCAATTTCTTGCACTTGAAACAACTTCCAGCCGAGGTTTGCAATAATAATCCTTGATCCTCCATTTCTGACCCATAATTACACCCCCAAATTCCATGCAATCCACTTGACCAATTATACATTGTGTCAAGTCAATTCATTGACTATACGATTGTTCAATACTCGGTATATCTAGCTAAGACATCGACTATTTCCCTATTCAACTCCACTAACTAACAACTCTCTAGATAAACTACATTTTCTTTAAGTACTTTTCAAATTAAGTTAGTTCTAAATGCAAACTCAATCTCAAACAAATATTTTTAATTCATTTCCATGTCCATTTCTTAATTTCATGTGTGATTTTCAACTATTGAAATTTTATTAAATGTTACATTACCTGTTTAGGTTATTAATACAATATCTCTAACCTGTTTATGATTAATAATTTTCTTACATAATTTCTTCCTAAAAAAATTAATAGATCAAAAATATCAAGGTTAAACAACATGTTAACATAACTTCTTCTTAAAAAATTAGTAGACCAAGACCATAAACATAAGATGATATATTATGATACAACATATATAAAAATTGTGATTTCAAAATTTAAAACTAGAAGAAATTTTTATTGATATTGTAATTTGCGGAATTGAAAACCAACTTTAGAATAACGAGCACAATCAAAGAGTCGTACTATCAGAATCATCCATGGACTGAAGTCTTGCGCCACCGACTACCATCATTATTATTAATCTCTTTCATTAGAAACTTCGTTTTGACGAAAAATACTTGTTAATGGTAATAACCTTTATTTAGTTATAGTTAGGATAGTGATATTGCTAACATTTCCAGAGAGAAATTTTCATAATAATTCGTTTTGGTAAAATGAATTTTAATTATCAGTTGCAAATGTTTTCTATTATTATTTCAATTTCATTCTAATAGACAAAGAAAGATTGTATCACTGGTGACCAATACTAAAATTTGTTAAATCATAAAGGATAAGGGAACTAAGAAAAACGTTACCTAACGATATATATGATGGAAAACATTGTACATTATCATTAGCTTTATGGTTAACATAGTCAAATAAATGAATTCCATTAGTATTATGATGGAAGCTTTATGGCTATCTAAAAGTCCAAATACTCCATTCGTTTCTAAAAGATTGTCACATTTTAATTTTTCAATATTTTAATAGTTGAACTTTAACCATAGATATTTTTGTGTCTTCGCCTGGATATTGCACCGATTGTCACATTTTGATTTTTTAATTTTTTAATAGTTGAACTTCAACCGTAGATATTTTTGTGTATTCGCTTGTATATTGCACCGAGGCCACGTAACTGTTGGAAATCGCAGTGCTTGAAAGTCTCACATAGTGGTGCACGAAACTAAGGAAGTATGTATAAAATATTCCTCTGTCAGAAATCGAACTTGAAACCTCTCTTGGATAGAGGTTCACGCCTAGTACTACTAGGCCATTAGGCCACGGGTGGGTTAGTGTGTACTCAATCTTATTATAATCATTGGATTTTGCATCAGACGCCTTAAATTAAGCTTATTTTAAAGAATACACTATAGACTAACACAAAAATGCTTAAAAATCGAAATTAGTGGATTTCCTACATTTAAATCCTTCCCACCTTTTTAAATCAAACCACTAATTTTCTCCTCAAATCTACTTGGTAATAATAATACTAATTACTTTAAATGTTGTAAACAATAAAATATGAAAATTTGGTTTTGTGTAAATTAAAAGTGAAAATGTTAACATCTAGTTTTGATTAATTAGTATAATAACTGAAGAAAAATTTATAGGTAATGTGTCACAAAATGCTTCAGGGAATTTTTATCGAATAATTGCATCTTTTTCCCATTTAATTTTTATTGTGTTTGTAATAGTAAATATGTATATGTTAGTTTAGCATTTGTTAAATGGTCTCAAAGAATCGGGGTCATTTGCGATTTAAATTTCGTAGTGAAGTCAGCCGGTAAGAATTCATTCAGACAGATCGATACGCAATTGATTCTAAATACCTTTGGGAGCTATTTTTGAATATAATTTGCGTGTTTAAGAGAATTATCGGGGCATAAGTAAAAAATTGCTACACCTTAGCTGAAGTTGTATTACCCAAATATTGCTTTTTAGATGGAAAAGTACTTAGTATGTCAATTCCATTTTTGAATAGTAGTGTTTAAGAAAATTTTAAGTAGGAATAAAATAGTCATTTTGCATTCTTTTATTTACTACTCCTTAGCACCTTCAAGTTACCCCACTCCCACACCCCATTATCGGGATGCTTGATTTTAGTACTTTCAACTACTAAAAAAATCGAGGGACATAATAGTACTTTCATCACATCTAAAAAAATAATATTTGGGTGACTATAAAGCAACTTAGGTTTAGAGGGATTGCAATAAAAATAATTTTTACTTATGCCCAATAATTATCTAAAATACCAAATTAGACCCAAAAGTAGCTCCCAAAATTATTTAGGGACCAATTTACACCCCGATACCCAATTACAAAGACCATTTGCACATCGGTGTCACTTACCAGGACCAAATCGCAAATGACTTCCAATTATTGGGACCGTTTCAATAATTAACTCTATATAGTTTAACTAATAAATATTATCCCCTATTTATAAAAGTGTGATTTGTGTTTCTTCCCTTTTTACATTTCTAATTACTATATTACCATTACTATAATATTTTATATTTGTGGAAAAATATGTTTCTAAAATTTTAAAAAGGACTCCTATAACAATTCAATAATTAATAAGTCCTAATTTAATAATTAATAAGTCCTAAATTTTTTGCTTAAAATTCTATAATAATTCAAACATAGTTGGAGTTTATCTACTCTCTTATAATATGTGCAAGAGTTTTATCACTTTCATATGTATGCTAATTACCATATGTTCATTATCAATATCTTGATCCAATTATATAAAAAATACTTCACATCTTTACTAACAGATAAAAGTGTTCGATATGATATTGCCTTTGATTTTTTTAATTTTATCCTAATAATAAGTAAATTTCATTTTAATGCAATGAATTAGTCTACTCATACTAAAATTTTCTATATGATAATTATTCAATTATAAATTGAAAAATATTTTTTCTAATCCATAAAATTACTATTAAATTATTTTATATCTAAATTACTATGTGCTCTTTTGTATTACATTTTACTATATAATTTAACAATTAAATAAAAAAGCGATACATATCTAATACTTCCCGTATCAGATTCCCAATGATCATTAAGGTTCAAATTTGGATGTTTGACATATTAAATGTTAAATTCAAATATTTTTATTTTTATTATATAATATTTGTAAAATGACGAAATAATAATATTTTTAATGTACTTTAATATTGATATAAATTTTATTCAAATCAAAATTATGTTATCATGAAGACGTAAAAGTTAGTAAATTTTGACCACTTAAATTAAGCATGACAACATTTGAAGATAAAGTGGAGTAAAAGTATTAAATATTTTATTTCGTAAATTTAATTTTTTATTATAATATATATAACATGTTAGTTTTCATGCTTAAATAAAAATATCTTTATCTATAAAGTATAGATTCAATAATTAATTAGAATTGAATTCAATATATGAAATGAAATTAAAAAAAAATTCAATCTTCACTATTTAATATTGATTAGTAATTAGTAAACTAAATAAGAGTATATAGTCATAATAATACTTATATTAGTTTTCACTCTATATGAAATATAATTCATCGTTATTATGGTCTAAAAAAAAAAATACACGCACTAATACGATATTATAATTATATAATCTACTTTATCGACGTATATCACGTACAAATCTAATTCTATCTTCGTAACTCCCTATTAAAGCTGTTATTTTGGCGTCAAAATTTTAAAGTTTTCATATCAAGTAATATTAATCAATATATATTATCGAGGTTTAACTTTTATTAAAAATTATTGTACAAGATATAGTTTTTAAAAGAGGTGACGCCATCTTATTCCATTAATTTTCAATATAATTCATTCTTTGAAAGATTTCACATTCGAACAAATGACATCTAACGCATACTTTGTTTGTTTTGTAATGACTAATAAAATTAAGAGAATTACAAAAGTTTTAATATTATTCGCCAGGCAAATATTTATCGAGTCAATCATCAATTAAAATTTGTTAAAATGAATACATAAAATAAAATTGAATAATATAATTATGAATAATTTATACTACCACTAATCAATTGAGAAGTGTTGTTTTCAAACAATAAATGAAATAACATAATGTGTATTTTTTTATTAAAAGAGAAAAATGATATTTTCTAACAATAAATAAAATTATATAAAGACTTTTATTAAACAAACAAGAAAGAAGATGGTAACAAAACTTTTAAATCTATTATTAAAATTATATTATTAAAAATTATAAGAGAACATATAACTAAGGAACAAATGAATTATACTCTCCATTTTAAATTAATTGACATTTTATCAAGGTGGTCAAGACTTCACTACAAATTATTTTGAATCTAATCCTAAAATATAAAAATTGATATAATTGAATTTGGTTTTAAAATATTTTCATAATATTATTTCTTTGTAATTTTTCATAACGCATACAAAAGAATGCATTATCATGTTTCTGGCAAAGTGCTCTCAATTAATTAAATGTATGAGTAATATATATCAAAAGTATAATTTTATGAAATTTTACCTAAATAGTTAATTACTTATTTATTATCTTAATTTAAATATTTCAAAGATAAATACTTACGTGCCAAACAATTAAATATCAATGAATCATAATAAATTATTAATAAAAATACTTCTGTATACCTTATAATGTAGTTTTCTTACATGTCACATCACAAGCGTTATTTTAGTGTAATAAGTGCATCATTTGTTCACTTACATGGCGCTTAAGTAAGTTCTATGTTAGCGTTTTTCAAATTATCAAAAGTTTCTTCTAAATTAATACATCATCATGAATCAAATACAACCAGAATACATGAGAGACTAAATATTGCCAGTACTACCATTTCAAATCCAGATCAAACTGGAATAAATCAACACATATAAAACAAATTAAATACCTTGTCAACTCAAAATACCCAACAATTTTAATGTTTCCCATTCCTATTTGTTTATATTATAATTCCATCATAATAAATTTCCACAAACAGAATGAGCAAATCCTGTTCATTATTCCAATTAAATGTCAATTGTGATGGCTCAGTGATGTGCTACTAGTGGTTAAAAGTCAACGGCTATTTGCTTGCTTGTTTTCCAAATCAAATCTATGATCATATTTTTATTTTTTTATTTTTTATTTTTTGTGTGGGTTGGTAATTTATCATTTCACGCTTCCGCGTCTAGTGTCAATTGGTCAACTATAACATGTACCAAAATTCATATATAAATAGAACATATTCTCTTCATTTCTTCATATCAACTTAATACCAAGCAATAATAATTCTATTATATCAACTATGGCAACTTTCTTATTGAGATGTTCTTTAATTCTTTTAGCTTTTGCATTTGCTTCCGGTGCCATTGTTGAGCACACACTAAATGTAAGCACATTTCTTTATGTACTCTTAACAAGCCATGACTTATTCCTTCTTTGTCGAATTATACTCTACTTCCTTTTTGTGCGTCTTTGTCATGTATATCGTCGAGCTTTGTACAACATGCATGCATTATTATAAATATTATGTATGATATATAATTTTGTAAAACACGAGTTAACCAATGGAAAAAAACGAGGCAGAGGTTCATTTCCTCTGTCATTGGGACATCGTAAATACATAATATGAACTTAAAAAACTACCATTTATTCCAGATTGGAAATGTGGCTGTTCAAAGATTGTGTAGTCAACAAGTGATCACTGCAGCGAATGGAAGTCTTCCAGGCCCTACCATTACAGTAAATGAAGGGGATACTCTCATTGTTCATGTTATCAACCAATCTCCACATGATATGACTATCCATTGGTAAATATTTGAGATTATTCTTGTTTTTTCAAATTGGTTAGACTACTATATCTTTGCATGCTGATGAAAAATAACAACATTCTTATATATATTATACTTACTTGTTAATGATACAGGCATGGAGTTCTTTCAATTTGGTAAATGATGTTAGACGGACCTGACATGCTACACAACGTCTAATAAGCATATGGGATCTCGTTATACATATATGTATTTAATGTGAATCAATAAGCATGAATACTTTAAGCAAGACGCTTCATATCTCATATCTACGCAAGAATCGCGCATGGGCAAGACTTAATTGCCCCAAAAGGGCTGCCCTTATCCATTTCCCACTGTATGCGTGAGGTTCCCATCATATTAGGTGCATATTTGTTTTCATAGCATTTTGTTTGAGCTAATTGTAGATTTGGTCTAAGATAGTGGTAACAAGTTGTTGGTTAGTCTCCGTAGCTTGCTAACGCTGCATTAACAACCAAAAAGTTTTATAGAGATAAATGTTGTTATATATGGTCCCCAACGCGCAATATTCACATTTTAAGTGAATTTAACGACAATATTTATACCACTTTCAACTTAATTGGAATTCTACAACAATGCTCATTATCTTTAATTAAAACTACAACTTAGTTCTCATTATTTTAAGACCGAATCTACAATTACCACCATTTTGTTTAGCAACATTTCATACACATTAATGTTTTTCTAGTCCAATAACAAATGAAGTAGGCATTTGATTATTGTTAATAACTTTGAATATTATACATGCAGGAGAATGGTGGAATGCAGATGTTGTAAGAGTAGTAGATGATGCCTCAGCATCAGGTGTTGGTCCTGCCTTATCAGATGCTTTCACCATTAATGGCCAACCAGGAGATCTCTACAATTGTTCCTCAACTAGTAAGTTCTACACAATCCAAAGACTTTGTCATCGACAAATTCATGAATTTGACAGACAATAAATCATGTTCTTAAGTCTAAAGCGTAACAACGATCTTTAAATCATCTTATTTATTACTATATTGATTTTTGTAACTCGTAATTTTTTCCCAGATACCTATAAACTCAAAGTGCAACGAGGAAAAACATATCTTCTCCGAATGGTGAATGCTGGGTTACAGAGCATAATGTTCTTCAAAATCGCCAATCACACAATGACAATTGTGGGTATCGATGCTTCTTACACTAGACCATACACAACAGATGTGATAACTATTGCTCCTGGACAAACCATGGATGTTGTTCTTAGAGCAAACCAACGTCCATCATCATACTACATGGCTGCAAGTGTGTACCAAGGTTCCGATTTTGTCACCTTCAATCCTACTACCACAACTGGGATAGTTGAGTATGTTGGTTCCACCCCCTCAACACCTATCATGCCACGTTTACCTTCTTCTAATGACAATGCAACTGCCCACAAAGTCCTATCCAATCTCACTGCACTCATGAGTGCCCCCTTTTGGCACCCTGTACCACGTCGTGTCGATGAGAGGATGTTCATAACAATAGGGCTTGGGCTACTTCCATGTGGAGGCACAGGTAACTATAGACCAACGCACCTTACACCATCACAATTTTTTATTTTTTTAACAAATATTTTCATTGTTATCTTCATTCATATACTATTTTTGATGTATCCAAATTGAACAACTTCATCTTCTTCAAATGTTTGTTAATATTACATACCACATACTAATTTAGAAGTTCTGGATCTGCCTATGCAGGTAACACAACATGTCAAGGTCCTGGGGGAATGAGACTAGCTGCAAATATGAATAATGTGTCATTTGCACCCAACACTAGTGTTTCAATGTTGGAAGCATTTTACAACAAAGTTGATGGTGTTTATACTGAAGATTTTCCAACAAATCCACCTTTGCAATTTGATTACACAAATATGAACAATATCAACAACATGGCACTTCTACCAACAACTAGAGGTACAAAAGTGAAAAGGGTCAAGTACAACTCTGTGGTAGAGGTTGTGTTTCAAAATACTGCTTTGGGATCACCAGAAAATCACCCTATGCATTTGCATGGTTATGATTTTCATGTGTTGGCACAAGGCTTTGGGAACTATGATAGTACTAGAGATCAAAGAAAGTTCAACCTTGTCAATCCACAAATTCGAAGTACCATTGCAGTTCCAATTGGAGGATGGGCTGTTATCAGATTTCGAGCAAATAATCCTGGTAAGTTTTACTCATTACTCAATTTCTAATTAACCTTACCATGTTATACGCAATCATAAAAAATTTATATATGCAGTTGATAATTTTTTTGACAAAATTACTCTTCATATTTTTACATTCCGTAAATATAATTACATTTTTAAACCCATTCACATTATTTCAATTAATTGTAAAATTCAAAATACTCGTCACGACTCTGATCTCTATCTTCGTAATTATTTACTATATTAAAAATATGAAAGTTAATTTTCAAAATTATTGACATCATTATGTAAATTAAAAGCATATTTTTTCAATTTATTCCTTCTATGATCCACGTGTAATGCACTACAGTTTTACTAATAGTTTTACATATGTATTTTATTATTAGGTGTATGGTTTATTCATTGTCACTTGGAAGTTCATGTACCATGGGGTCTTGCTGGTGCTTTTATTGTTGAGAATGGACCAACTCCAGCTACAAGCATGATTCCTCCTCCAGCTGATCTTCCAAAATGTTCACACTAAAGGAAAAAGATTGTGTCTTATTTTCTTTCATCTACATTGATTACCAAGTTGTATCAAAATCAACACGGAATCTTAATTCCCATTTTTTTATTTTGACTAATAATGGTATGTAGACTAGTATAGTGAATAAATTGTTTGCAGAAAACTGTAATGAGTTTGTTCTAAAATCAATATCATAAATGAATTGTGTTCTAAAATTAATAAATATCAAATGTCAATTTGTTTATTACGAGTATTGTATAGTACGATCTAATAGAAATTGAATAAAAATTTATTTATGGTCAAATGTCAACACAAAAAAAAAACATAAGTTAAAACTAATTAGAAGAAATATCCCATATATCGAAATTCAATATTGAGTTCATATTCTCATTTTTGGATGTCAAACTTTATAAATCACAATGAAAGTAATAAATAAAATACACATTAAATGCCTC
The DNA here is from genome assembly GCA_019722365.1 of Lithospermum erythrorhizon. Classification (NCBI taxonomy): domain Eukaryota; kingdom Viridiplantae; phylum Streptophyta; class Magnoliopsida; order Boraginales; family Boraginaceae; genus Lithospermum; species Lithospermum erythrorhizon. Next base: position 166,358 of record JADFUC010000388.1, on the reverse strand, counting down.
GCAAATAGTACACTAACGAAAATTTATTTTGAAAGAAAACTGATAAAATTTGATGTTCTAAAATAAGTGTGAAATCGTTCAACAAAAACAAACATATATAATGAATATTGGATTAATGGCGGTGGGAATCACTTTGCTTTTTATTAAAGATGCTTCAGGCCGATCACTCCATGCTCAAACCGCCCCAAGCAATTATTTATCTTTAAAATGCTCCACGACACTATTTCGCCACGCGGCGAACACGTGACTTTTCAATAAGGGCATTTTCTACTTTTTACTTAATCAAACGGGCCGATTGATCGAACTTTTTCAACGATAAAAGGATCTAATTAGCTTACTCTAAGTTTGGAAATATAAAAGGGCCGACTCAAACACGTAAGAAACATGTGCGATCGAATTGAAACATCAGAAACATAGATAATTGACTAGTAACATTAGGTGCAAATACCTGGCGAATTTAGTCACCAATATTTAAATGTTATTAATGACCAAACATACTTCTCTTATAGCATTTGACACCTCCTTTCTCCCCTTAATTACAAATTAGTAATCTTAATCACCATCTTCATCTTCCCAATTCAAACCCCATCTCCACTGAACATTGAACTCGACCAAAATAAGAAAAGTAGTACCTTGTGAAATTTACCCTAACTCTAACTTACATGATCACAAGATATCGAAATTGGGAAGATAAATATTGACTCAATCTTGAATTAAACTAAAGATGTTCTCGCCGGCTAGTAGACCGACGGACTGGAGTTGGTGATCGATCAGACAAAAGGAAGAGCTTGTCAATTTGAGTATTGCTAGCAAAAGCGTGATCGAGATCAGTAAAGAATTTACATTTTTCAATTATAATTCACCCTGCTTTCTATAAATTTCTCTTTCTACCCGCATTTCTGCTTTTCTCTATATATTTCCATCATGACTGGGCGGGGAGGCGAGAGTACCAAATCTCAAGCCAAAACCAAAGATGAATTGCTTTCGAGTATTGCAAAATGGGAGAAATAAATTAAAGAATTTAGGAAGCCAATTTGATTATGCATTGATATGAAAAAAATATGTCATAAATTGAACCAAAAGTAACAAAAATTGAGGGGAGAAATGGGTATCAAATGTTACAATAAGCCAAATACATGACGCGAAATAAGAAATTGACTAAATTAGTTCAAGTATGTTTGCTTATATTTGCTTAATGTTACCACCATCATCTATGTTTATTAATGTTTTCACGATCACCTATATAGTCAAGCCCAAATGAATACCCATTCGAAACGCTCTAGTCGACAAATGTTCGACAAGCTGAAAAGACGAAAAATGCCCCTTACTAAAAGTCAATGCTGCCTCACGTGAATCTGAATTCTAATCGATCGTAATATTTTTAAAGATACGTGATCGATCGAACCTGCTTAAAACATTAATAATCGATCAAAACATCTTGTAAACATAGGTGATTATCTCTGCCATTAACCCATGAATATTCTATGAAGACTTGATTTCGCCTAGTCTATAATGCCAATTTGTCCCCTCAACCTTTTATCTTTTTAATTTGTTAAGTAAACTGATTTCATTTTTCAATTTGTCCCATATTCCAATACCGGCCATTTTCATTGTCCAATCAACACAAGGGTAATCTTGGAACTAATCTGTTACCATGCTAAATGCACTTCCGTTGAAGTTAACATTGAAAATAGACGATAAGGAATAAATTGAAAATAAAATTGATTCAAGATGTCAAATAAAAAAAATAAAAAATTAAGTATATAATTAACAATCGAATAATTATTCAATTCGATAAAATAAATGTACTCAATACATTTAAACAAATTGAGGATACAAATCGAAATTTCGCTCATAATTCGGGAATATAAAATTAAATCTTCTATCAACCATCAAAACATATCATTAATAGTAGGTCTTTCTATTCTCATGCAAAGTCTGAACAAATTATTGTACGGAGTATTATATGTAAGTATGTAACGTATCCTAGGTGAAACGATGAAAAGACTTAAAAGAACCTTTTGTAGTAATATATATTGATAAAATAAAACCCCATAAAATCTTTCTTCTGTTTTCATAATCAATACCATATCTTTCTCTGCAACAAAATTCAAACAGGTATGTTCCTTCAATGTACTAATAAACCTTCAGTTTTGAGTTTAAATTTTTATATATTGGCATGCATGAGGATGATAATGTATGTATAATTTATACAATTATGAATGTTAATGGTTACATATGTTCACTTGAAGAATAGTGTGCCTAAATGTGCTCTCCATCTAAAAAAAGATTGGTTTTCAATCTTGATAGTTCATGTTTAAATCTTGAACTCAAATATATTGGTATGGGGTGTATAATATTTCAGAAAATATACTGCGTGACATTCATTTTCAAACGAGTTGGTGTAGAGTGACGATGAATAAGAGTTTAGAGTTAGGAGTTGACTGGAAGACTCTTGGAACAAACGGAAATACGAGCAAGGAGTTGGTTGGTAGAAATTTATGATATAAAATTTAGATATCGTTAAGGCTCGGCGCCTACAGTTAATGTGAAGTATGGATAAGGAGTTGGTTGGTAGAAATTTATGATAAACGCCGACTATCATTAAGGCTCGGTACCTATCAAAGTTGTGAATAGAGTTTAGCGGTCCATAGCGACAAAACTCCAAAAATTCGCTATTTTGCCGCTATTTACCGATATTCACTACTATTTACCGATATTTGCCACGACGTTGTGTAGCACAGTGTCACTATATTGCGATCGCGACGCTATTTACCGGCTATTTACAACTATGGTACCTACATTTCTACTGCAAATAGTCAAGTTGGGTTAGTTCATTTTGTGTATCTTTCAAGTGAGATGAGAAGTAGTAGAACATAATTCTCACAAGTGTAGTAAGAGATGGTGAGGTGAGTTCTCCAAAGAAAAGAGTGGTGAGGGTCACCAAAATAGAGTGCAAAATATTATTGAGTATTATAATTGAGTGTTATTATTTGAGCCATGCATATTATTTAAGTTATAGTTTTATTTTTATATACCAACAATATTTTAACACAATATTCATCAATAAAAATATAATATTTTTAACATACTTTAAACAGTAAAGAATGATCTTTTTCAATTCAAAATTTGTAGGATAGAAAGAATTTTAGCATGAGGAACTTAGCTCATGGTGGAGCATGCTCAGAATGCACAACAAACTGTCTGTTGGTTCACAAGAATCCAATGTATCCATTCAACTCTGTTGACAGATTTTTCAAAAGAATTTCTGGAAAAGACTTATCAGAAGTTATGGTACAATAGTCTCTCTTTATTTATTTAGTATAAAAATGCATGCTCTGTGTACTGGTATGTTGTTCTTAGATATCCCCTGTCAAAGTGGTAATATGCTATCTATGACCGAAATATCAAGATCTTAGCAGAAGATGAGAGCCGAACATCATAAAACTGTAAAATTAATATCTGAAAATAGGAGTAATAAATATATGATGTCCGATGGGTGACGGGTGGTTTTGTGGTGGCGAGCCACTCATCGGCACAGTCGAAAAACACAGGATTGTAATCTATAGCTCTAATATCATATTAGAATATAAAATTGATAAATATTATTGATAATTATTTTCATGAATTACATGCGTATCATTCCCTATTTATGCAGGCATACACAAAATCATAATCTAATCAACTACTCATAATACTAATCATATCATAAATATAATATTAATCCTACTAGAACTAGGATGTTTCATTTCTATCTTGTAGAGAGATTTAGTCCATTGAGAACTCTGTCTAATACTAATTATGCATATTGGTTTGTCTGTGAACTTTTTTTCTGTTTATTTATGACAAATAATGAATCAACGTTGGGACATTCCCTTCATAGAAAAGAAATTTTCGAAAAAGAAATTTTATTATTAATTTCTTCAAAAATTATTTGGGGCCTCATGCACAAGGGGACTCAATTGTGTGTGTACTTAATGTGAAGGGGGGTGAAACAGAGTAGAAAAGAAAGCATGGAAATGTCAAATAAACACAAGGCCTAACTGCTCATGTGCATGAATATTCAGTCAATGTGATATACTGATATGCAGTTACCCGAACTGTTGGAATGAAGAAAAATTTAGCCTCGGGATGTCAGGGGGAGATCAGGACTTGGTGGTCCCGACCCAAGTCTCGACCCGGGGCAAAAATTGTCCACAAGAACTTCGGGAGAAGTTCGGGATTTGTTTGCTCCCGACGCTGGTTCGCGCGTGCCGATTTGAGGCGGCTCAGGCTTTAGCCCTCAAGCTTTTCCTATTCGATTGGTGCTGTGACTCAAGATTCTCAGCCTCATAAATAAGTGCTCTCTTTGCCGATTATGATTGTACTTAAATATTGTAATCATGCTAAAATAAATTTCGGTAGATTTACCAGAATTGTAGCTTTCAATCTATAAAGAAAACATATAAGTAGTAATAAGCATTCTTTCGAAAATTCAGAAACAATTCTTCCCCAATTATTAGTGGATCTACAACGCTTCACATCGGCGTCCCGCGTACTGCTGCCATGTTGAAGTTTGGATTATCATCCCGCGGGATTTGTGTTATTGTGGCAATTGTGTGACGCTTTAATTGTGCACTGTATTGGAATTCTACACGAACAACCTTATTGACATTTGCGATTCTACTGCAGTTTGTGCCTTCTAGAGTAGCACATGAAAAGAAATGGCGGAAATATATCAACAGAGAAGCTTGTCTTGAGGACACAACTGGTGAGAAATATCCAGTAAAAATAGATGAAGTTGAAAATGCTGTTGCATTCACGGAGGGATGGTGTAGGTTCTCATCGGAGCATCATCTTGCAGAGGGGGATTTTGTATTATTTAGTCATGTCCCCAAGTGGAAAAGCTTCATTTTATAGTTCATATTTATGGAAAGTCTGGATTAGAGAAGGTGTTTTTTCGAAGAGGAAACGATAAAAATGTGTCAGCGATGATAAGAAACTCAGCTTTCTTGAATGAAACAGTTGAAGCTGTGAGTTCTGACAGCAAAAAGAGTCCAAGCTCTTCAGTAGTATGGTGGAAAAAATTGTTGCATCTTGATCATGCTCCTTTGGATATGGACCCTCTCTATATGGTCAATAGAGATGCTCAATTTGTAGATAACAGGACATGCCTTCTCACTATCGAGCTGGAGAAAACTTGAAGATCATTCTGCTGCTGCTGAAGCTTAAAATAACTAATGATGAAGCTGGAACTATGAATCATGCAAGTATTTAAATGATAGAATGTCATACAAATTCGGATTTACCAGACACGTTTCCACTGAAGAGAAGGTTCTCAACTCCAGTACCACGACCATACAAGAAAGAAATGATGTAATTGAAATTGAACCAAGGATTTCGATGGCTGTGAATGCTGGAGTAAGATCTTGCACTCATGTGTCTAAGATGATAGTGTGCCGAGATAGATTTGGTTTAGCAGATAATATTCCTACCAGAGATGTCATATCGAAACACCTTCCTACAAAGCAAAACTTGGAGACACAAGAATATTGATAGGTCTGACTGAAATTTATTCTGCACAAGACAAAAGACGAAAGTTGCTACAGGTGGTAATCCTAATCTTCAATTCTAATATTCTTTCCAAAAAACAGATTTAATCAGTATCAAAAGTACTGTACTGTATGTTTTCGCTATCCTTTATCATACTTAGGTGGCTTAGAAATAAAAGTTTCCCCTTCATTGTTTATCGATTCTTTGGTGTATACTTATACGAGTGTTGAATTGAACAGGTAAGGCCTTCAAAACTGTCAAAAAGGAGCTGAATACAGGAGATGAACTATTTGGTCATCGACAACGCCTAAGTGGTATAATTTTGTTGTAATTACTTCTTTATTGGGTACTAAGGTTGGAGTGAACATTCTCACAAAAGTACTTTATGACATTGTCCTACTGAATCAAATGGCCCTATGCTTCAATCTTACGGTGAAAAAGCGAACTATAAGCCCCAAGAGCATTATCAGTTCCTCTTCAAATATGAAAAGAGATTTCAAGATTCCGAAAACAGAATCTTTCTTTTCAGAAGACATATTCAGGAATGCTCATCTGCTGTGGTCGATGACAAGCCTACCTGCAATTTTGCTTGGGTGTTCAGTGTCTCTCTTCCTCTTTTACGTTCACCTCATATTTGTTATTTCGGTTCTACAATTCTAAATACATTTGCATGTTATGCGATTTTGAATTTCACTTCAAGACAGATCTGCTTTCCTCTTTCATGCACTAATTTGTCATATCAACTCATTTTAAAAGGAGCCAAGCTAATTCCTTTCCATGAGTCTCATATCAACTCATTTTAAAGTGAGCCAAGTTTAACTTTTCCGCATAGTCGTGTATAAATTGTGTACACCAGATTTCACTGCTTGTGCATAATGTTTCTGCAGTCCCATTTTTCTCATTCAGTAATTAGTATATTTGTATTTGAAGATATACCTATTTGCCCTCTGAAATGGAACAACATAGGTAATACCTGTCATTATGAGAATTTGTTTAAGGACCCAGTCCCACTTTGAGACATTAAAGATAAACTAATTAATAATATCCCGCTTACTCCTCCTATCACCACCTATTTTACGATTTAAACCACGACTTATTTAATAAAATAATCGACTACCTTTTCCAGTCTTGTTATGTCAATTGCTCTCTTTAATTTTCTCATGTTCTGCTTATATCTATGCAAGAGTCTCCATGTCTAGTGTTCTCATTTTCCACATTGTGAGATGGCATACAATAGATCTAAAAAACTTCCAACGACGACAACCCCACACGTAGTGAGATCATTCATGTATAACATTTCTCATGACTAGTGTTGTTCTTGTGCAGCTACTGCAGTCGCAGCTGCCATCTGTTCTATCGCACGGGGAAAAGTTGCGTATCATATAGCTAAGAGCTCCAGATAGGAAAGTGTCGCCTGTCATGTACCAGCAAAGAAATGGTGTCATGGTTCTGACATCCGGATGGCGAGTTTTCAAGTCAATGTATCGTCTCCATGCTGGATGTAGATGTTGTATTGAACTCGAGGATGCATCGAAACGTGTATACCGATTCTAAGTTATCAGCAAGTGAAGTCAGGGGGAGGGGGGCATTGTTCTGAATCAATCTCAAAGAGCCTAAACATGAGGGGTTCAAGCTTTTGTGAATTTGTAAATGCACAGCTGTGTGAAAAAGTTTTCACATTAAAGATTAGGAAAGTCCCAGTGGGTTTATAACGTTCTTGGTTACGAATCCTATTAACAATTGATTAGGACAGGGACCTCGACGGACCGCTAGTATGACGGTTTCATATTTTTAACAATTGATTTTAGAATGAAACTTGATGGATTATTAATGCTCTAGTATGTGTAGTGAATCAACTTTTACTACTCCGTATTATATATTGAGCCTTTAATGAAGAGACATAGATCTTCTCTTTTCCTTGGAGGAAATTAGCTATAGAATTGCATGAGACCAATGAAAATCAATTTTACCCTTATTATCGTGGTGTTTTACCTCACTCAAACGAGAACGGTTACGGTTTATTAATATCCATACGTGACAAATTTCAATATAAAATAAGACATACTAAACGTAATTACTCCTGGGGCATTGCCATATAAGTGAAAATTCAAAAAAGTATATAAAAATTATTTATGCACTTATTTTAAATTGCATTCAAAATTCTTAAATGTTTCTAGCATATTATTTAAAAGTTAAAAATATACCGACATTAATGATTTTTTATCGGTAAAATGGTACATATTACCTAAAATATAGTACCAAAAGAAAAAGAAAATATATCATAAATGGTATAATTTATATTTTTTATCATTAATGAACAAAAAACTTAATGAACCTTAACTTTCCACCCATTCAAAATAGTTGATATTTTTGTTTTGTCGATGTAATCTTTTGTCATGCCTATCCTTTTATTACTAATTTTGTGCAACCCTTTTTAGGGTTGTCAACAAGTTTGTTCGAAAGGTCGGCAATTAGATCGAGTATGTATTTTATTTAATTTGATACCTGCTCACTTAATAACCATTTTTTATTCTCGAGTTCGTCAATGTCTTCCTAACTATATTAAGTTTGATTTTTGCGAGTATAGAATGTGTAACATGTTACCCAATCAATTAATACATAAAAATAAGTATAAAATTGCAAACGAAGTCAAGTAACAAATAGCCGCGAATGTATTTAACGCATTTGATAATTACATTGTATACCTGCCCGACTACAACTAGTTGGCACAATTAATCGAAGCAATGTGTCAACACACGCAAAGGCGACGAATTACCCGTTCCGCAGCTTCACACGTGTAATCCTCACTCTTCATTAGTGATGTTACCGGTCCGGTTCAGACCGGTATGGCATATCCCGGGAACCGCCTGTTAAGGATATCGGGTCTACCCTGTTGGACCGGTACCAAGAGCGGATAAAAATATTGGACCGAAACGGGTCGGTATATTTTCGGGTGGATACTCGGACCAGGTTTTTAGGTCCGGATCTCGACGGGGTCTCAAGTTATGTCCAATTTATTGTTATCGGTCCGGTTTGAACATGGTATTGACCGGACCGTTACATTATCGGGTCTACCCGAACCGACGAGTACTAGGGTAAAATTTTCAGACTAGAACATGTCCGATGATATCTTTTCAAGTGAATACTCATAACGGGATTTTCCTATCCCGATCTCCTGAGTTGTTATACAATTCCCCAAATAAATACAAGGTTTGCTAATTTAAACGACTATTTTACCTCTCTACTTTTGGGTTGCATAGTTACGAAATTAAATGCAATAATAAAATACCATTTAAGCATTTAAAATCACTAATCTCCACTCTCATCTTCATCTCCACTCTCCTATGATCTCGGATTTCCGGGCCGACCAACATCTCCACTCTCATCTTCATCCCCCATTCCTCAGTGAGAGAGAGAAAGTCAAAGAGAGAGTCAAAATCATCAACTAGTTACTGAGCTGAATTCAGCACCACTTCCAAATTGAATAGAAAACTGGAGTAAGACTTTTCAAACCATTTATCAAGTTCGGTTTTTGTTTTTTGTATATTTAATTTATTATACACTTACTTCATACAAAAAAATTCTCCAATTTTGAATTTTAATGGTTGACTTTTTAAATATTTAACACAATTATTTTTTTGTGTGTTGCAGCATAATATTTGATGAAAAATATATTATGCTAGCATTTTTTTATGTAATTTATACTTATTCACATATGTTGGAGTATAATATTTAATGAAAATATATCAAATGCTAGTATTTAAATATAATTTACGACATTATAATTTTTATTCAAATCAAAATTATATAGTTGAATTAAGTCTTCAAACAATGTTAATTTTGATTATTAAAAGTCAAAATAGACAATCTTTTTGGAATGAAGTATATTGATCATTACCTGTCCATTTTTCAATATGTAGTATAGTTTACTGGAAAAAGATTCAATTTTAATATCGTTCAATTTTTATTTTCTTGAATTTAATTCAAATTTGAATTTTTTTTTCTTTAGATTGAAGAAAATGAGGCTATATGATGGATGGTTTGAGATTCTGAAGATTCAGAAGTTTCGAAGAATGGTTTCTTATGCTGGTTTCTATTCATTTGTTGCTCTCCTTAGCTATGCCTACACTAGCAATACGTATGTAGTACTAGTACCATTTATTGAAATTGGACAACATTTTGGGATAATTTTATTGAAGATGTGTGAATATTACTATTGTTTATTTGTTTTGTATGTACCATTTTTGAGATTGGAGTATTGGGCAACATTTTGGGACAGTTTTATTGAAGATGTGTGAACATTATTGTTTATATGTTTTGTATGTATCGTTTTTGAAGAGCGGACAACATTTTGGGGCAATTTTTTTAAAGAAGTGCGAACATTATTGTTTATTTGTTGCTCTCCTTAGCTATGCCTACACTAGTAATATGTATGTACCATTTATTGAAATTGAACAACATTTTGGGACAATTTTATTGAAGATCTGTGAACATTGTTGATTTGTTCACTTGTTTTGTATGTACCATTTTTGAAAATTGGACAACAGTTTAGGACAATTTTATTAAAGATGAGTGAACATTATTGTTTATTTGTTTTGTATGTAAAATTTGAAAATTGGACAACATTTTGGGAAATTTTTATTAAAGAAGTGTGAATGTTATTGTTTATTTGCTTTGTATGTAGAACAAGAGCTGATGTCTGTGAGTTGATCAATTTACATCTTATCCGCTGAACCGAGATGCTTACTGACACTGCTAAGGTCAGGGATTGTTGTACAACCGTTTTCAAAATTGACGTTTCTAAATTGTTATTGTTGGTTTGATCGATTTTGCTACAGTTTTAGTTGTAACTAATCGTTGTTTTGTGATTGTGTATGTTGGTTTGCTTATTTTCACGAAGAGTTTTAGTTGTAATTCATCATTGCTTATGGATCGTTATTGTTGGTTTGCTTATTTTTTTGCAATGAGTTTTAGTTGTAACTTGTAGATAACCGTTGTTTGTATGAATTGGTATTGTTGGTTTACGTAATCTGAGGTTATGTATATGTGTATTATTGATTTTTTTGTATGATTCTGTAGTTATATAAAGCTGCATTGGGGAATTGTTTTGAAGCGGAAGAATGGGGACCGATTGAGTGGTGTATTCTGGCTAAGCATTTCGAAAGACAAGGAAAATCACCATATGCATATCATGCGGTGAGTTATTCATATTATGATTTGGACTTCACACAATCACCATGTGCATATCGTTGTGTGTGGATAGAAAATTATTGTTTTCAATGTATAAGGTGTTCCTCCTACATACAATATGGTTACAGTGAGATTATGAGACCAGATTGTTGAAACATATTAAATCTCTATCCACCAGGCTCCTTTTCTTAAATGTCAGTAGAAACAGCAGAAGTTCACTAGACTATCACCTTGATGACACTCTTTGACCTCATGTAGCTGTTTAAAAGTGTAACTAGTTCAGTGATTGGAAATGGTCATGTTACACAACTATTAATCATAACTCAGAATTTTATATAAGCTCAAACCTCTCTCTCGATATTACTTTATCAGTTTCTCCTCACGGAAGCTATGCGAGTGTAATCAGCACTGTAAGGTTTCCGTTCTCATACTCAACACAGGCCATAGTGATCAATAATGAGCTGTTCTAGAATTATGTTTGCAGTTGTACAGTAAGATGTGTGTAGCTTAAGTGATTAGAATCATCCGACATATAATTAGGAGAAGCATCGAGAGTGCCTTCAGTGTAGTTTTAGAGAATTTGTGGAGTCATATCTAAAACTGCTGCTACTGCAACTGAACATGATTTCATTCTTTCATGCTCCTGTTTGATCAGATATGAAATTAGCACCAGAGTGTCATTAGGGCATAGTTGTTATTATGACATTGAAAAATAGAACACTGTGCGTCTTTAACAGACTCCTGCTACTTGTTCTAACAAAAAAAAAGACTCCTGCTACTTAACCAATTAAAGTAGCAGTTTATGTTACTTTCTTATTGGGGGTCTTAGGCTTTTCAATCCCGGTGAACATTTTATTGGGTTTCACCTCTATCTCCAAGGCAAACATGGTCCCAAGTCCGAACTCTAAACCTGCTTCATCAATATTTTTAGAAATAGTTTTTTGCCCTCCATTGATTTATTTTGTTCAACGTAAATTTTAGATGTTCAAAGTTTTCTCAACATTGCAAAATGGTTTTTTGCCTTCCATCGTTTTATTTCCTTCGACAAACACATGGTTTAACTCTGATTAAACTTTGTGGTGCAGCAATACATGGCACATCTTGCTTCTCAGGGACAACTGGATGGAAGTGGCTAGAAGTAGAAAGGTCCCCAGCAAAATGGGTGGATATTGTTTGTCTACTTGGAAACATTACATGGATAATATCAATTTACTGAGAAAAACATATGGAAAACATGCAACTGTGTATTGCTTAGTCCAGTGTGAACTCAGTGATTTGGTAAGGGACTAAAATGTATATCGTCTTTGATGTCGGTGAAGATCCTCTACCTCCTTTATATGCCTCCGTTGTGCTGCCATTGATGAACTATAGACTATTGACTATGTTTGCATTACAATATTTTCTAAAGTAGTTGGCCTCAAATATTTGTAAGATTGGCTTCAGATATTTGTAAAGAAGCAGCTGAATCTCTATTGTATGTTATCATACATAAATTTAGCTAAATATTTTCCTTTTTCTTTATTTGTCAAAGCTAGATATGCCAAAATGGTAGCAATGTGCTCCCAAATCCTTCGTTCCTTGAGAGTAATGGGAGTGTCTTATCATTTTATGAACTCTCCGATTCTCTCTAATTTTAATTTTAATCTAAATTATTGGTATAATTGGAATGCTATATTTTTGTAGGATTACAATAATTTCCTTCATTTATATAGAATTTGATTGATTTTCATATTTTATGGAATGAGAGATTTTATATTTTCTAGTTCTGGGATATAATTAAATAAATCAAAATGGTTCATTACACTACTTATAAAAGTGTAAAATCGTTACACCACTCAAGGTATTTGTTTAACGCAGTGACGCTGCCTCGCCAATCGCATTGTTTTATTTTACTTATTTCAATACAAGACTGCTCTTAGCGAGAGCTGAACTCACACTGCATGTAAGAGGCTATGGTGCCGACATTTAAGACTTCAGCTTTTATCAGTTTGTAGCTTACGGCATTACAATTACTTACGTTTTTTATTTATTGTGAAGTACTCCGTTTAAAGATTGTCACATTTGACTTTTGATAATGTACCACCTTAAATATATTTGTTTCATTGCTTAATACTCTCTCATTCTTATTTACTGATCATATACCTAAAAGTGTTTTATTATGATGACAATTAATTTTAATATTCTTTTTATAGAGAACCAAATTTTAAAAATGTGCTAATACATGAGACAATAATGTTAATTTTAAAGCTTCTCACGCAAAAGGCCAGATTGAAAGTACATCAAGTAAAAAAACAAGAAATTTTTCATACGTATCACCAAATAGTAATGTATGAAAGACTTGATAAGAAATATGTCAATGGAAATAATTTAAAATGTGTTTTTTATCGATATATTTCATCAATTATTATATAATATGTTAGTATTAAATAAAGCTCAAAAAATACAATGATCAAAAAGCAAATAACTTTAGAACTAGAAAGGAGCGTATAAGGTTACATCTCACACTCGTAAAACAACCTCCTCGGGTTTCTATGCGCCGATAAGACGTACTATTTGTTTTCCTTATCATGTTTAAAAGTATGAAATTTCTTCCAAAATTATCGGAAAGACGCTGACATGTAATTTAATTGAGAAAATTAAAACGAATTAAAATTTGGGAGGATATTATTTACTGCTTTCTATAAATAATGCGTCATGTGCTAAATATAAAATCGCCCCCTTTTAATAACAATAAAACAAGTAATCATATAAAATATAAAAATAAGTTATATAGACTATACATTCAAAAAAGTTGTGTTAGCGAAAGTAAAACAATTCATTTGAAAAATTGAAATTCTCCCGACATTCTCAAGCAAAATCATCAATCAACTATTCATATTTAATTTTCTCATAAAGATTCTTTCAAAGAAAATCATCGTTGAAATTCTCTAAGATTATATTCTTTGAAGTAAAAATAATAATTTTTTTTTTAAAAAGTGGAGCCCCTAAAGTAGACACGCAATAAGCTCCACTGAATCGCCCCAAAGTTCTACGCTTAGTTTAAGTAAATTAAAAACATAAAAAATAAGAATAAATAAATTAAAAGGATGAGGAAACTAGGCAGCGCAAGAAGCTGATATACATGCAAAAACTCTGCAACACATGGCAGTCTCCTTTGTTAACATCCTCCAAGTACCCTCAAGGCCTCAACATACACTTCCTCGTCATGCACATACATATTTATTATTGTTCTATTCATTTTGGACAAACATTTTGACAAACCATACACATTTTTTTTCATATATTGTCTTCGTCATTATCATATAATATATCATCACCATTGAAAATTACTTCTTTGTCGTTATATGATCTTTCACCAAATCTGTCTTAGTAACACTATTTCCTCTAATATTTTAGGTCACTATCCCTTTCGCTTCCTCTATTATCAAAATCGCTTCCTAAACTTTCTTTCTTTTCAGATGGCCGCCTCAACCCCATTTTTCACATTTAAATATACATAAATTCATTTAATATGAGAATAAAGAAGTAATTATGTAATTATTGATTTGGCGAGATACATTTTGCACAATTTAACATTTAAAAGCCTTTTTATAACAATTAAAAAAAATCACACAAATTTTAATTTTGCCCTTTCTTTCCAAACTACTCTACCCATCACCACAAATACATCACCCCCACTGCACTCCATCAAAATCATTAATTAACACAACCCGCCTTTTCCTTTATCGATCCAAAATCCCGTAACTCCCCCCATCTAAAAATTGGAAGCTAGCCGAACTTCAAGGCGAAAATGAAGGACTCAAGGTGACTATGTCAAAGCCAATCACTGTGGACACGACTGCATCATTGAGCTACAATAATTTGTTTGAGGAAATTGTGTGGTAATTATATGAATTGGATGCTAGTTATAATTTGATACTATAAATACGCATAAGTGCATTTGGAAGCAATTATTTATATAAAGTTTGTCTATTCTTCCCTAGTATTTTTGTCTTGAGTTCGAAGGGTAGTCGTAGAAATGGATTGCAAGAAAAACTGAGAGAAGGTAATGCTTACAAACAGTAGCCAAAGTGAACTCACAGATTGCGTAAATGGGCTCATGGAGTCAAAGGAGCGGCTTTTATCAAGGTGAGGCGACAAGAAGGAAAAAGTTTAAATTTTATATAGGGTAGGTCATGTGTTTTCAAGAAGACAAGGAGCAATTTATTTAATTATGTTAAATATTTAAAATATGTTTCTATACTTAAGTTGTAAGATAGAAGAAATAGTCATTTTACCGTTTAATATGTGAGTAATATAAATATTTCACATTATTGTCTCTCTTTCTCGTATAACGGGTAACATAGCTTCGCTTGTGTTCGGTAAATACGCTCATTTCCTTTGTGTGGTTTAGGTAAAAATGGGCCAAGGGCAATCCTTAAAAGAATGGAAGTATGGGGCAATAAAAAGAGCGAAGGGCGTGAAATGATAAGACGTGTTCAGTGACAAATTGCAAAGATAATAATAGTATAGGGCAAATGTAATAATTAGCCAATATTTTACTATGGTTATTTTAGATGGATCTGAAAATGATAATTCGTACATATTTAATTATTTAAGAGGAATTATACTGGCTAAAATTTCAAAGCCTCAAAGTTTCTAAGCAAGGTAGATAACTATGAATATTTGTTCATACTAAAAGTGGTCAACTTTGATTTTTAGTGATTTCCCTTAATTTTATGTTGAGGATTCAAATACTTTATATAGATAAATAATACATTTGGTATAAAGTATATACAAATAAATAGTAATGATATTTAGTGTACCTAACTATCATCAATTCATTATAATAACTTTAAAAAAAATTGGTTTCATTATAATAACTTTGATTCAATTAATGTTGTATGTGACTATATATATTAGTCAAATTGTTAATTAGATTTTCAAACTTTATTACACCTTTCTTCCTATAATCCTATTAATTTACCGTCATACTAAAATGTCCTCGCTGACTTCACCGATGAGCTAAATCGCTCACGAGGAGGTAAATCTGTGGACAGCCTCAACTAAAGAAAAGCATGGTGAGTTCACTAAAACTACTTTTTTTAAGACGAGATCCCTACTTTACGTGACTCGAAACCATTGTATGAAAAAACTACCGATACTTAAACACTTTCACTTTACCAACCCGAGAACGCCTCTGAACGACCCTCCTATTAATCTCGAACTATTGCTCATCGTGAAAACATAATTGTTTGCCAAAATTAACAGAGGAAAATAAACATTGAATTGATCCTGTAATCACTAGGTAATTATTGTTGGATACTTATAATATAATGCATATGTTTAAATATGAACAAGTTTTGGCAAGTTTTTCGAAAGAAATAACTTGTAAAATAACCTATTAATAACATATCTCTTAATATCAATATATGATTATATATATTGATATCTTTTGGATATCATTCAATATATAATTGTTTCTTTATAGTTGTTGTTTTACATTTTTAAAATATTTTTAACTTTTTTCTTTCTTTTAATTTTATGTAATCGTTTCTTGGAATTTTTAACATTTTTAATACATTTTCAGAGATATTTGTACTATGATTCTCTTTCTTCTTTAATTCTTTTTAATGTAAAGTAGTCAAAAATAAAAAGAGATGGTCATACAATAATAATAAAAAATAAAGATTTGATAGAATATTAATTGAGGACATAAATATTAAATTAATTATTTCCTTGATTAATGTAGAACGAAGTATTATTTATCATGATTTGGTCAAATATAGGAAAGGGAAGAGTGCCCATTGTTTCTCACTACAGTCAAAGCTTTAAAACATTATTTACCATGATTTGGCCAAATATAGAAAAGGAAAGAGATAGCCCATAGTTTTTACTTATGGTCAAAGCTTTGATATTGAACAAAAAATGTCATTTTAAAATGAATTTAACTGAGTACTACTTTATTGCTTAATTTATTCTCTATTTGGCCGTTTCACATGTTTTTAGTTAATGAAACGTTTTTATTGCAAAAACTTTATACATAAAAAACAAATGAACAAATTTAGTAACAAAACAATTAATAGTAGAAATTTATTACAACTAACTAATTAATTACTCCTTACTATTTTGTACATTTACTGACTGTATCTTCTCAATCAGATCTTAAATTACTGCATAATTACTGTTTAAAATTTTATAATTGTATGTAAATAATTTTTAAACTTGCCTTTTATCCCCTAAGTTTCCATTTTAACTACTGAGATATGTTAGCATCTACGGAGTATTAAATAATACTAACCAAAACTTATTCATATTGTAATATAAAACATATGTATAATAAATATACATTAATTAGCTAGACAGAATTAGTTAATTTCAATATTTATTTTTATCGTGTTAATGTTATCATGCAATGGAAAAATATAAAGATAAAAGTTCATGTTACCCCCTTTCTGATTCTGCCTCAGCATTTTCAGTATTCATTCATAAAATCCAGAAACAAATAAAAAAGTGATGCATTAGCCTTGTCAGATAGTTTAAATTTTTGTAATATAGAGTTGTGTTTCTTGTATTACATGTATAATTGTATATAGAGACAAGGCACATAGTTAGCCACCATTTATACTGAAACAAAGCAGAGTTCAAAGTTTTTTTAGGCAAAGAGGAGAAATAAATAATTCAAGAAAGTTGTTTTGAGGCAATTCAAGATGCCATTTAGTTCAAGTTCATCATCTCCAAAGTCTTCAAATTCAAATGGTCCTTCAAATTTAATGAGTTTTCTTCATTCTGTCACTCCAAATGTGCCTATATGTACTCTACCTAAGGTAATCAATTGTCTTATCAATCATATTAATATGTATCAATGTTTTTGAATCGGAGTAAGGGGGTTGGTAGTACAGTCTTATCTTGTGATATCAATCATATTAACCTGTATCAATGTTTTTTAATCCGAGTAAAGGGGTCGGTAGTATACAGTTTTATTGTTGTGATAACAAGGAGGATGTTTCCGAATTGAGCCAAGAGCGGAGTGCAAATACTGTCACTACTTCATATAGTAATATATAAGAACTTTAGGTGGTGTAATGAGCCATTTTAATATATTTTATTATATCAAGAGATAAGCTTTTTGTGTGTAGACTTGTATTCGTTGATCCATTAATCCAGATAAGCCTTTTGGCTTTCTGAATATACTTTGATGTGTTTGTGTAGTTGATGAATTAATTTTTTAACTGAAATGTAATTTGCTGAGTGATTTATGGAGTATGAGTTCAAAAAAATTAGCATTGCAAGTTGATAATTTGTTTCCTTGAAAGAGGGAAAAGCAGGTAGTGATAACAATGACAAAGCAAAAGAAAAAATTATCAACAATTTCGAGGTTGTGTAGTGGTATAGCCCACTGACTTTAAAGCTATTTGGGTACTATAATATCAATCGCCAGTAGCTCCTAAGGTTAACACAACAATAGAGAACACGTACACTCGTAGCCTCTGACTTTGGAGCTTGCAAAAACAGTACCCAGGAATATATGAATAGAAAAGTTCTTTTATGGTAGTGTTATTTTGTCAGTTTATCACATAGTGTTGGGAATTCTAGTTTATACTATCAATTTTGACTAGTTGGTAGTGTTATTTGGTCAGTTTATGACATAATTTTGGGAACTCTATCTTGTAGTGCTATTGATTGTTTGTTTGTCTTATAATTATACTTTGGACTCTATATGCCACAGAGTTGCCTGCAAGATTTGAACAGCTCTTGGCTCCCCGTTGATGGAGACACGGTCGAATACTTTACTCTGCAAGATTTCTTTGAATGCTATGAGGAATGGAGTGTATTTGGAGTAGGCGCTCCTCTGTTGTTGAACAATGAGGAAGAAGTAGTGCAGTACTTTATTCCTTATCTGTCTGCAGTCCAGATCTTTACCATCAAGCCTTTTTCAGATGCTAGGTACTAAATGCAATGAATTATCAGATAACATCATGTGGATTGCTGCATGACTAGCTCTCGGTTATCGAGTTAGTGAATTAATATTATAGAAAAATCTTATATTTGGATTGAACTATCTACATTGATGCAGGAGCTCACAAGGAAGCACAGGTGAGACTGATTCTGAAATTCAATCTAGAGGGGATAGCGAGGGTGACAAACACTCGAGATCTTCAAGTAACGACTCCAACCAGAACTGGGATGTTAAATCTACAGATTCAAGCATTGATCATGAGGGGGTGTCATCTCCAATGAAAGATCGGCTGGGCCACCTCTATTTCCAGTATTCAGAGACAGGTTCTCCTTTCTGGAGGGTTCCTCTTGCAGACAAGGTAACTGTTTAACTGGTAGATTTATATTGCAATGTCTTTTCCGGTACGCCAAACAGACTAATTGTAATTCCTTCTTCTTCAGTAAAGTTTTTTTAGTTAAAAAATATCTTAAAGTAGCACTAATTAACTTTATGTTTATAACTATTACCCTCAACTTTTGTTGCTAGGTTGCTGACTTATCGGAAACCTATCCGGGGATCTGTGATTTGAAGAGTATTGATCTATCTCCTGCAAGTTGGATGTCCGTGGCTTGGTACATCTCTTCTTAATTCTAGACTTGAAAATGCACATAATTGTGACTTGTTAGGCACCATGCCATAATTTGTTTCTGCTATTATTTAGGTATCCTATTTATCACATTCCTATGAAAGGATCAATGAAGGACTTGACAACATGTTTTCTCACCTATCACACACTGTCTTCATTTGTCCAAGGTACCATTATCTTTGTTTGCCTCTTGTCGACAACTCTTACATTCAATATTTGGCGAATTCATAATGTAATTGTTATGAATTAGTATAAAATTGTTAGTGCATATGATGCATAAGTTTTCTTTATCAGGGGAGACTGGCGCTGATTACACTGGGAAACACATGGTTTTCCCAAATGAAAATCTCCAACGACAAGGGGAAGAACCTGTAAACAACGGAAGGCACAAAGTCTCTGTTCCTCCTTTCGGGCTAGCAAGTCACCGCATGCAGGGAGATGTTTGGCTGAATGGTGATTCATGTGATTTCGAAAAGATAATCGACCTCTATAATGCTGCAGATTCATGGCTAAAGCAAGTTGGCTTCTCCCATCCTGACTTCGAGTTCTTCTCTTCACATTCCCCCATGAGCCTCAGTCTTGCATAGTAAGTCTGTTTATGTTTGGGATTGTGAAACTTACAGTTGAAGATGTAATATATGAGATTTGTAACATGTTGAAAAGGATAAAATCTTTCACTGTGCCAAATTGTTTTTCTTCTGTATTATCATCCTCAAATATTTAATTTCCATACTCTAATTGGTGCTTGGAATTATGAGATCAAAATATAGCCTAATTGGCCTTTTGGCAAGACATCATGATCCGTGCGATAAATGACACGCATTTATCCGACAATCTAACTCCGTTGCACGGTACTTCTTCGCAGTATCGGCTACTACAGTTAGACATGTCTTATCGACCCTATCCATGCATATTACATCGTTTGTCCCAAATCACGTGATCGTTTGTCCCAAATCACGTGTCCATACATGATCTACCAAATATACTAAGATATGTGTAAATAAAAATACTTTGCTACTTTTTTTTTCTTGAACTCAAATTTATTTATATTATATAATGCCAGTAGGCTTATTAATCGACTACAAAACGTAAGCCTAAATTAACGTATTTCTATTTTACCCCTCCCGATAATTTTTTATTTTAATTTTCATAAGAACTTCACAGAATCATTTCAATACGATAAATTTTCCATAAACTACTACTATAAATATTATCTACTACTTAATACTCAATAATTATCATCGTTAAAATAAAAAGTCAAGCCAATAACTCTTCATCTTTATATTCTTTATGGTAACTTTTTCATCTTACTTCTTTTAGATTTTTTTAAAAATTTATTTATTTATTTCATTATAATTTATTATAAAATAATAAAATAATTAAGTATTACTTGAAACTCCGTCTACATATAACTAAGTTAATAATGAATAAAATGACATAACCAAATCCCAATATCTAAAGCAGAGATTGTATAGTACAATATAGTTTGTGTTACTTAAGCCGTGGTCTTAAAGAAGTACCAAATCAACAGTACTAAAAAGCTACCTCCTGTTGCTGTTTCCTACATAGTTTCTTAAGGAAGGGGATTGAGTGAGACCATAAGGAGAAACCATAGTATTTTGTCCACCTTTCTTCAGTGACTTCATTCTTCTTCTGGCAATGTAACCGCGGATCCAAGGCGTGACATCCTCGTTTATTTTGATTACCAAGAAGAAGATGATGCGGTAGATAACGATCATGGAGAAGAGGACACCAAGATCTGTCCATTTTGATCGATTCACATCGATTTGGAATATGACTTCCAGGATGTATTCTCCGGGAATCTTCATTCCATCAGGGCTTTCATTGTCGAAAAGTAGCCCTTTCAGATCATTTTGATATTGACCCTACAAAAAGGAACACACAACTCGTTTAAGCCCTCATTATCGATGTACATATGAAGGGTTCGATTCTCAGCAGGGGCGGGGTTAAAAGAACTCGTGTAGTCGATGATGATACCTGTAATGCCCAGTAGTGGAAACTGATATATGACATTGGATATTTCCAGAAAATTTTTGGGATATCATTTGGCAGTCTGAAGTACCCAGAAACAAGCATGAATATCCCCTAGCAAATGATATAAAAATTAAATTGGTATTATTAAACAGTTTAAAAGATTGAATCAAATAGGTATTCAATAAGAAGTTACAGGAATAAGATAGATGCACACCTGAATTCCAGCTCCAATAATGATACCCATGAGGAAGTTGGGAACTATGCTGGCAATTGTCATCATCAAGCTCTCAACCACAGTCACACTCGCATAAAGGCACACGACGAAGAATACATAATGCAAAAAGCCTGGATGGAGACGGACCATGAAATAGCAAATGGTGCCCGAGATAACTGTGATCATCAGAAGAAATGGCAGCGCTGATAGCGTGTTGCTGATAACAAATGCTGCAACTCCATAGTGTCCATTCATTCTCTCCCTTTGGAAAACCTTTTGTTGCAGTAAGACGTCATTGTTAAATCACTAATTATTTCAAGGAAATGATTATACAATAGAGTAATTATGACAACTTAAGTACCTTCATGTCTTCCACAAAAGAAGGAAATCCACCTATTGACATGAATGTTACAAAACCAAAGACAAATGATGCACATGCTCCTCTTGCCTGCAAGTTTTGAGGAAATAGATAAGAAAAATAACATCGACATTTAGGAAAACATGAAAGTCTCCAAAGTGGCTTCAGGACAGAAACATTACCAGGATGGAACCGTAACCTGTTCCGATATCAAAGTATATCGTTCCAATGCAAATGGTGACAACGACATAAATAACTAGCCTCAACCAGTAATAACCAAAGTCCCTCGACATATTCACGAATGAACGTTTTGTCAAAGTGAATGCCTGCATCAAGAAACTAGCCTGACTCCCTCCAGAATCCAGTACTGTTCCCTTCTGCATTTCACAAAAAGATGTCAGCTCTAATAATGACGATAAGTCAGTTATTAAATCACTCAATCCTTAGAATAGCCTTCTATGAACAGACTAGATAGAGGACAGATGGCCTCCAGGAGCATGAAAGTTAAAAGGGTCGGACCATTTTAATGATTTCATTGTTGCGCCAAATATGGTATGTGTGGTTAGGAAGTAACAAAATGTGATGATATGGAATATTTTGTGGCACTTACAACTTTGGACATGTCTTCAACTCTTTCCTTGGCCGAATAAAAATATTGAGACGAATGATAGAAATCAACAAGTGTTCTGATTGCTTCTGTTGTAGTACATTTCTCCATTGGATCATCACTTGCCTCAAACTTTATATAAATCAACTCCCATAATTAGATTATTCCTATTATATAAAGGAATGGAGAAAAGTCATATAATTCAGGAGAGCTATGAAAAAATACGTTACCCTGAGTTTCATCGATCCTTTAAGTGTTGCCTTAACTTTATCGAAATCAGAATTCACACAACGCAGAAAATGATCAGATGGATTTCTCAACGAAGGACAGGGAAAACCAGATTGTGCAAAGAACTGCAAACATTAAGAAAACATTGGAATAATTAAAAACAGGAGAATGTACACTCTGATTGCCTGATTCTCTCATTAATAAAATGAGATATGTAGGAGACCTTCAAGCTCGGAGAACAAAGATATAATTCATTATGAGCTTAGAAATTCTTGCCTCATAGGCTTCTGAAGCCTGGCCAAAATATATAGTTTTCCCTCCTGAAAGAAGATATAATCTGTCGAAAAGCTCAAACACTTCGCTACTAGGTTGGTGAATTGAAGCTATCACTGTCCTTCCATCTCTTGATAAACTTCTTAATGTTTGTGTAACAAAGAATGCAGAAGCACTGCAAAAACAAAATGTGGATCTTTTGTGAAAATTCAGAAATCACTGAAAAGACTAATACTCCGTATTTTTTAAAATATTTTATACATAATAAACTTTAGAAATCTGAACTTATGTTACATAATTCATCAAGAATGGAGTTGCATATATATCACATACTAAAAGAAAATGAAAAATGTTTTGTAATAATAAACCTGTCAAGTCCACTTGTTGGTTCATCAAGAACAGCAACCTAGGCCTCATCAGGATCTCAATAGCAATGCTAACTCTTCTCTTCTCACCTCCACTGATCCCACGCAAATGCCAATTCCCTATAACAGTATCAGCACAATCTTGCAGCCCCATCTCTATAATTGTGCTCTCAACCAACGCCCGCTTTTCCTCCCGTGCCATCCTATCAGGAAGTCTCAGGCGAGCCGAGTAAGAAATCGTCTCCCGTACAGTCAGTGTACCAATCAATGTATCATCTTGTGTTACATAAGCCTGCAATAAAAATATATGTCTAAGAACAAAATATTGTACGGAGTTTGACAACATCAAATTGATCTAGCGATATTAGTCTCACTAAAGCTACAATATCAGGGTTCGACTCTCAAAAGTGTCATAAATAAGATTAAATAACAAATATTTAAAAAATCAAGAACATCGAATTGGTCTAGTAGTAAAAGAGTCGTAAGACTTTACTGGTCCTGATTCGATTCAACTTCAATATCAGGGCTCGATTCTCTCAAGTTTAATAGATAATATTAAAAAAACAAATATTTCAAAAATCAAGAACATTGAATTGGTCTAGTAATTAAAGAGTCGTCAAGACTTATTGGTCCTGGTTCAACTCTCACCAAGGGACGGGGATTTCAAGCGAAAAACGAAAAGGGATTACTCAAAGCAGTTCCAAAAGACAGCTTAGCTTTTCTTCCATTGAGAAGAATTGATCCAGATTGGAAACAATTCGAAGCAAGACGACCAGATAAAGCATCAAGAAGAGTAGATTTCCCTGAGCCAGAAGGCCCCATGAGAGCTGTAAAACTTCCAGGCTCAGCATAGCCTGTAAGATTTTCAAGAACATTTTGTGTTTCACCATTACTAAGAGTAACCATAACAGTTAAATCTTTCCATGCAAGTCTAGCTGAAACATCCCCTATAAAAACAGTATTTGTTGTCTCTCTCCATAATGTCTCACTCAATGGACTCAAACCTCCCAACACAATACCCCCCTGAGGCTTGCTTGCTTCTATGTCCATCATAACTTCACTTGTTGAAGGATTCCTACTCATGATCTTTACTATATATTGTGGTTGTCCCAAATTAATGTCCACAAAAATGTGAAATGTATGAAAGGGGGGTGGAAAATATGTGATCTTGACTGAATGGTAATATACTACTAACTAAGAAATGATCAAAGACTTTGCTTTTCTCATGTCATACATAATTCAACATATAGGTTCACATTCATATCACATGCACCTAGCTAACTACAATCCACCCAATTTGCTCTATGGAATAAAGATTGATAATTCAACCATTTTGTCAAGAAGGGCAATTGAATTAATGCTGAAATTTGCAATTATCATTGGTATGGTCATGTGTGCTTATTAAATGTTTATTGTTGGATGTTGGTAGCATTGCATTTAATGCAAAACCGACCTTATAGTTAAACCTTAACCTATCTTTTTCATACAATAGTGGTAATGATGGTATTTACAATTAGTACTAAAGCTTCTAAGCACAATTTCAAGAATTTACTAATTTTGCGAGGTACTACAGTATTTGGTTTATTGTCTGAACTCTTTAAGTACAATTGTTTGGTAAAAGGCTTAAGATTTGGATTTATGAACTGTTGCACCCCCCACCCCCACCCCCACCCCTATCCTTTTGGGAATTGCTGCCTGTAGGAGTAGCTCTTTCACTATATCCAACTAACCAACTATCCGATTACTTATGACGAGGCTTCGGTCTAAACGGATAAAAAGATCGATCGCATTTACATGTGCTCATAACATACATCGTTTTCGAATTAACCCAAGAATAAAGTGCATACACTATTTATTACTCTAACCATGCATAAAAAATTGTAGGTAGTGTATTGAATCATCTTGAAGAGGCCACGGATTAATTGTTGTTAATCTATATCACATATAATGCTCCATGGATCTTATCGGCATACAATGTTCAGTTGTAAATTCTTTAATATTTATTTTAACCTTTAAGAATCAATTACCCCTAAAATTCAAATCTCATAATTATTACAAATTACATTTGACAAAGCAATGTAAAAACAAAAACAAAACAAAATAAAAGTCCACACTATTTTTTATCATATTCATAAATCTTATAGTCCAGCCTGTGCGAATTTTTCATCATATAAATACATGCTTTACAATTTTTTTATCATATTAACATACATGTTTTTTAATTTTTGATCATATACATACATATTTTTCACTTCTCCTTTTTATGTTTAGTATATAATTTAAATATGTAACTTTAAATGTAAAATCTATTATAATGGTAAATGCACTGCATTGCGCCGAACTATCTACATAACTAGCTTGTTATTAATAACGGCGTCTCATATTAATGTATATTTAATTTTTGTTTTACTTACACCCTCTCTAATCCAAGTGATGTAACCAAGCTCCCCAAAAGCCTTGAAGAAATGAGAATAAAGATTATAATTCAAATCCATTTTGTCAAGAAGGGTACCTGAATTAATGCTAAAATTTGCAATTATCACTGGTATGGTATTGAATCATGAATAAAAAATTGCAGTGTAGTGTATTGAATCATTTCAAGAGGCCACCGATTAATTATTGTTAATCATACCATATAATGTCTAAGTGATCTTATTTATGCTATCAAGTTTAAACCAAATTTAATATTTCTATTTACCCTTTTAAGAATTAACCAAAATCTAAATTTCACAACTATTATCATTTCTCTCATACTCTTTCCTTTACACCTGACAAGTCCTATTCAAAATTTCTGTTCTGGCCCTTCTTTCTCTCATTTGAATAAAAGTTATCAAAACACGTAAGAAAAAACAAGTCCGGCCAATTATTTTTATCATATTCATCTTATAGTCCATCTTGTGCGTAATTTTTCATCAAGCATAAATACATAAGCCAGGGAAAGATCTAGTTTTCGTAAGATCAATGACGTGACATCCACGGCGATCACGAAGATACTTCCTTTAATTCTATGTCTAAAGGATAGTTTGAATAAGACTCCGTGATGTGTGCCGGCCAAAACAAGTAGCTCTGATTGTTTTCTCGTCGAGACAATAAAACGAAGCCTTTTGAATTATTACATTGAAACGCTGGGGTCCTATCATACTTTTGTCTTCGCCGGAGCCTGCTTGACTATTGCTGATAATTTTACCGAGGTGTTCGGATTTTTTGGTAATAAAACCGGGCGCTTGGCTCGCTTACTCGCTTGGCACTTATTGAACGCCGCTTATCACTAAGAAATGGTACCGGCGCGCTGCGCAATTCTTAGCACGGTAGAGTAGAACGAAAACACAGACATATTTTGTGAAGCTGCCCGTGCTTTTGAAATTTCAAAGCTAGTCTACCCGTAATGTTCTCACTGCCGGTTATTTGATAAATCGAACTCCTTCTAAAGTGTTAAAATTCTCGATCCTATTATGAATGTTTATTGCAAAACCAAGCTTATTTGAGATACGTGTGTTTGGTTCTTTATGTTATGCCTCACAATTTGAAGTCTAAATTGACATGCTTGTTAGTCGGAGTCGCAAAGCGGTTTTCAGGATATTTAGTTTGGGTAAAAAGGATCGAAGATGTTTGATATGGTTACTCACGCACTCCTCGTGGTCTTCATACGTGAAGTTTGTCAAAATGTGTTCTTTTGCTTCGTTGATAGTAATAGCTCGGCTATTCCGCTCATTAAGCATTACTCTATATGATAAATTTGATCAGATTTAGAGCACTGAAAGTCAAGCAACCTCCCCACCCCTTCGGCCAACTGGGCTGCTTATACCGCCGCTGTTTCCACCCAAGATCACCGATTTATGGCCGCTCGGTTGATGCCGGGTCTAATGTCGATGGCATACACATTTCACGCAGGCCGGATACTACCGATGGAAACGAGAACGCTGGTCTCACAAGACGTTTTCGTGATTTTGGTTAATACTGTACTTAAAAAGTCTCACTTGTTTTAATATCAGTTCGATTATTCACATTCTAAGAACCTCAAAGATGTGATTTAATCCCTCATGGCATTTTTGGGATCAACTGTAAGCATTACCTATCAGAAATATGAAGTCAGTTAGGAATTTAAAGAAGGCTTCGTGGAAAGAATTTGTTAAGCATTTATTTCACACTGTAAGTAAATTCTCGATATTAATATATTGTTATATGTTATTTAGATATGATTTTATGACAATTAAATTGATCCCGGAGATGCGATTATTTAAAGTTTTTATTCAAAATATTTATATTTTTCCATCAAATATAACATTTTCACCCCTCGCTAATCCGAATATTAATAGATAATTTAATTCAAATAAAATTGTATAACTAATTAAGATATAAAAAGAAAGCTAGATATGTTTTTGGGATATTGCCATAGGAGTATTCAGTTTTCACTCTTATCAAACACCATATACAAGCTAGATGTTATATATACCTATACAAACGTCAAATTAGAGGCATTTGTCTTAGGCCAAGAAATCAAGATATGCAATTTTAGCTATATATACCTACCCTGAAGGCCTGAACCTTATATTTTCCTTAGTACTTGACATGTGGCCTTTGTTTGCAATTTTAGCAATCGTAAAATTAGAGCACCTACATTTCTGCTGGATTATGTATTCAAGAAACCTTTCAAAGATCTTAATAGATTCGACGAAAACGAAAGGATTATGGGAATACCTCAAATTTTATTTTATTTTATTTTGATAATTACTGGCATTAATTACAAAAGTGTTTGGAATGGAAGGAAATACATGCAGTACCATAGTAGTGACACCTAGTTACAAAAGTTTATGAGGAATTACAAAATTAGTCATGAGTGAATTTTCGAAATTAGTTCTGTGCACCAAATAAGTAGGTTTGAAGATGATGGTTCCTTGATCTTGAACTTCATTTGTCAAAAACATCTTCCATTCCTGCTTGTCCATAATCCATACTATGCTTCTAGATATAACCTGAGATAGTGCAAAATCCAAAACAAAGAATAGTTTATAAGGTAATATAGTAAAAGATATTTTGATAATACTAAATATAATAGCTTCGAGTAAATGTATTTGTAAGGTTTTTTGGTGTTGCTTTGTTGCATTTGAATATTGATAATTGGGGAGTATTGAAGAGTTAAGTATAGTACATGTGGTAATAGGAGTGTATTATTTGGTGTTGATATATAAGGATATATATGTTGTAATTGTAAATGTGTTGCTTTGATATTTTGATTTAGTAGAGCTTTTTTGTTGGTATGCTTTTTTCCATTTTCGTATTGTTATTAATTTTTTAAAATAAAAAGTTTATTTTTGAAAGATAATTTGATTTTTAATTAGTTAGATAGTCCAAAGAGTACTAGTTAAAAAATATATTTGTTCATTTTTTGGATTTAGAATAGAAATTTTGTTTTTAAGACTGGAGCATAAAATTTGGAGAATTGTTGTATTGGATTTATGAAAGATAAAAAGGAAGAAAAGGTAGTCCAAAGTTTGGAAATTATTGGGCATGAGCGAAAGAGGTATATATCATCAAGTCATTCACTTCGTATAAAAAAATTTATGATTCAATTATACACGCTGATGATTAAATGCGGTATTGTCGTGAGGCACTGATGGCTCTTGCTCGATTCCGGCCGAAAGCCGATTCGAGACGATTCATTACCAAATATCAAATCAAACCTTAATTTTTAACCCTGCAATCTAAGTCCCAGTCCTGAAGCCCATTAGTCCTGAAGCCCAAACCCATTAGCCCATCTGATTTTGGGGACAATTCCCCATGGGGCCTTCTGCTCGTGGGAAATCTACTCTGCCGGATGCTAAAAGCGAGGGTTGGTTGAGAGCATAATTATAGAGATAGCTGCAAGATTGTGCTGATACTGTTATAGGAATTGGCATTATGTGGGATCAGTGGAGGACAGTGATAGCTTCAATTCACCAACCTAGAAGGAAGGTTTGAGCTGACAGATTATTATATCTTCTTTCAGGAGGGAAAACTATATATTTTGGCCTGGCTTCAGAAGCCTATGAGGCAAGAATTTCTAAGCTCGTAATTAATTATATCTTTGTTCTCCGAGCTTGAAGGTCTCCTACATATCTCATTTTATTAATGGGAGAATCAGGCTATGAGCGTGTCCATTCGCCTGTTTTAAATTATTCCAACATTTTCTTAATGTTTGCAGTTCTCTGCACAATCTGGTTTCCTTGTCCTTCATTGAGAAGTCCATCTGACCATTTTTTGCGGTGCGTGAATTCTGATTTTGATAAAGTTAAAGCGACGCTTAGAGGATCAATGAAATTCAGGGTAACATATTTGTTCATAGCTCTCAAGCATTATATGATTTTTTTCCATTCCATTATATGTTTATTCGGAGCATATTTTATTCGACCTAACTTTCAGCCTTATCTACAATGTTATTTATATAACAAGAATTTGGTACACTACCTAAACGAAGATAGAGCGAAAGTGCAACCAAAACTATCTTATTGCATGCCAATTAGGATAAAAATTTGATATGCATCTAATCTACATCTGAAATACACCCTTTTGGTCTCTTGTGAGTTCGACATTCAACAGTTGCTTTAACCTACAAGTTTATTTTTATACCTTTTTATAATATGCCAATAATAATTGGACAATTTTAGAAATCATGTTACAAGAATATTCTAACCAACTTTTCAAGATTGATATGGGCTGAGGACTGCCATTTTAGCACGTGTGTCGCCTCCAGGCGGCGGGTACGATGAGTTGACGCTATCCTCACTCCTCCGCTTATCACCGATATCGCTCGTGGTTCCAACTCAACGAAGGCAACTAAACACGGTTGGCGCCACAAGTGTGGGAATTAACCTAACACCTTACTTATGACGAGCCGACGACAGCCCATGCACTACATGCGTCTGCCTCAAGCGCACCTCTCTCTCTCTTTCAAGAGGATTCGCGGCATGTCAAGCCCCGTAAGTGTTCTTTCACAGCATCGAATTAAAAACCACATGCTCCACCGCTATGCTGGCCCCCTCCACACCTTCGATTTTCCTACTCATTTGTTACCATATTCTCCCAAGATTTCACATTATCATCTTTTCTACAATTTTGACATTTTTATGTCTGTTGATTTTCTTGATCCATTCCCCCTATATATTCTTGATTCATGAATCAACTATAACCATCAAAATATCAAGAAAAATCAAACGTAACAACCAACTATTATCATTAGTGGTTTCAACATTTTCTTTTTTCTAACATTGTCACAGGCATAAACACATTAGCCTCTTCGATTATTCAACGGCTGATGGATTTCAACGTTCAACTACACACTAAGAGCTTAAGAGATCTCAAGACAAAGTTCATTGTTAGTTTGAGATCTCACATTGTGGCTCACGTTATAGTAACTTACCATCCTTAATATTTAATTGTCCAGTGAAACACTGAAGTTTCACAAGAGCTCAAGTTTGTAATTTCGACGAATACAACCTCACCAAGACTGCATGGCCTATTTCATCATCATCAAAGACGCCCACTTTTAGAATGCTCAGCCGATTTAGCACGATAGACACGTTTGATCTTCATTTGATTGCCTTCAATAAGCGACAAGCCTTCAGTAATGACACGAAGTTTTTTGAGGCCCGCCATTTCAAACACTAAAAGAGTCGAGTCTAATAGCATTTAAACATCATTTCCATTTTACCGCCATTACGCTAATGGTGCTCTATAATACATTTAATAACATAATAATTTATCATATCAACATTTAAGAGGAATGTACGCAGCACTACTATACATTTAATATCATACCGTTTATCAACATTTATTACGTGTATTAATATTTATCGCTTACAGACATAGCCTATAATATACTTAATAACACAACATTTATCATTTATCAACAATACACAAAAATGATAATATTATCCACTCAGTTCATCAGCCTGCTCATCTTCTTGCCCCGCCAAATATTCAAAGACTTAATAATATTTGAATGCATCACTATTTGATTATCAACTTCAAAGAACGATGATTAAACGGCTGCTCGATAGACTCCACTGATCGAGACCCGCCCTATCTACTGGCAATGTTATCAGAATAAGCCGATATGACGATTTCATATCCGATTTTTTGGATATTTAACCAATACTTGGGTCCTTATTATTTGGTGGCATTTAATAATCTACTATGCTGAAGCGTTTATTTCAATCGACTCATGTAATGTATCATGAAAATTGAGTCAAGTTTCAAGCATGCTTCAACACTATTGCCCAACAATTACTTAAAATAAAATTACAATTTAAATTAAATTAACATATTTAAATAAGTCTATAAAGAAAATATGCATAACTAAACGCATCTCAACAAAAATCTAATCCATGCTGTCAAAGATAATAATAATAAAAGGCCAATTTATTATATGTAATAAAAAAAGGTCATACGACAAAGAACAAAGCGTTAAAAGATAAGAACAAAAGTCAATTTAATTATCTATAATAAAAAAATGTCATATGATAAAGAACAGTCAAAGATAGCAACAAAGTCAATTTAATTATCTGACAAAAAAGGTCATACGATAAACAACGGGCAAAAGATAGCAACAAGTCAATTTTACTATCTATAATAAAAAGGTAATATGATAACAACAAAGCGTCAAAGATAAATAAATTTCCATAATTTTGCATTATCTCTAATAAAAAAGGTCATACGATAAGAACAAAAGCTAAAGATAGCAACAATGTCAGAGATAACAGATTTGGCTTCATACGAGCAACAGCGTCAAAGATTATATTATCTATAATCAATTTGTAGTGTTCTATTGACTAATTAACAACAAACCTAAAAAATAATAGAAAATAATACACTAAATCTTTATTATTTTCGCCACTGAAGACAAGAGATGGCCTATTTAAAATTATATTTTTATGCATCTAGATTAAATTCTATAAATCGGATACGGCCGACGCTCTTTTCAAATATAAAAATTTCGTGAGGCGGAAACGGTTTCTACATGTCTTTCAAGGGAGGAAATTTGCACATAGCTATGGATAATTTAGTAAGTTTTCAAAGATCGAACACATTCGCTTTTCCTTTCACTCCCGTAACTCTTCTTAAATCTATCATGTTAGGCTTTTAGTCATTGACATCTAACTAACCTCTAACGGGTTTAATTTCCAAATCTATGGCGTATTTGAGATTTTCACCGCAGGTTTCTATGACAGTGAGAGTTAAAAGTTTTTAGTCTTTTAGTCACGTTAAACGCATAAGGTTGGGATCACATGAAAGTTTTTAGTCTTTTAGTCATGTTAAACATATGTTAGATCACATGATAAATAAAGACAAATATACCGCTAGAAAGATTAGAAAGTTTTTTTTATCAGATGCAGTAGCTCCAAATACAATAAAAAATCTAGCACTCTAAATATAAAGATATATTATTTTGTCTTTATTTGCCACACATTTTAGCCCTAACATATGACTAAAAGACAAAAGCATTCTTTCCTTCTCCCCGTTTTCCAAGCCCCCGTTAAAATCTCATTCCTCCTCCTCATCGAAATTAAACCCAAGCAAGGGCCGCTTAAGATGTCAAGCGGCTACAAAGCCTCGTATGATAGATTTAAGAGAACGCAACTGAGCGTAAAAAAGGAAAGTAGCTTCTAACGTGTTCTCGCTTTTGAAAACTTACTAAATTATCAATCTACGCGGCAAATTTCCTCCACTAAAGTTACATGCTCTTCAAAGCTTACGTAAATTTTTATATTTGAAAGAATCATGTCAGTATCCCGATTTCTATAAATTTAATCTTTGCCTTCATAAAATATAATTGAATTGACCATAAAATATCTTTTAATCGCTAAATGAGAATGTAGTGTTAGTTAATCTTTGTTTTTGTTATTTTAAGGTTTTTTGTCGTTATTAGTCCAAATTTTGTTAGTGGCCCCTTTGCCTTATAAAATTGATTACGATAAGATAAACTTGACCTTTATCGCTATCATACGAGCCAAAATTGACCTTTGTTACTATCTCTCACCTTTGTCGATTATATATAGTTAAATTGACATTTCATTGCTATCATATGACCTTTTTTTATTACGATAGTAAATTGACCTTTTTGTTCGGCCCGCTGTGACTGCAGTATATTTCAGAGGCTCATTTAAATATGTTAATTTAAATTGTAATTTTATTTTTATATGTAATTGTTTATTAATAGCGTTGCATCACGCTTGAAGCTAACTCAATATTTTATAAGTCTATTATCTAATGATTGAAATTACTAAAGCCTAAAGAGATTGTTCACCGCTTTTCAATAATAAAAGATTTTGAAGTATCGTTAAAGTATCAAAAATCGATAATAGTGGTTATTCTTATCAAGCTTTCTATTTACAATGCAATCGCATCGCAGTTAGATATGTAGGACGGGTCTCGAGTCTAATTTCGAATATGTGGGTCCTTATCGAGGCTTTAAAAGATATCGGTTTTGCTATTAATCGCTTGATTTTCAAGCTGATATCAAATGAGTGATGCTAAGATTTCAAATATTAGTAAGTCATTTGGATATTTGGCGTACACATTTGACTGCAAGGATGGTGACATTAATGGCTTTGATAGTTTGGAGGTAAGCTAATATTATCATTTTTGTGTAGCGTTATTAAAACGATCATGGTTATTAAGTATATCAGAGGGCTATGTATATAATAAATGATAAACAGTACACATAATAAATGTTATTAAATGTAGTAGCTTTTCCGTCTATTTATATACTAAATGTTAAATTATTATGTTATTATATGCTTACCCTATATGTACCGGTAAGAAAATGAAATGACTACCTACGCTATCGACGACATTTAAATAAGCCAAGAATCGAACTCGCTAATGCTCATCCATCCCTTGTGAAAAGGCTCATGTCCATCCGTTTATGCCCATCCGCCCTATCGGGAGGCCAATCAAAGATGAAAGGAGATCCAAACATTGTCTATCATTATGTACTATCACTGAATTGCCGCTCTAAAAATTGGGAGACAGTTTTCAAGCTGCGTGACACTCTCTAAGTAAAGCTTATCATGATGAAATAAGATATGTCATGTAGGACTTTCTTGGTAATCGAAGGTTGTATTCATAAAAATTACTGCATTTGAATGTTTAAAGGAGGAGCTCGACAGAATTTGTTTCACTAATGGATGAGTAAAATGTATTAAGGAATCAATGGAATGAGGCTAGGAATTAAGTTACTATAACTTAGTATTGAACTTTTGTCTTGAGATCTCTTAAACTAACTTAGTATTGAATTTTTGTCTTGAGATCTCTTAAACTTTCTTAGTTAGATGTAGTTGAACTAGTTTGGAGCTCATGTCCATTAGTATCGAGAACAAGTGTGTTTTTGGATGTGCCTAAGATTTGTGACAATGTTAAAGAAGAAAAAGAAAGGAAATGTTGAGTACTAATGATATTAATAGTTGGTTGTTCTGTTTCAGGATTTTTCTTGATATTTTGATGGTTATAGTTGATTCATGATATATATGGGAAATGTATCAAAAAAATCAACAGAAGATAAAAATGTTAAAATTGTAGAGAAAAGCGATGTATAAAGTATCGGTTAATACTTAACAAATAAATGACATCCATAGGTATTGGCCTCTATTATATCCAGAAATGTTGAAAAGTTGGGTTCAAGAATATTCTTGTAACATGATATCTAAAAACTGTCAATTATACTCAAAGCACATATTATAAAAAGGTATAAAAAATAATCTTGTAACTTAAAACAATTGTTGGATGCATACGACCAAAAGAGGTATTTCTATGTAGATTAGATGTATATCAATTTTTATTCCTAATTGGCATGCAATAAGATAGTTTTGGTTGCACTTTCGCTCTATCTTCGTTTAGGTAGTGTACCAAATTCTTGTTATATAATTAACATTGTAGATAAGGCTGAAATTTAGCTCGAATAAAATATGCCCCGAATAAATCGAAACCAGAATCTTATTGCAAAAAGGGAAGTATTATACATTACTATACTCCATATCATTAGGCTAGCCATATGAGAAATCTTGCAACATAGCTGTAAGTACTAGCATATTTTCAATATACTAAAGCAGACTGTTACAAAGAGAAGAAAAACTAGTTTCGTAAACTTATAGTTTTATTACTTGGACCAAGCTTGAAATGAACCTTTTGGTTTGAGGAATTCACATTCAATGGTGCAGTGGAATAGTTTTAGTCCTCCTTGTCCGAGTAGAATATGGTTGGCTTTTTTGGCTCAATAATCTCCACGGTTCTTTCAATCATTTTAGCTACTTTACCCATCGATGGCCTCAATTCTGGGCGATCTTGCAGGCACCTCATAGCTGTCTTCACCATCCGATTCACTATGGCAAAGTGAGCTCGGCTATCGTATGAATGCTTAATCCGTTCATCTAAAATGTCATCTACATTCATTTTTTTGTACACTTTATCAAATGCCCAACTTGGAAGAAACCATTGATCACTATCAACCTCAGAAGAAATTTTGCTGAGAGCTCCTCACACCGGCAACAAGCTCCTAAAGAACTACGCCAAAGCTATACACATCAGCCTTTGATGTGATTGGAGATGATCCGATGCACTCAGGTGCCATGTATCCCCTAGTCCCACGAACAACTCGGTGACATAGTTCTATGTCTTCTTCTTCAGCTTTGCCAACCCAAAGTCGGATACTTTTGGATAGAATACTTTTGGACAGTAGTCATCACCAAGAAGTATGTTTTCTGGCTTGATATCACAATGCAGCACCCGTTCTAAACATTCCTCATGTAAGCAGGCAATTGCCCTGGCAACACCCAGGGCGATCCTATACTGTGTATTCCAATCAAGAACTTGCTTAATTGTTGATCCCTCGGTACCATCATCATGTTTCTGCCATCGTAGCTCAGGAGACAACTTTGATTGGAAGAGAAATTTATCCAATGAACCATTTGGCACATACTCATACACTAATATCCTCTTCCCCTTCTCAGCACAGAATCCCCATAGCCTAATCAAATTCAGATGATGCATACGAGCAATGATTGTTACCTCTGCCCAGAATTCAGCATCACCACCAGTCACATTTTTCAGGCACTTCACTGCAACAACCCTTCCATCGCTCAGTTTCCCCATGTACACATCTCCAAATCCACTCTTCCCAACATGTTTGGCAAAATTATCAGTAGCATCTTTACCTCTAGTGGTCCGGCTTAGGTCCACTTGATCGCATAACTTCCATGCCAAAAGTCCTAGCCATGTCCCTATACTTTATATACTTCTTCAAGAAAGTCCAGAAGAAAAACAGACCACTAATCAACTCAGCTCCAAATAGAGTACATATGATTATTATGTTCCTAGTATTAGCCTTAGACTCTTCTAGTGGGAAAGAAAGACTAATATTAGCCTTAGACTCTTCTAGTGGGAAAGAAAGACTAATTCTAACAGGACATGTTGTTTCCAACACCTCAGTCATACCTACAAAATTCGACCTCTCCGTTTCAGATGAAGGAACCCTCAAATATGTTACCATTTCAGTCCCTGGAGACCAATACCCATAGAGTAAACTATCCAATACGAGCTTACAAAAACTATTCCCATCAACCTTAAACATAAATCCTAAACATTTATCATCATTAAGGCAATATGATTGACATACAGTAAAATTTGCAGCCTTAAGATCAGTTTGATTAGATGAATAACTAACATAATCCAAAGGCCAAAACTTGGTACTTTTCAAATTACTCATCTCAACTTTAATTTCACATTTGTCTTCATTTCCAGGGACCCTTTTGAACCCAGGTGGACAAAGACAAGAAGTTGAAGCATTTCTTGCATCATACTTACATATCGAGCTTTCACCACACTGACCATGAATTTTGCATAACTCAACAACTGCAGTCCAAACAACACCCCATTTCTCCCCCTGTTGATCATAACTATAGATTCTAAGATCATCATCTTCATCAAGAGTCAACCTTCTCAGCTTTTGATCACCATAATCTGATGTTATGAATGAAGCACCATCCTCTTGAGTAACTTTTCCATTAACATCAAGACTCTGTAAAGTATTACCTCTTTCATAATAACTATCATTCAAACCAGCTAAACCAAGTTTCTTGGACTCAAAAAACATAAATTTTCCAGAATTTGAAGTTAAATTAGCTCCATTGAAGTTCCTCACAGTAAAATGTATTGGTTGGAAAAGAAAACCTTAAGAAATCAGATTCTACGAATATAAAAATAATATAAAAAATTATAAAAATCTAAACCGGATTCTACGTAATAATATAAACACATTATACCTCTTCGGATTTGCGTTATCAAAATCGAGACTCTGAATAATCAACATCTCTAAGAATAGTTCACACCAACATATGAAAGAATCCCTCCGTGAGCTTTACTAGAGCTCTTTAAAATATTAAACTGTAAACGAGGTTGGGCAGAAAATTTCAAAGGAAATTTCCCACATATTAGTTGAGTATGAAGAGGAAGCGGGAGAGGGAGAGAGAATTCTCAACTTCAAAAGCTTGAGCACTGCGCAAGTGGTTTCATGCAAATCACGACCTTTATATAAAGCAATCAAAATCCCTATTTTTCGTGTGCATTTTGAGAGTTATGTTGAAACTCTTCCACCGCATTAAGAAGAATATTCTAGAATATAAAAGTTTCAAGGTACAAATTTCTCCTCCTTTTTCTCCCTCTATAGTCGACTGTGAGTAGGTTGTGATGTTCTAGAATCTTCTCTAATTTTATCCCTAAAAATAAAGACACGCGTAAGTGGCTAGCATTCATAATTATGAATCTACAAAAGGAAGATTCGAACTCTTGCCACTTCCAATAATTTTTTAGTCGAACTAGGGGGTGATTTCCAAATGTTTTCGTTCTAATTTTATACAATTATATTTTAAACTCTAGAAGTTATAATCGTATTATAGTCTGCTTTAGTTGTTAGCGTATGACTCTTCCAAAGCTCGATCGAAATTAGCAATATATTAATTTATGTTTAACCGAACATCATATTAATATATAGATTATGAGCGGACTCTAGTAAGCCATCATAACCCCTAATGTCAATCGAGTTAATCCTAATATATTAATTGTCCAACAATTAACATATATTTGAACTTATTATTATTTAAATGTAATAATTGGTTGTACAATCTAATTGTTCAACGGGCATATATTTATAAGATATAACATCTCATATTTCCAACACTCCCACTTTTCCTTGGACGATTATTTGAAAAGCGACATTTACTAATCGACACATCCTATTACCATTCCTAGTACGCGATTTCCAACAAATGTTGCTATTGCAAGACGGCCACACCATACTCGCACCTCGTATTCTTTCTTAAGTGTACGGTTGACGTGATCTCGCCTAGCAATCGTCGGCTAGCAAATCACCACGCTCTTCTAAGAGGTTCGAAATCTAAAAAACCGTTATATCCGGGTTGTACCTAATTCCATCTTATGTACGATTTCACAACTACACTTGTAGTATACGCATCACAAGTCTTTTATAATCCTCCGCTACGGAAGACGTTAGACCGGTCAAAGTAAACTACCCCGTAAAGTGAAACTAGGTCACCGTGTCTAGGAATCATTATTTAACATAAGTTCTATGAAAAACTTCTTAGGACATAGATATACAATTTTCTAAGTTCTCATGTCGGTCAATGTACATTATCACGGTTGAAACCATTCCACACCTTATACCTATGTGAATTGACTGGAGTAAAAGTTCCCTTATTCGATTCAAGAACGTGATCGACAATCCACAATATTAGCTAATCAATGGTGTTCTATTTTATAGTGAACACCCCATTGGTGGTCACAATATCATTATTTTCTAGGCTCGATAGACATGTTTCTTCTTTTGAGTCCTTAACTCCAAAGACATCTCTTCAAAACTTTAAATTGCAATGGAATATATTTTATTATCATAGTAATGATACATACATACACATTATATATATATGTAATGATCATAGTTTGAAAACAAATGATATATTTTATTAATTTGAAGCTAAAATTTAATCATTATCAGTTTTACAATTAGTTATGATACATATAAAGAAACCAGCTCATACTAAGACTAAGACCACCTGCTTGTCCTTAAGACCGTGATTATACATGTGTTTATCATGCTTGCTTGAGGTAGTGGTTTAGTTATGATCTCGTTACATTATCATCGGGGTCGGAACCTTACATTTTCTAACATCTCCTTTATCGGTTATCTCTCTAATAAGATGATACTTTCTAAGCATGTGTTTGAATCGGTGATGATCTTGGTTCAATAGCTTGAGCTATTGCTCCAAAGGTTATCACAAGATGACTCTACCGGGCCTTCAATGCTAGGTACTACTCCAAGCTCACTCAGAATTTCGATCCAAAGAAGTTTTCCTTCTCATACTAAACCTGCAATGTACTTAGCTTCATCACAGTCACTATATATTAATTTTTGCTTTATCATTTCAAGACATCGCACCACCGCTCGTGTAGAATATATAAATCAGATTGGAGATCATCGCCTCTATCGTTTGGAACCGCATCGAGATAACCCTTTATAATAACTCATTATCCCATTGTATATGAACATATCTTTAGTCCTTCGTGAAGTACTTGGCATGACCTTCACAACAATCCACATTGATTTTCACCAGGAAATGATTGGTAACGGCTTATTACACTCAGCATACGATAATGCTCCGGACGGGTACAAAATAATATTATTACGATGGATCCTATGGCTGATGCATAAGGAACATCATTCATCCTTTTCTCTTCAGCCTCATTTGTGGGACAATCGGAACGGCTGAGAGTAATGCCATGTCTCATGGGGAGGTTTCCTTGGAATTATCCATCTTAAATCTTTTCAACACTTTATCAATATAAAGTTGTTTTATTAATCCAATAAGTCTCTTTTAGATCCATTTTTATGAATCTTTTAATTCCAAGAATGTAACAGCTTCTCCTAAATCTTTAGAATCTTCTCACTTTTTATCCCTAAAATAAAGACACGTTAAATGGCTGTTGACAACACAATTTTTAAGTGTTCCGGGTCGAGTCCGGATCGTGTCAAGTAATATAGTGAAAAGAAAGAAAGATCGCCCACAAATCCCAATTTATTTCAGTACTAATCTTTTTAGGCTTCCTTAATTAACTAAATAATTAATGATTTAACTAATTAAAAATACTAAAGTACATTATTAACAATGTAATTAAATAACTAAAGAACAAAAGCAATGTACTAATTAATAATACGAACGTTAGCCAGACACATGAATTCGTTTAGGGATCGTCAGATTAATTAACTATGAGATTATTTATCAATTCATAACAACAGGACTTAAAATAATATTCCTCCCGAGTAATATTAACATCGGCTCGCCAAGAAACTACCTATATTATCTCTATGATAGTTTAAAAATATTAAAAACCGGATGAAGGACAATTGTCTAGAACTTGCACGCGTGGTAATGCATCTATATCTCTATGGTAAATGAAACACGTGTTTTAATTATTCTTTCCCTAAGTAATCACCCTATTCCTAGTAATTAACCACTTACATGAACAATTCGATATCGACGTCAAAATACCAAATCGTAATTAAGAACAATAGTTACAATTATAAATAAACGATAAACAAATCTCACAGGAAATAAATATTCAAATCTAACTACATCACGGTCTTGACTAATAACAATTTAGTTTGGAATTAAAGTAAAAATTAAATAATAAACGTTACTCAAAAGCATCCGGAAAATAATAAAGTGAAGTGAATGATGTGTGGTGCGTGCTTGCTTGCTGCCTCCGTCGGAATTGGTGTGAATCTTCCCCATTTGGTGTGAATAGCACCTATATATCCAAGTCAATTTTCTCCAACTCCAAGGATAGGTGCAATGCAATTGTTAATTTACCATCTTTTTCCTTTGGGCTTTCTGCTCCCCTAACTACATATGTCAAATACTTGGGCCACCTGTTCAATTGTTGACAATCGTCTGTTAGCCTATTTGCATAAATCTCTTTGATTATATAATCACCTACAATCAAATTTAGGTGAAAAACAAGATAAACATATATACAATTAAACTCAAATAGCATTATAACATAACAAATTAGTTTCATAAAATGCTATATTTATACTTATCAATGTGTAGAATATTTAATAATGATTCTACAAAAGGAAGATTTCGAAACTTTTATCACTTCCACACTTTATTCGAACTAGGGGGTGATTTCCAACAATTGGAAATTTGCCCTAATGTTCTTATACAGTTATATTTTAAACCCGAAAGTTATAATCGTATTATGGTTCATTTTAGTTGTCATACAATTTCTGCATTTATCGGAAATTGGAAGAATATATTAATTTATGTTTAACCGAACATCTTATTAATATA
Organism: Lithospermum erythrorhizon; assembly: GCA_019722365.1. NCBI lineage: Eukaryota > Viridiplantae > Streptophyta > Magnoliopsida > Boraginales > Boraginaceae > Lithospermum > Lithospermum erythrorhizon. Next base: position 124,634 of record JADFUC010000388.1, on the reverse strand, counting down.
TAGATTATGAGCGGACTCTAGTAAGTCATCATAACCCCTAATGTCAATCGAGTTAGTCCTAATATATTAATTGTACAACAATTAACATATATCTGAACTTATTATTATTTAAATGCACAATTGATTTGTATAATCTAATTATTCAACGCATATATATATTTTATGAGATATAACATCTCATATTTCCAACAATAGTAATAGTATATTGCCATGCTATTTGATGGAACATGAACTTGGGGTTGAACACATTTCCGCCTAATTTTTTTCTGGAAATCTAAAATAGTATAATCGACCATAAATTATTATATATTTGTATATTCTTAGTTGGCTTAACATAATAACATATGGTCTTTATAGGCTGATAACATACTTATGCGGTGAGTAAGTAGATAATATAAAATTGAAAATTGAAGTCTGAAAACTGAAAACTGACAACTAAATGACTGAAACTCAATTATAACTGAATTTGAATACTGAAAATATTTAGTTGTTTGATAGTAGTTCAAAAAAAAAGACTTAAATTGAATTGTATTGACAACTTTACCCCTAATCTGTTTCATTTATAAATATGCATCATATATTAAATAAATAATACTATAATAGATAAATAAATAATAAATATTATTAATATGAATACATTAAATATTATTACTAAAATATATTATTAATTATTATTATTAGTTATTATAATTAGTATAGTTATTAATATCATTAATTATAAGTATTATTATTGTTATTATAATTATTATTTATTATTACTATTATTATCATTAATTCTTCTTATTATTATTAATAAATAATAATAATAATAACAAAATAATAAAAACATAATAATAATAACAATAATAAAAACCAAAATAATAATAATAATAATAATAATAATAAAATAATTCCTCCATAGCAAAAAAAGATATGCCCATTTTAAATGCACAAAATTTAAGATACTTTAATTACCCACATAATCAAATTTTTCACCATTATTTCTTTTCATTTTGATAAAAAAGAGAACTCTTAAAATGAGATTTCCTAATTGGAAAATCGAGACCAACAAATGTGATTAAGAGAGTAATAATAAATAAAATCATATTATTAAAATAATAATAATAATGAACATAATAATAATAATACACAATAATAACAATCATGTAAAAATTATAATGATAATAATTATTATTTTTTATTTTCATTATTATTATTTAATTATTATTATTATTTTATTATTATTATAAATATTATTTTTATCATTATTTTTTATTTTATTATTTTGTTATTATTATTATTATTTATATTATTCTTATTATTAATTAATATTATTACTTATTATTATTATTATATATTATTATTATTATTGTTTTATTATTATTTTTAATTATTATTATCAAGTATATTTATTATTATTAATATTATATTTGTCATTATTATTATTATTATTTTTATTTTATTTTATTATTCTGTATTATTACTTTTATTTTTATCTAATAATAATATTGGAGGGATAAGTAAGATGAAGAAAATTACTTTTATACAAGACGTAAATTTAAACTTTTATCACTTTTGATTTTTTTAAAGATGAGAAAAATAAGTAGAGAATTTTAACTTAAAATTTTGTTAAGGATTTTCATAAGAAATTAAGTACTTAAAATAATTCATTAACAAATAAATTTAATAAATTAAGTGTTGAATTAATTAATTTTAAGTGTTTAATGAGTTTAACAAACACATCCTAAGTATTGTACATGACACTTAAATTATGGCAATTTTATATTTATTAAAAAATTATAAGAAATAATATTATAAAAATATTTTTAAAAACAAATCAAATTATAACAATTTTATATTTATTAGAAAACAATAAAAACTCATGAAACAACACAAGAATGTAAAGTGCTTGAAGTAAAAGTTAAATGGTACGGAGTAAAAGCAAACCAAAACTTCATATCAATATGGTACTATTGTTTAATCAATTACATCTCTCTTTTAATCATTAAAAACATAGGCGCGTCATATTAATATATTACTGTTGGTATGCTCAAATTTCTTTCAATGCAATTTCACTAAAATTAAGTAGATGATTTAACAGCGATGTTATGCAGTGACGATCATTTACGTTTCTGCCATACTCATTGATTACTTACGCTTAAAATGATACCGTTGATCACTTTATGTTTCGAAGTGGATTTAGTTGGTACTTCCGCCTATTTTCCTCGTTATGGACGTTAATTGTATCATGATCATAATCAGCAATTTAGTCATTCCATACCTTAATTTCTAATTTTTTTTTTATTTTTTTTAAAATATCCTTTTTATACTCTATTTTCTTTCAAATAATTTATCAAATACTTTGGAGGTGATACAAATCACAACCAAAAGGATTTTGGTGACATGGCTACTATAAGTCGATATCATTTTCAGTAATTTCCTATATGGAGTATTTACTGCTTGTATCTATAGAGTATAATTTAGTGCATTTTATGTAAGCTGTGGAGCAATGGTAGATTCTGCAATGTGAAGCATAGAGTACTTTGCAAAGAAGCAGCGACTAGAGTTTCTATTGCTTCGTTTCTCTTGGGGTCACAGAAGACAGCCGTTGAACCTCCTCCAGAATTGCTAGGCTCCTCACATTCTCAAAAACGATCATTCCTGATCGTGGAAGCTCCCACCGCTACAAACAATTGCACATCACGAAGAAGGTAAATCGCGAGATATGCTTCGGTAGCCAGTGCATTTGAGCCTCCTCGTTTACCATTGCAACTTCAGGATCGAACACATCCCTTGCGGGGTTCGAACCCTCTCGTCTGTATAGGAAGATGAGGATCTCAACAAAGATACGCTCCGACTCCCAGAAAAGTTAAATGAAAACTAAACCTTTTCATTTAGTATGTGGGTAAACAATTGCATCACCATGGTAGAGCTGTAGCTCACAGCATAAATCTTACAAATAATCGGTGTGTTTTTCTACAATGTACTTGTCTACTACTATAATTTAAGGGACAACTTGAGCTTTTGAGCCCCAACCTCCCAGAAGCTCCAGAGGAAGTTAACGAATGCTAACTCAATTGAGAATAGATCGTCCGGAGCTACTTTTTGGTTGTGATTTGTAACACCTCCAAAGTGTTTGATAAATTGTGTGTGAGAAAAATAGAGTATAAAAAGGATATCTTTTTGATTTTTTTATAGGAAATTAAGGTATGAAATGACTAAATTGCTCCTGATTAGCAGTCACGTGATATGCACATGATACAATTAACGTCCACTTAACAGAAAATAGTCAGAAGTACCAACTGAGCCTACTTTTGAAATATAAGTGATCAACCAGTACCCTTAGACATAAGTTATCAACTGGGGCATAATCCAAATATAAATGATCATCCATGTTTTTTGCCCTTTAATAAATAATGACCCTTGAAATGGTCAGCAAAACATGTGATGTTTTCTCTTTTCGTTATCACTACACCTGGTGCATACCAATTCATATGCTATCCATATAACATGTTGAATACAACTCTCAAACTATTAAATGTTTGAAATGCAAAATAACTAAGTACCTGCCAGACCATACTGTAGCGCGACTGAAAGCGAGTTTCAAAGGTGGCTTATCGCATCAAAATGACATTAATATGTGATGTTCGAGATCAACTTAGCTTCTCAAAAGTGTCTTCCCCAAGTGAAGTTAGGGTTCATTGATTTTTTGAGGATCTAAATCTCCGGCGTGCACCCTGGCTAGCTAGTCTTGTGCAAGTATTTCCAATCATTTGACAGCCATGTCCAAATCTGACAATATCTTATCCATGTCCTGAAAATGAGGCCATCTTTCCCTGCTCTTAGCATCGTTTTTACTTTCCTGCCAAACCAACAAATTATGTCAGTCAACATAAGATGCACAAATACCAGGAATATTGTTCTGCCATTGTTGGGATTCACAATCATTTGGGGGAGGGTTAAACTTAATAAATCGAGGATGAAAAGTTCTTTGTAAGATACAATTTATCTTGTAAAAAAATCAACTAAGATAGAAGTATAGAACCACATTGACTAGAAGCAAGAATACCAGGCAATCTTGATAGGTAGATATGCCAAATGCTACGGATATTGAAACACGCAATAAGTTTCCAATTGATTACCGAAGCTTTTGCATGATAAAAAATACGATTTCATCAGCCCAGTTTTGGGATGTTATCATTAATCATGCACTTCTAGATTTGTTGCTTAAGATAAATCTGAAGACAGTGGATAAATTAATTTCCAACCAAGAAGCAAAAGAAGAAATTACTGTACTAATATAAGGTCAAACAGAAAACAATATAAATGGAATTCAGACTCAATGGTGAAAATAAATTGTTTGTGGCGAAAAAATGTAACAGAGTAAATATATTGATATGGAAATGTTAAGGTCAAGAACAATTATAGCATATAGAGGCTAGCCCAACATACTTCTAAGTTAGACAGGGTCATTGCAAAAACTAGTGCTGCTAAAGGACCGGGTAACTCGGCACCCGGCTCGATAACCTGCTCGAAGGTTAACCGAGCGAACTTGAAAATTTTTTATTTCTGCTAGTTTATCGAGTAACCGTACCCGCCGACATATCGATAAAAAATAAAATAAAGTATTATATATTGTATAAAATAAAATACTAATTTCTTATAAATTTTGGGTTTCAAATACAAAAATATCTTAAAATATTGTATAAAATAAAATACTACTTTCTTAAAATATTGTATATTGTATAAAATAAAATACTATTTTCTTAAAATACAAAAAAATTGCTCAAATTTGCTAAAGGATTGGGTAACCCGGCACCCGCTCGTTACCCGGCTCAAAAAATCCGCTCGATAACCCGCTCGAAGGTTAACCGAGCAAAACTCGAGTAATTTTTTTACTCGTTACTCGAAATTACCGGGTAATAACCCGGCTCGGTAAAGAAAAAACTAGACCGGGTAATCCGGTACCCGCTCGAACCCGACTCGTTAACAACACTAGCAAAAACCAAGGGAGATAGAAAGAACCAAACCTCATATTTTTGAAGCAAAGATGTCCATAAGGATTTGCATTGACCAGAACTTCGAGTTACTCCTTCAGATAACAAATTTGAAGATATCTCTTCCCAAAGGGCCATTCGACCCTTGAGAACTTGAAATCTGCTGTGAAGTTCTCCTCTCATTCTAATTAGCTTCTTCACCTCTTCAGGTTTCCATTTGTTTCGTTTCACTGGCTTTGACAACTTTGATTTGGACTTCAGCGGATCAAGTTCCCCAGTTTCTTCTTTGCCTTTTCCTTCACTATCCTCTTGTCCAGGTGAACTATTCGTATATTGTTCTTGACCAACTGGATGACCTAATGCAGATGCCTTGAAAAAATCATCTGGCTCACCAGCAATCTTCATTGATGATTTTGAACTTTCATCATCTGGTAGACTTTCCTCTGATTCGATACCTTGAACTGTATGAAGAAATATTGGAATAGGACGATCAAAATCAAAGTGCTAAATATTTTTATACATGGTGAGACATGCCCTCAATTTTTCATATGCTAACCAACCTATAATTACTTAGTGGCTAGCACCATTAAACAATAGACTCCTTAAATGCATCACTTCAATAGGAAAGAGGTTCAACACGAACTTGAAATATTTCATATATCAGTATTGACTTAAATATGAGTGTGAAGTACAATAAATACTTAGTGCAACTAATGAACCCCTTTCACGGCATAAGTAGGACACAGTTTGAAATACGGAATCGAGGAGTTGCAACCCAAAATACCAGTTCCATCGATGAAGGAAGCTAAGTCTTACAAAAATGACACATTCCAAATCAAGGGGTGTGATTGAAAATACATAAAAGCTCAATGATTGAGATGAGAACTTGAGAGAATTGTAGTGATTAATAAATTGAGAGGGGATCCAAGTTCCTTAAAAAGGCGGTGCATACTTTGAGCAATCACTTTTATATTATACAGACCACAAAAGGAATTGATATTTTAACCCAGTCTGAAATAGGTGGTACCATTAGTGCCCATGGCACATGGCAGCAGATAGAACAATCAGCAACTACCAAACATCAAGTTATAGAGAAAACAACAAAGGATTGTAAAATAACCACCTTAGATTTGACAGAATAATAACAAGTTGCAATGAATTTTATCAAGAACGGGCAGGGAGCTGAAAGCACAACCACATAACCCTAAAAGATTAAGTTGCAACCTTCAAGGATGAAAGATAAAAGCACCAGTGTTGAAAGTAATAGACAAACCTTCGAGATCTTGCTTACTTGTGCCTGGGTAACCATAGCTTTCATCCTCTTGTTGAATCCGACTTGGTTGTAATTTTTTCTCATAGCCATTTGTTTCCTTTCTTGGTTTAGGGATACCGAAACCAACGTGTGATGTTCCTGATAGTCTTCCTTCAATCTCGTCAGCTACAACACCAGCTGGATTTTCCATTGCAATGGCAATAACTTCTGGTCTTTTACTACTGTATTTTCGTACAACTTTCCTTAAAACTTCGGACACTATTCTTTCCATGTGAGAGAGAGGACAATTAACAGGGCAGCTAGTTAGTGCAGCATGTGCAGCCTTATGGAGCGCATCCAAAAGTTTTCCTTTGTCAAGCCATAAGCAGCGTGTCGTTATTCTGATCTTTCCTTTCAGAGATTTATCACCGAATTGATCCGTGGATTCAGGGCGTAAAATTTCCATACTGTAACCACATATAACTCTAATTTATCTTGACGGAGCTAAAAGAGAAATAAATTGGATGTTTAAAGGACCAACCTAACAACTATTATTCCATCAGATGCAATTCTTTGTCTCTCGTCAAGGCAAAGTTCAGTAGAGGTACCAAATGCTTTGTCACCGTCACTATACATTAGCTGCAATTTTAAAACAGGGTATTTACTTGTTAACAGAATATCATACTATAGCATGAGAAGCAGGGTAATAAATGGGGTTAGAGAAAAAAAAAACCTGCAAGTTTTCTTTGCCCAAGCTGATAAATCCATTTGACAGTACTCTTTTATTCCTTAGATGTGAAACTCCCAACATCTCTCCATTCTTTATGACCTGACACAAGTAAAACCAAGTTATTTCAAATCCGAATTGTGAGAAAACTAGAATTTGGCCATATGTTAATCGATGGCATATGCTTGATGCTTACTGAAAGCATTGGTTTGATTAACTTCTGGTGATTAGCATGTCAAGTAACCACATAATCTTATAGCTGAAGGAAATACTATATATAGCCTATATAGAAGCAAACAATAAGATGACATCCCAATATATGGGGACAACATTTTTTCAATTTTGGTTTTACTGAAATGAAATAAAGAATGCAGGCGTACTTTCATCTTTCAATATTCAGAAATGACTTACTGAAGTGTGCCGAATGCCCGTTGATTTCCCCAACAATTCATGCTCTTTAAGAAATAAGAGCTCTCCATGTATGGGAAGAAAATGTTGTGGCTTCACAATTCTAAGCACTTCCTCCTTCAAAACGAAGTTGAAATCAGACATCTTACAATACATGGCAATGGTGTGAGAGAAAAAAAATTATAAAAACACAATCCTAGTGGAACCTCGGTACGGGCAAGTATTTAGCCAGATTTGAGCTAAGTAGGCATGTACATGGCAGACTATGCATATTAGAGTAAAGAGATATTTGATCACTTAACAAAGTGTTTGTCTTACTAAAATAAATAAGCTTATTCCTCTTTCTAGTCAAAACTAGAAGCAGAAATGCAGACCATAGTCACCTGGAATGGGGAACCCTCAGGAACGACGGAGTTCGCCAGTTTAGAGGAATCCAAACGGAGGGGTATATTTGGTAATAATAATAATTAATGAAATGTGAATTTATAATATTAAATGATTTAATATAATTTTAATTAATATAATATTAAACTTAATTAAATGAATTAAAACTCAAAAAATGAGTTTTTATATTTTTTCTGTTCTTTGTTATATATAGTTTAAATTCAAATTATTTAGATTCTATTATTTGATATACTATGTAATAAAAAAATTATTTAATTTATTTACTTTATGTTATTTAATATAGTACTAGTATTTGTAAATTTAAAAGTAATATCCATAATCAGCCCAACAAGCCCAGCAGCCCAATAAGTATAACAGCCTGAAAACCATAACTCTATATCTTTCTCCTTTCCACTCTTGACTGCCTCCCTTCTTCCCTTTCCTTTCCTTCTCCTCCCTTCTTTTCTTTTACAAACTATGCTCCCACCTCAGTCCCATCTCCAGCAAAAAAGCTTGGGTCGCCGGAATTGTCCGTCCCGGAGCGAATCGACCGGCAATTCGGGACGACCGTTCCTGGTTCGGAGGTCGCCACCTCCTTGGACGAATCCGGTGACTATGATGCAGACATGATTTGAATAATTAGAAAATACTGTAATAGGCAAAAATACATGGATACTAAACACAACACCCTGTAAGAGAATTGTGATGCAACTATAGAGGTTATCACCATATAAAATTAAGCTCGTTAAAGAAGAAGGTAGGCTGTATACAGTGGACCTAAAAGTAGTCCAGCAGGACCCATACATAGTGGGGGGTGAAGCTGCTATTTAACCTGTTACTAAGAAAAGAAATCCCCACTAAACAAGACATCCAAAGCAAGAGTGGAGGAAACTAACCAGTTCTTCGCGATAAGCATGACCAGATGTATGCAGCAGTTCGTTCCTACCCATGACTATATTTGATCCAATATCTGTTATGCGGTTAAGCATTTTCATAACTCGTGTCTCGTTTCCAGGAATAACCTACAAGGTAAATAACATAAGTAATCAATGCAACCATTCTCCACAAAAAAATAACAATCTGCAATTTGTTGTAGCATTTAACTTTACATCTAAGGGGTAATAAGGGTTATTTTTTTATGAAAAAGTATCCCCTACCTTAGCAGAATATAGTATCAGGTCCTCTTTGTTCAATTTGAGTGAATGGCTACTTCCAAATGATGCAAGATTCAATGCAGCACGTGGCTCTGCCTGACACAATACTGCACTTAGTCCTGAACAAGCACAAAACAAATCTACTAATCAAATAAAGCCATCACACAAATTAAGAGAACTCACTTGGGAGCCCGTTGTGACAATGAGCAAATCTTTGGGGGCGTAGCCATCAATATCTTCAACTTTAACCTGCATTATGAATGCCTTCCATTTTAAGAACTTCACATACTGCCCCTTTGAACATAACTTTTCATGGTTGAAACGTATTTGTTCCATGGTTGAAAAGCACCATGGGAATCAAGTCAATCAACAGATAGAGTGGTCCTAGTCAGGGAGCTAAAAGGAAGAGAGGTGTGCGTCAGACTTCAAGCTAGCCGGAGAAGACCTTTTCGATGACAAAGTGGGGCCAACATTTGCAGCACTGAGTTGGCAAGTTGTGCTGATAGGTAAAGTTTGCTGAGGTTGTGTTTATCTGACTTTTAACTTTGCATTTGATTGGCGGATTTTGTTATTAAATGGCAATTTTGCATTTGTAGTTGTATGTGTTGGACTCATTTGTCCAGAGAAGAGGGGATCTTAGTGTTTATATAGGCTAGTGATATTTAGCATTTCCAATTCTTATATAGACACTTCATAATATGGCTCATCCAACAACAATGCCCTTCTCAAGCAGAAAAGGACAAACTGATGACCTAGATGAACTAGGTCGGCTAGACCAGTGGTAATTTTATGATTCAAAGAATAGAAACCCCTTTTCAATACAAGAACATTTTGTGCAATTGTACAGTAAAAATTAAGAAATTCGTAGACATTTCTAGGACCTGTCAAATGAGTATGTAATTAATAATTAAAGTGATGCTGGAGGTCATTACCAGAGTTGATGGATCAATCGGAGCCTTGCCGTCCTTAAATGCAGCTTCAAGGTATGTCCGCAAGGACATGCCAACAAAAACCTGATACGAAGATGTTGCTGCATTATGTCTCGAGAAGTCTAAGGGAAAGCTTGGCTAATTGGCAGGCAAGTAACAAAATATAAGTCAAGCCCTACCAACTTTCTGCCAGTCAAATCAGCTGCAGCTTTCACGCTTCCAAGTCGGTGAATATTTGATGCAAACTGGGTGGTGATTACCCGACCTTTGGCTTCTGAAATACGCCTCATCAATGAATCAGCAACAACACTCTCACTTAGTGTTCTTCCAGGTGAGAGTACATTTGTCGAGTCACTCATCATCTGGAAAAGAATGCCTGATATATTAAGTACCAATTTTTATACATCTTGTGTCTGGAACTCATGAATAACTTATCAGGTAAAACTTGACCAAGAATAATATAGGAAACTCAGCTACAATAATTTTGAAGTGATTAGTTAGTAACAATGACAAGAATAATATAAAATGTGATTGTTTTTATAAACTATTTTAGCAAATCCTGTAATTAAATAATACTGAAGAAACGTCGACATGTAACATGTCAGGCATTAATTTCTCGTCATTTAACTTGAAACAAAATGAGTGATATAGCGAGTTAGAGACTCCAATACAGAAGATGGAAGAACACGGAAGAGCTGATCCAATGTGCAATTAGTGAAATTTGTTTACCCAGCACTTCCATGCATCTACTAGTAAAAAGTACAATTTCTACGCAGTTCAGAAGTTTGCTGTGTTTTACTAGAAATCTCTTAACTTCAAACTAAAACCATTACCAATCAAAACCATATGCATTTGTTAATTAAACTAAAACTCGATTTAAGTTTACTTTCTCACCAATGTAACTCCTTCCTTTGAGAGTTCTTCCAGGGCTTCGCGGTCAAAGACCTTCCCATCTAGTGGCTTCTCATCGATCTGTTGAAGGGTAGACAGTCAAAGATGTAGGAGAGGACCTAGAAACCAGAATGCACAAAATAACCACCTTCCAGTCCCCAGTATGTAGAATAGTTCCATCAGCACAGCGAAGAACCAATCCGGAACAATCGGGAATAGAATGTGTAACTCTAATGGGCTCCACCTCAAATGGCCCAGCCATAAATCTCTTCCTTGTTTTAAAAACCTTGAGCCTAGATGGAAGAAAAATCCCAAACTCCTTCAACCGCTTTTTCATAAGCTGTGCAGAAAAGGACATATTTCATTATTATGCATGAACTGTCTTAACAGAACTTTATATGATGAGTAAAATTCACGAACCCAACCCCCGAATAGATTTCACTCACTGCAGAGGTGATGGCAGTGGTTTTGTAGTGACAACAAGAATTTTAACATAGGGTGTGAAGAACTATAAATATTAAAAATTTGGGGAGGAGAATGAATCCTTCTAGCTGGATGTGAGAAATATACAAAATTGAAAATTAAATTTGATGTGGTAGGGTTCCCCAAAAACCATCACCACAGCAGTAGTGCAGGATAGGTAGGAACTGCTTAATAAGAGTAAGTACTCGAGGGTGATGCTCAGTGTTACCTCCATTGTGAAGGATGATGCAAAAATTGGTGTGCGAGAATCCAGGGCTGGAATAACCTGTTTCAAGATCACAATATTAATTAGGAAGGAAGTACTAAATCTACCAACAGAACACCACGAAATGCAACCCTTTTCTTATAATATTAGGAACACGAGTCAAGCAACAAGGAAGCTAAGTTCAATCAGATAGTCAGTTCAATATAATATTAATTTTAAGAGAAATGGTAATATTGTCTATTAAAATTAACAAATGACGTCTATTATTTCCCTCCATAATATTCGAAGACAGATGATTTAGCTGTTTGTCCAGTGACTTCAAGTTAATGCATATGCTCCAGCAAAGTGGAAAATCCATTTTATGTTTTAAGCACTTGGCATACCATCATACTCGGCCGATAAACAGACAAGACGGAGTTCTACAGACATCAGTTTAATAATTTATTGTTTCTGGGCTTCTTGTGCAATCATGCAGCAACTCAAACAACAAGCTATGGCACTAGTAAAAATTGTTTCACTGGCCCTGTTTAATATATTGATTATTATGGCATATCTACAACAGATGAGCCTACATTGTTATCTCATATGGAAATCTCATCACAATGATTCCATAAAGGAATAACAATATGTCATTTGCAAGTGATTGGAGCAAGACGAAGTTTTTATCACAAGCAAGAGTCATATATAAATTTTTATAAGGACAAACAAAACAGGATTTACAGAATCAACTCTCATCAAATGTGGTGTCATCGTTAATTTCTGAAGCATCTTTACTCCTGTTTTTTTATTTTTGTAGTTTATCAGTCTTCAAACTCATTTAGACCATACTCCCCACCAACACATACAAAACGAGACCAAAGTTGTGAATAGCGTTTCGCGGTCCATAGTGGCGAAATTCCAAACATCCGCTATTTCGCCGCTATTTACAGCTATTTGCCGCAAAGCTGTGTAGCGCTACTCTACCGCGACGCGCCGCGACACCGTGATCGCGCTGCTATTTACCGCTATCTACAACTATGAACGAGACACACATATATAAAGATACTATAATGTATGAGAAGTTTCTAAGAAGCAGAATGATGTTTACCCAAGGCAACGCACCAATGTGATCTTCATGTCCATGGGTTATAATAACTGCTTCAATTTTGTGGCTCCATTTCTTGATAAAGGCTGTATCTGGTACAATCTTTTGGACCCCAAACTCATCGTAACTGCTCATATAAATACACAATCAGTTTTCCGTAATGAAAAGGTCAACCATACGAAACACTTATCACTAGTTATGTTCCCTAACATCAATAGGCAACTTGTTCATTGCAAAAACATAGATTCATGATACAAGAAGCTCTTATAGGGATGCCCATTTTATTAAAAAAGAGAACTTACTCTGGGAACATTATACCAGCATCAATTAAAATATAACGATCGTAGTTCCCGACAAGCATGCAATTCATCCCGATTTCCCCAAGACCACCAATGGGAAGAATACGTAAAGGCGGTCCCTCGGCCCCTTCATAAAATTGCTCCATCTTACGCTGAACAGAATCTTCCTTACTTCTCCTTGCACCTTCTCGCCTTCCGGATCCTTTACGAGGTACTTTAGGAGCACGCGTACCTATAAAGTGAATGATAAGAATCATTTATTACAAACTAAAATGGAAAAGCGGGAATTCAGGTCAATATCAAGCAAAAGAAAATTGTAGAATGTAAATACATAGCTCTATTGATCATATCAATGAAATTGATAAGTTGCAAATTTTGTATTTTTGTCATTTCACTGGCCCCAAATAATGCTTTCTACATTAAAAAAAGGGGAAAAAATTATCTGCCCAGTGCAATTCATGATTCCTACTGCTATACTCCCACCAGCTACACCCCCCCCCTCCTCCTATTGTCACCTATTCTAGATTGTAAATAAGTCTACTTCAACCAGTCTCTTCAATCCTAAACCTTGGTTCCAAAAGGCAAAATAAGACAATGGGTGTGACAATTTAAAGACGCAGTTACAAAACTTGGGTACTGACTATTTTGGAACCATGACAAGAAAATTGAAAGCCTGCGACTTATGAAGCTGTTCTAATTCTGTATTGCATATGCACTATGCAGAGACTCACATCTACCACTAGTCCACAATACATTCCTCCTCGTTATTACTCCCTCCAATTCCCTATTATGGTTAGTAATAAAAATATTAACTCGTTAGGGCTCAACGCACTAAATGAACGAATCAATTATTCAAGAAAACATCCCTACAGCCAACAGCTTGTTAAAATATCTTCTTCCCATAGCGCCAATCAAAGTACAATTAGATTCAATACTCGTCCCAATCACGTATCTAGCATACAAGAAATTGATCTAACAACAAAACTAAAAGAGCCCACAGATACAAAAAACCATATAAGCACCCAGAATAAGCATATTCAGAAATAAAATATACAGTGAACACGCTCTAGTAAAAAAGGTGCAAATTTTATGCTGCCACAACTTACCAATTACAGTTGGAGAAGGACCATTACAATTACTAATTGAGCACAACAACTTGATTAAACAACAAAACTAAAAGTGCCACCAAACATAAAAACCACATAATCGCTCGGAAAAAACAATTTCAGAAAGAAATATACATATATATTGAGCACATTTTACCAAAAAAGGACAATATTTTTTGTGCCAAGAAGTACAGATAACAATTGGAGAAGGAACAGTTATTCCAGTTAGTTGAATCAACAACAACATGCCAAAACGCCTCTGAAGAGGCTCCTCTCTAACCGGGGTAAGTGGGGTCGTATAGTACACATACTTACCCTGTGATAACAAAGAGGGTGTTTCCGAATTGACCCGAGAATGAAATGCAAACACTATCTACCACTTCAGAATAGATAAGAAGTGTAGGTAATGTAATGAGCCATTTCGATTTCGAGTACAATAAATTGATTTACCCAACAAATTAAACGTGCCAACAAAAATAAAACCTATAGTACCATACAATCCTTCAGAATAAACAAGCGCAGGAAAAAAAAATACAGTGAACACATTCTACTAAAAAAAGTACATTTTATGCTGAAAAAAAAGCTGGAAAATAAAAACTCATTTCAGTTACTTATTTCATGTACCAGAAATTGATTAAACAACAATATTAAAATTGCCAACAAACATAAAAACCATATAATCATCCAGAATAAACCATATATATATGCAGTTAACATATTTCTAGTAAAAAAAGGTTCAAATTTTTGGGTTCAAATACATACCAACAACAGTTGGAGAAGTAATACAGCAAGAAACTAAACGTCTGGAACAAGGGGTTGGTCCAATCCATAGTTTATATGGTGAAATTGAAGTAAAACTAGCCATTTTTCTACAAAACTAACTTAGAAAAAATGAAAATAATATTAATTTTTGCAACTATTTTCCAACTTTGTGGTGTATATTTTGATGTTGGGTATGGATAAAAAAGCTAAAGAAATGGTGAAAAGTGGACAATATTTTGGGACAGGGTTTAAGGTTGGGATAGAGTCAAGAGTGGTAATGAAATGTGTTTTGAGGTGTTTTTTGTGTCCAGCTGGGGGTTTTAGGAGTATAAGTGTGAGTGGATTAGAGCACGTGACCTACACGTGATAGGGGGGTTGAATTTAGAGAAAAACTTTCCTTCATTTTATTATGGTAAACAAGTCGAGTCGAATCGAATATTAAATTAATTGACTACTCCTTAATATAACGATCCGGGCAGTACCTACTCCGATAACTAGCACAACCTTCTACCTTCCATACTAACGAGCAGTCTAACAAGTCGGAAAGCAGGTTAACACCGGCAGCAAAGTATAAGAAAGCTTCATGTTATTTGAATGAATTTGCTGAAGAATTAACCAATACAAGAATCTGTTGGTCTCCTCCAGGTTACAGAATTGTTTAATTCATTATACTTCTGCTAATTTAGTTTATTTTATGTGCTTTAGTTTCCTCTCTTTTATGCTGATGTAGTTTAGGTATTCTTGCAACCATTGTATTGAATTGATTGTATGTGATACAACTTTGAATTCAATCTTTTCACTCTTAAGTCTTACCTATATATTATATTTATGAAATTAATTTTTCAATTAGAAAACCATATTTCAACACATTCTTGGATTAAACCAAATATTATGATGCTTCTTTAACCTTGAAAAGGGAAATAGATACTTGTATTAGATATCAGAGGGTGCTGAAGTTACTAAAGCTTGAAGCTTTTTGAGCACTTTGTTCAACCTACTTCTTTTATTAATTCGATAAACAAATCAAACAAAGCCTTATCCCACTATGTAGGGCCGACTATATAATTATGACGTCCACGAGACTCAGTCTCTATGTTGCATAATCTCTTTCGTTAATCCCATAAATTATAGGTCCTTAGACTTCTATGGATTTGATGCTTTTATAATACTTCAATTTGTTATTGAATTCGGTTTTCACTCTATCTCCATTGTGGAATTGTATGATGTTGTCATCCTCTGTTAGCAAATTTTAGTGAACCCTGGTGATTTTTGTCCTGTTTTTTCGAAAGAAGCAGTTGGGTATTCTTGAATTGAACTTAAAGATTCAATGCTTATTCAACTTGCATATGTAAGCAGGTTTGTCGAGTAAGGCGAGAGAGATTCGGATTTCAGAGGTGCTGAAGTTACCAAAGTTTGAAGCTTATTTGCCTCTTTGTTCAAGCCTCTGCTTTATCTATTGTTTCAGGCTTCAAAGGCTCCATCTTGAAGCATTTTTAAGGTACCCCTGTTTTATTGGCCTCAATTTGTTATTGAATTCACTTTCGATCCGATTTCCTATTGTAGAATTGTATAATTTGTGACCCTGTGATAGAAGATTTGTTAGAACCACGGCTATCATTGTATTTATTTATTTCAATAGAATTTTTTTATTGACTAATTTCTAGCACAAATTTTTAACTTTTAGGAGATACCATGATGATGATTGACATGTAAATACATGAAAACTTGGGGACATATTTATTATCTAAGAGTTAATTGATGTAACAAAATACTTAGATTTGAGTTTCAGTGTTGTGAATTGACAAAAAAGGAGAGTTCTGCAATGTTTATATTTCATTTTTCTGTTATTGTCATGGAAATCTGTTATTATAAATAGCACTCATCCATGATGCTCGATGCGGTATAAATGCAATTCTTATGGAAAGAGGTGAGAAATTGAGTTAGAGAATAAAAATCAAGTACTACCTGCATCCCAATTTAACCGACTCAACTATTATTTAAAGGTTCTTTGATTATTTTTTATTGCTCCTCATTACTTTGTGTTTTCACTAGTAAATTTAAACTGTTTTTGTTTGATTTAATATGTAATTCGGTGATGGGTGTTAGGTAATGGAGGGCAGCACATATTCTGGAGATACCGATGATGTGATCATTGATCTTGATGATGTGGCTAGGGAACTTGACATCCCACTAAATGCTTCCTATGTTTTAAATGTGAGTAAATTTAATAGTTCATCTCAGTTTTTTTTTTGTTTTTTTCCTAAGTGGCTGTCATACTAAATATAGTGTTTCATCGTTTGGGATTTTTTGGCATCCTTGAGTTTGCTATGCGTCTTGATGATGTGATAGATATCTCAAAGTTTATATATTCTGGTGTCATGAATGAGAGTATTTATTATAGAAATTACAGGTTTTAAAGAAGATGCTAGTTGATTGGTGTTGCGTTAGACTTACAGATTATAGCAATTATGTTTGAAATCTGTATATTTTTCTTGTTGGTGTTGGAATATACTTTTGTCCACAAGAATTGATAAAGATAAGAGGTTCTTCTGTCTTACTCACTGGGTTTACTTTACCCAATTCTCTGCAGTTGTTTTGAACTTATAAGATTAGTTGTACTAACTTGTAAATATGATCATTCATAACAAATGTTTCAGGGTCTGGACACTATTAATCCAGTTTTAATTATTGATGGCAGCATTTATCTGGTGAGATAAGCTATTGTGTTCTCTCTTTTTACTTTCTGTCGTCCGAGTTCATGACAGTGCCATTTATTGATATCACACTTGACGAATCAATTTACACTTTTGAGTTTTGTCTTTACTTTCTGTTTGACCTTGCATTTTGTTGGAAGGTTGTTTGTGTGGAAATCGTGCAGTGCGATAATTGATGGTGTCTTTTGCAGACTCATTTTGCCTCAAAATAGCTTTCCATGAGTGTATTGTGTGCCTCGTTTCTTGTCAAAGTTAATATTGATCCTGTCACTTGTGATATGCACTGGACGAGAATACAAGTCATCATGAATTTCAATATTTGTCATTCATTGTTGCCTTCGTTATGAGACACACGATGAGTTTATTTGTGAAGCATTTTTCTGTGACCCTGCAACTTAACTCGTCTTTAACGAGTTCTGGAAAAAGTGTGGAAGGAAAGAGATGGATAATAGGGTAGCATACCTAATAGCCTATTAGCAAATCTCGCCATCCCAATTGACAGAAATATGGAAGTGCAGCCTTCCCATCCCCTTAATGGAATAATCAATTCGGAAACAGCATCCCTGCTACTTCAGTTTGAATTATAATGATAATCTCTGATAAATTACCATCATGAGCTTATTACAGCTTCTGAATGATAAATAAATTGTTCTCTACATTAACCAGATTGGAAAATATGAGGAGACAATTGGAGAATGCCTGGTCTTGCACGAAAGTGGTAAGTAGCTATGTTCTTTTGTTTTGTCACCTGAAGCAATGCCAATATAGAGTATATAAGTTTTCTGAAGCTAATAGACCATTCTCTCTTATTCTCGATTACATGGTATTGTTCCCAGGTTGTTTATTTAAATTTCATTCTTTTATAATGTTTCGTCTTCTGCCCAGCATATTGCAAAACTTGACATGCTCTTTCTGCAGATGGGTCTCTAATGTTCCATGAAGAGACAGGACCATCTGAAGTCAATCTATTTTCAGGCAAGTGCATAGTAGACTCGAGGCAACTCCCACTGAAGCAGATTAAGCCTGTGGCACGTCTTGAAAAAATTCTGAAGTTCAGATTAATGACAGAAGCTGAAAAGAAAGAAGCATCAGATAAAAACGAACAACCAGCTGCACCGTGTGAATAAATTGCCTCTCATGAGATCAACTTTATTTCTAGGTAAGCAATGAAAGTGGAACATGTGTTAAGAAGTAAAACTTCATCACATTATCATCCTTCATCAATGCATCAATTGCTTAATGTGCATTTTTAGTGTTCTTGTAACTAAAAAGAATACTCGATACATGCTTTATTTTTCCAAATTTAAGAGGAAAGGTAGCAAAATCTTTGTTGCTGAGAGAAATTTCCATTCACATAGTTAAAATGCAATGTAGTAGTGTGTATAGGCACAGAAATGCCGGTTAGCGTTGATCATCCGAGTATAGCTTGGTTGGTTTAGTTCATAGATCCATAAAATTTATCTATATTTATCACCTTATCAGTCCCCCCCCACCTCCATGATTGCTCTGCAACACAACTGGTTTTGCATGTGCTCCCAATTAAGTCTGCTAAAGTTTAAAGTTTATCCTGTTTGGAACCTTAAGTTGTCTAAATGTGTAAGGGCTCATCATGTGAATAATTTGACTCCTCTCTTCCAGAGTAATACTTCTTCAGCTAACATCAAGCAGGGCATGCAGGAGATTGATAGTTAGTGAGCAGGGTTTCACTATAAAGTTCGAACCTGAGCTTTGTCATTACGAGTAACTGTAGGCGCTGGACTAACCCAAGTGGTTTCTTGGGTGCTACCCTTTGATTGCATTTCCCCCTTTAACTAGAAAACTAGCAGCCTAGTCATTTCATTACCAAGGGGATCTTACAGCCCTCCTTTTATCCTAACAATTGAAGTAGACCATAATATTCAAAACATTTTGATTCAATGGTTAATCTTGTTTTGCTTCTTGTTTCTCAAGATCATTACAGGAACCGAATAAATAAAAATTGAAGTATTTAGTTATTGTTTGTATATACATCCATTTCAATTTAACTGCGATGTTTGGTTAATCACTCGCTTAATATACAACCTAAATGATGAAAGTAACTATTTTCTTGCAGTCTATACATATGTTGCATTACCTAAAATGGTTAAACTAGTTAAGACCTCAGGCAGCACTTTAAGCCAATCAACTACAAAAGTCCATGATGGGACACTACTAACATCGCTGTTCTATCCCAACCGAGATCTATTAGATGAGTAATCAACTCAGTTAAGACAAATCAAGATGCTAAAACTAGCATCGCTGGAAGAGGATATGTAATCAATCACCCTCTTCCTCATCATCGGACACATTCTTGATGTGTTGCGGTACACCTTCTTCCTACTTGTCAATCGTCATCTTCATCCTTTGGCCCTAGTAGCTCCAAAGGATAGCTGCTGGCCTGTAACTTATTACTTACTAGATCATTTTGATCGCCATCTGAGTTGTCACCCCTATTGAACTCTGTTCTGGAGCAGAGATAGTATTTCTTGGTCTTCCAGAAACAGATCATTCTCACTTATATCATCCATCTTCTGCAACTGTGAGGTGATATGATCACAGTAATGGATTCAGGCTTCAAACTAGATTTGCTAGAGCGACGTCTATGAAATCTGTTTTCAGTTTACCTGCTGCAATGCTTGTTGGGGTGCTTCCCTCTCAAATTATCCTTTCATTTTAGCTTCTGCTGCAGCCTCTGCTTCAAATTCCCTTTGAGCTACTTCTGCAGCTCCTGCCTCTGCAAGTAGAGGAGTACGCCATTAGCAGTAGACAACAAGAAATAGGTTTGAGTTCAGAATTTATTTAGCAATATGCTTGAACAAAATTCTTAAATCCATAAGGCTTTAGCAATTCACACCTTCTGTCTTCTTTTTCTCGAATGCCTACTTTTTTTGAAACATTTCCAGTCGTTTTGGTAGACAGCGATGGAATTGTTAGAGCCGATGTTCTAGTGATTGTGAGGCCCCAATTCTGGACTATAGGGGACACCAAAGGCCTCTGCCCTTCCATCCCTTGGATAGATAGAGATAAACGCGCTTCCTGTCTCGAGTTTCAGTCTATCAAGATCCATATTTTCATCCTGAGGCACCGCCAATGGTGTCTTGCAACGTAAATACCATGGGAAAATGTAATAAAATAAATGCAACTTGTTGATCAAGTACCCTCACGAACCTTTCCAAGGGCATTCTCTTGGACTTCCAATATAGTGTCTGCAAAGGGACTTCTTAATAATGTAGCACGGCAATTCTTTTCAGGGGAGTCTTGCCTCTCTGATGGAGCATTCCCTAAAAGGTCAGAGAGAAGGATATCAACACTAAAACTTCCAACATACAGTTTCTTCGCAGGTTTCAGAGCTTACTGCCCTCTAAAGAGCCAACAGAACTTCCAGAACCGAAGTTACGCTCAAAATCAAGCTGAACATCGTCATTTAAGATATATCTGCGGTAACAAAATATAATTTTAACAGAAGGCCTCATAAAATGCAAAAGAAGAGTTTGGAATGGAACTTTATCACAACCTCCAAAGCCTGTTGCAGTAGCACCTATATAACTTCCTTTCCACTCTGAACTTTCCCCAGAACTGCACGTCTCCTGCCACCCATACAGTATATACTCAGTTATTATCTTGCATGAATTAAGATATACTCCGTAATTCAACCAGGCACCCAATTCATAGGAATACTGAACAACACTTCAATCTGTTACTTGATCACTCAGCATATACGAAAATCATACCTTCTCCATATTTACTTGTGCTTGATTCTTTATTCCATCAGAATCACCATGAGATGCACTTCCTGCATCTGAATCTGGTAGAAAAAGGAAGGTAGGAAGACATGAAGATTTAGCACCGGAATGTATGTGTGAAAACTAATTAAGGAGCTAGACTTGAGAAACCATATATCTTGACAAAGTTCAGTAAAATTCAAAATAAATGCAAATTGGAATCATTACAATTTCAAGCCCAAATTTTAGCTGAAGTATATAAGATACCTATTTACAACAATAAGTTAAATGGTTTCGTATCTAGTTGCACCTTCAACATAATCAGAAGTGATAGAAGCAATATGGGTTAACAACCCAATGTATTGCATTTCATACTCAAAATATGGGAAGACGGTGGGACACAACCATATTTCCCTATCATTGTCATACAAGAGAACAAACATAAAACATGAAAATATTTCCCTATCATACTTCTCGTAACATAACCTATGTTTTGGCAATTAGTTATAAGTAAACAAAGTACGAACTTTGGTAATGAGGGAAAGAAAAATGCACGTACGACCTTACAAAATTGAACTTCAAATCACGATAATTAGAAAAGTTATATCTAAGAAGAAACAACCTGTCATACAACTAAGAGACGTTCAGACAGGTTAAAACAAATAATTGCTTACAACCATAGAACCAAAAATTCCTAAGCCTTGGAGGGAATCTACTGATTTCAACTGTCATAAAATGATTCAAATACACACAAACGTCAAGTATGAAAAGAACCAACAAGAAAGAGTATAGAAGGATGACATATAAGAAATTGCCTACGGAACACGAACCACTGGAGCTACTTGAACTACTATATTTATTGATTTTACCAGCTCCATCCTTCTCTATCTCTAGGGGAGGAAAGCTTGAAATTGGTGCATTGTTTCCACCAATATCAACATCTTCATCAGCTAGATCGTTTCCTGATTAAGATGACAAATAGAGAATGATAATTTATTAGAAAAATAGAAAAATGAACAAACGATGGTAACTCAAGAAAGCCAAATCATTAAATTAATTAATATGTGCAGATGTATACTTACGTCCACATGCCTGCACTGATGAATTGCTGAACATTTGCTCATGGTGAAGCTACACCAAATATAATATTGTTTTTAGAAAATTGGCAATCACCAGTACAAACAAAAGGAAATTCGTTGATAAGAGGTAAGAAGTCCCCAAACATAAGATAATGCTACCTAAATATATACCTCAATTTCGCAAAGTTCCACTTTTCCTTCACTTTTCAGCTTATCTGATTTATAGTCATTCAAAAGGTCTCTCAAAGTAAATAGAGTTTCATCAGTTAACGAACCAAGATCTATCTCCATCTCACCCTCGTTTGATTCACTCGAATTATTAGTATTCCACTTCAAAAAGTCAATAATATTATCAGGTAACTCTGCAGCTACTTCAACCAAGTCTGCGGATAAATTATGCTTCTCGTCAAGGGTCATAACACGCTCCACCGAATTTTGCTTAACCTCATGTTCTAAATTAGCAACTTTTTTTTTCTTCATAGGAGGCTTTGAAGTGGCTGTCTCACTTTCGATATTAGAACTTGGCTTTAAAGGCACAGGGAAGTCCACCATCACTGAAAGCTTCTTCTCTATCTGCTTCCATCTTACCATAAAAAATTTACTAAGAGTTTTAGCCATAGTATGCACAGCATTGCCTTGAGGGTTATAGGTCATTGCATTACTAAAGGTCAACCTAACATCGGCAGCAAATCCTAATGGATCCGAATATTGACCTGAAAATAGCTTGCCCTTGATGGTGCCCAGATCCATTGGCTGTTTAATAATGGTTAGGTAATCTGGGATATTTAGCTTCACAGTGTCAACTGGCTCCTTGAACACATATGCGACATCATGTGACATTAACCTCTGTAAAAGAGTCTCACATTGCTTCATTAGCATAAAAATGGTTGTACTGGATGGCAACGCTGGTTTAGCTGGTTCTGGCAGTCTACCTCCCGTCCCTTTCGTGCAAGGCTCGTTCCTTCCATGGACAGCTTCTTGTTTTCCCTTCAGCATGGCCACTTCATTCATAGTCCTATTTAATTTATCTAAAGCAGATCTCTTGATCCCACCACTCGAGCTACGAATATCACTAGCTGGTGAGGGCAGAGCATTTGATCTCATAGAAGCCAGTCTCTGCTGAAGGACCCGAACATGTTGAAGCTCATTTTTTAGCCCCCACTCCAAATCTCTCCTCTCAGAGTGCGACATCTGGGAGACTGGAAAAACGTCAATAGGCACTCCAAAATTATCATAATTGTCCCCATTCAAACTAACACATCTCCTCTTTGGTGCACAAGAACCTTCTGAAGCAATCATTTCAGCATCCACCCTTCGCAATCTCCTACCCCTTTCCAACTCAGTCATTGTCTCAACAGCATGACGATAATCAGGCACGAAATGAGTCGAGTTCCCCTTAGAAACCTTCCGTGTTTTACCCATCATACCATCAAATCTTGTTCACTATGCCGAAAATATCAATCTAATGAACCAGTTATTCAAATTCACCTAACCAAATTTCGCAAATCAATTATCACTTTTCATTCATATCTACCATGTCAATAACTTCGGCATCAGTCAAAACTATCTACAATCACAATCTTACGTTACAATTCAATAAATTTACACAAGAACGTAAAAAACCAAACAAACCCATCAAGCAAACATAATCTTATTCAATTTCAACTTGAAAGTCTCCACACCCTCGCCGTCTTATGTTACGATTCAACAAACTCCACCAATTTATCCAAGAAACCGAAACAACCCAATAAGCAAAACCTAATCCAATTTCAATTTCAACTCGAAAATGTATCAAAGACAAAATCAAAGGTACAAGTTTTAAAATTTAACACCATGTCCATCTTATGTTACAGTTCCATAAAGTTTGCCACTTTATGCAAGAAAAACATGAAACCCAAACAACCCAATAAGCAAAACCTAATCCAATTTTAATTTCAACTCGAAAAAAAGCTATCAAACATAAATCAAATGTGCAAGTTCCAAAATTATCCACAATTCAACACTTTGTCCTTTTAAAATTACAATTCCATAAAGTTCACCACTTTATGCAAGAATATCATGAAACCCAAACAACCCATCAACCAAACCTAGTCCAAATTCAATTTCAACTCCAAAAAATGTATCAAATACAAAATCAAATGAAGTTGCAACTCCAAAATTATCCATAATTCAACACCATGCCAATTTTATGTTACAAGTTTACTACTTTATGCAAGAATATAATGAAACACAAACAACCCAACAATCAAAACCTAATCCAAATTCAATTTCAACTCCAAAAAAGCTATCAAACATAAACAAAATGTGCAAATTTCAAAATTATCCACAATTCAAGACTTTGTCTTTTTAATATTACAATTCCATAAAGTTTGCAACTTTATGCAAGAATATGAACAAACCCAACAACCCATCAATCAAAACCTAATCTAAATTCAATTTCAACTGGAAAAAAAACTATCAAATGTAATATTAAAGGTGCAAATTTCAAAACTAATCATATGTTAAAATTTCATAAAGTTTCCCACTTTATTCAATAATATCAAGAAACCTAAACAACCCAATAACCAAAACCTAATCTATATTCAATTTCAACTAGAAAAAAGCTAACAAATGTAACATAAAAGGTGAAAATTTCATAATTGAACCAAAAAATTGAATTAAATGTACAAGAATTTAATGTTGGTCAACCTTTTTTTTGTACTAATTGAAAGATTTGTTCAAATGATTGGAATTGTACTAGAGAGATGATTGATGTGATCAGAGAGGATTTACATGCACGTGTGGACAAATTGGACAAATTGGACAAATCTGAACCGTTGGTTTTGGTAGGAGGTTGAATCTAACGGATGATAGTTAATGTCAAGTCTAGATCAATGGATTTGGGGAACATTGTAGCTCGCTAAAGTGTCAATTGCGCATTATATAATAATCTATAAATCACTTACGTGATTGATGTAATCAGACAAGCTCTTGTGACAGATTCAATCTAGAAAGTGTTGATAGGATGAATCGAAATCATGACCTTGCGGTCACAAATCCGTAACTTGGACTTATAAGGATAACCAAGTTAGTGAAATAGGTGACCTTGTGACCGCAATGTCAGGAGTTCGATTCCTCCTACCAACAATTTCTTGGTCGAGTCTGTCACACAAGACTTGCCTAGTGTAATTTACCTGACTGACGTGATTTGCAGCTATTACACTCAGCCCGAAGTCTACCAGTGCTCACTCAACGAGTCGCGACTATGGATCCCCGTTACCCAGTGTGCAGTCAACGACTAGCGATTGCAAGTTCCTCGTTACCCAGTACACATTCAACAAATAGCGACTGCGGGTTCCCGTTACAAAATTACGTCAATGACCATTTGCGGAATCTCATGATGGTCAAAGACGAACGAAAAATACAAATGAATTACCAATGCCCAACCATTTATGTTATAATAATGGAATTACAAACAGATTCCTATTCAATCACTAGTTTGGACAAACCTATTCCAAATGTTGTTCTATAATGCTTACGTGGAAATTTCCAATGATGAGTTCACTATTAACTACTGCTAGGAGTCTGAGGTGTAGCAGATGCAGCTTGGGTACTCCCTTCCCCAGCTGCAGCCACAGGACTACCAGTTGATAGCGTATCAACCACCGAACATTTGCTGTCGTTATCTACGTCGGCGACACTACTTGCAGCACCGGTTTCTGAGGATATGCTTATAGTGCCTTCACCAGCTGCAGCCACAGGGCTGTCAGTTGATCGAGTATCAACCACTGAGCCTTTGCTGTCTGTATCTATGTCCGCTACACTGCTAGGAGCTCCAGTTATTGAGGATACGCTTGTAGTGCCTTCACCAGCTGCAGCCACAGGGATATCAGTTGATCGAGTCTCAACCACCGAGCCTTTGCTATCTTTATCTATGTCTGCTACACTGCTAGCAGCCGCAGTTACTGAAGATAAGCTTGTAATACCTTCATCAGCTGCAGCGACAAGGCCACCAGTTGATACTGAATCCAACAGGGAACCTTTGCTATCGTTAGCTATGTCTGCAGCATTGCCAGCTACCAAGGATGGGCTAGCAACCAGATTACTGAGACCAGCAATGAGTTCGTCTTGCTGCTTTGGCCTATTTAGCTCTTTGCAGTGAGGGCAATAGTAAGTTATATAAGGAAAATCTTCTTTCCTTGCAAGCCCTGCAAATGAAGAGAATTCACCAGTCAATTTCTTCCCAAAAAGCACATTTACTATTGTCAAAGTCGAGAGTATCCTATTTTACCATTGTGCATGTGGCAGTTCCAGCATATAACTGCATAGGATTGAGTTGGATCCTCTCCAACAAGCAAGGCTGCAAGTCGGGATATCCAACTCACTTCATGTGGGCTAGTAGAACCCGTTAGCTGAAAATGATCAACAACCATTTGACCACGCCCTTCAAGCTCCATGGTTTGGAGCATATCTGAATCAGGGTGATCAATTACAGAACCATCTACACTATCGGATGTGGTATGCATCTGCTTGCGATTTCTAAGTCCGCCATGTGGCACATGCTCGACCTCACTACTATTTCCTGTAGAAGCACTGAGCATGGCATCTTCTCCCATAAAAACTTTCATGCCAGATTCTGCACCCAGCTTGTATGCCAGAACACTTGCAGCTGCAGCCTTTGCAGCTGGATCAGGGTCGTATCTCTACATTATAGATCAACGAATTAGCATAACACATGACCGATCCATAACAATTTTAAGCCCATAACCAAGGTTGCTGCGGCCTCCATGTCCTATGGAGTCCAAGACTTTATATTATCTGGCTCTCTGCTGTTGAAACTCGCAGAGATTACCAAAGTGCCTCTGTTAGTTAAATGAAATGGATATTGTGGGTGTGAGGGCACATGTTTTGAATTCTGGTATACGATCCACCCCAGTAGAGACGAGTCTAAGTTGGTGATTCAACTGAGGAAGGACAAACCATCCACATCTCATATAAATCAATATACAGATTACAGAGTAAATAAAATACATTTGGGTATGGACTATGGACAGCACAAGCTGAACAAGTACTGAACTCCTAAAGCTCATGAATGGAGATTAAACGATCAACTAAGAAATATGTTAGAAAATATACCTGAATAAGTTGTTGTGTGGTATAATAATTAGTCTTTTCTTTGAGCTCATCAATTTTTGCTTGCCTTTCAGCCCGAAGCTTTTCTAAATTATTCTCATCCCTGCTGTCACCTGTGCAAACATGTAATAAAAGAAAAGCTTAATCAAGAATCCATTGATTTTTAGACATGTAATAAAAGAAAAGCTTAATCAAGCATCCATCACCTGCAAACACGTATAAGTTTTATGTGCTGGTGAAACTCACAGCTATTGTTGCCCCTTGAGTTTCAGACATATAATTCAAATTTTAGCCAAGGCCTCAGTATCACTAATCCTTCTATTTTGTCTCAAATAAGTTAATTTTGAGTCGAAACAGCATAAGACTTAAAGAACCTAATGCAGAACAAAACAAACCGTGAAAGGAAAATGTAATCCAGACCCTGGATACGAAAAATTCATGATGGAGATCATGATGACCCCTTGTAATAAGATGCAGCCTTTTCGTCTAATGAAACTAAACTACAACTACCAAATACACTTTCTCCTAAACTGCAAGTCAAACAAGGTGTTGAGATGGACAAAACATAGCACTATCACCTCACTATAAATAAGAGACTGGTAACCCAGACACCTGATCTATCACAGCCATGCTAAATAAACACAAGTTGCTTATTTAGTAGCAGCAACAAGATGAAAAGATGCAGATCTATAGGCAACCAACTAACAATATATTGGTACTCCAGTAGCACTTCCTTAATTCGTTGGCTATTAACTCTAACTCTATCAAGGAAGAAGTCATGGAAAAACTTAGAGAAGAAAATAAGAGGGAAAAATGAATTAAAGATGGAACCTAGCCTTGAATGAGACAATGTATTTAATATGAATCAAGACATATGAACTTACACATCCTTGTGAATCTTCCAAGCGCTGAATAAATAAGAAAGGATAAAACAGGCAAAAGAAACATAGGTAGAACACGCACGGCTCTCATTTGCCAGGTCAACTTCAGAGACCTCGTAGTCATGATGGCAAATCCAACTGCAACAACCTGTATGTCAATCTTGGCCTTATCAGAGAAGGTGGTAATGTCAACAAACAAAAAAAGAGAAAACATAAAACTAAGGGATAATAATCTATATCCTACCAGTAAATTCATCATATTAATCTTACGAAAATTATAATTCTACCTACCAGTAAATTCATCATATTAATCTTACAAAAATTATAATTCTAGCGACATAGCCACTTATGTAAATTGAAAACTGAAACATAAAACTTATACTCCCCAAAAAAAAACCTTATCCTCCAGGAAGAGTATAAGCATTACAATTTCTCTGCATTTGCAGTCATCCGAATGCATAAAAATTCAAGTGAAGCAACTCGATAACATTCCTCGAAGTAGATTCAAGTTCATTGGGTGGAACATAAAAGAGTTAATTAGTAACAAGTTCTGCTTTTAGTTTATCGAAGTGACTCTAGTCTTTCTAGAGAGCTTCAAAACCACAGAAAAATAGTTTCTTGTTCCAATCCTTGGATTTTTTAAAGCTAAATAAACAATGCTTCTCAGCCTCACAGCAGAAAGAAACCAGCATAAATATAAGCATGCTGGAACATTTAGCCCAATACATACAAGATTTAGAAAGAGAAAGTAAAATAATATTAAGGCCATCGATGCCCATACTATACCAACTGACTTTGTAATATAAGTGCAACTTAAGATTTCATTCCTTGATCAGCACATCCTTTTCCACAACAAATTATTCTCACAGATGACTCCGTAAATACAAGTTAAAAGGGGAAAAGTGCAGATTTACCTCTAGTGCTAAAGAAAGAATTATGAGATTCTTGGTTGTCACCCTCCAACTATGTGACCGCCTCTTCCTCCTAGAAAGAATGGCAGCCTCTTCCTTGGAAATATACTGTAGCCGTTTCTCAAAATCATCTCCATGTAATCTAAATATCCCATTAAATATTCTAGAGAAGACACCCTTCTTCCTTTTCTTGTTCTTTATTTGCTCAGTATCAGTCCCGTGTGGCACATCTCCTGCAGTACCGCCATCAACTTCCTTTCTATTATCCTCGGACATATCCTACCAAAATTCACATTCAACTGTCAGCAAATAACAAGACTTCGAAATTAAAAACAATGTCACCTCTAACACGTTTTTGTGTCAAGATTGCCACCTTTCACTAATTTTTTGAGTCTTTAGCACAAATGATCAAAACATCAAAAATAACACCTTTCATATATTTTTGGACCAAATTACCTCTACCCAAAAATAAACTTGCATCTACTTGTAGTAATGCAGTAGCATTAAGTGATACAGGCTGATACGAATTGATACAAGTTTATTTTGGGTGGGATAATTTTGTCAAAATGGCATTTTTTTTTGCATGTCTCGATAATTTGAGCTAAAAACTCAAAAAACATTGATAAAGTGCTAATCTTTCACATTTCCGATCCTAAAGCTTTACACACAATCATATATTTCTCAAGCCATACAATCAAATTGAGAAATATACATCACTATTCAAAACCACAGCCATGTTGGTAGGCATAATCAAAACCGAGAAACTAAAATTTCAAAAAATTCAGATCAAATTATAACATTAGACCTTAATCTCGACATTACAATCATAAACAACACAATTAAACTAAAATTGATAGATGGCTTTTTTTCCCCATGTTTTGATCATTTAAGCTAAAAACACGACAAATATTGATAAAGTGCTAATCTTTCACATTTCCCCTGCAGACACTTTTACACATAATCATACATTTCTTAAGTTCTATAAATAACTCAAACATGACAATCAAATTGGAACAGATACATCACTAAGCATAACCAAAACCAAGAGACACAAATTGCGAAAATTTAGGTTAAATCATAACATAAAACATTCATCTCAACATTACACAATCATAAACAACACAATTATACTAAAAATCTATAGATTGTATTTTTTTTCCATGTTTTGATAATTTGATCTAAAAACTCAAAAAAACATTGATAAAGTGCTAATCTTTTACATTTCCCCTACTAACACTGCATCACCAATTATACAATTCTTTACTTTTTAGAACAACTCAAACAAGACAATCAAACTCGAACAGATGGAGAACATCGAATTGGTCTAGTGGTTAGGTGGCTTCCAGTGACTTAGAGGTGATGGTTCGATTCTCACGATGTAAGTTGGATTTATAAAAGTAATAATGGGACAGATGCATCACTATTCAAAACCACATCCATGTTGGTAACCATAACAAAAACCAACAAACTCAAATTGCAAAAAATCAGATCAAATCATAACATAAAACATTATTCTCAACATTACACATATAAACAACACAATTAAACTAAAATCAATAAAGGGTATATGAAATTTGATCTAGAATGATGAATAAAAACCAAACCTTTGATCAATGATGCACTAAAACTAGATTATTCAAGATTTTTGGTTTCAAGAATCAATATTTGGTTAAGGAAATGAGGAATGAATAAATCAAAAAAAAAAAGGAAGGAAGTTGGGCATGGGGGGTATGACGTGTTGGCGCCAACTTTTTCTGACCATGTGAATCAAATCAATCAATGTCTCAAACTTCAAACAATCATGTAATGATTGGACCTTCGAGTCTAGTGTGACGATTTCGTATTTTTTATTTAATGATTGTAATAATTTATTTATGATATTCTATTTTTTTTATAAAAATATTTGATGATGAATTTTTTTTAATACTGTAGTAACAAATTTTAATGAAATAATATTATTGAAAAACTAAAAAGAACTTTAATAATATTAATTTTATATTTATGTAATAGCAATTTTATTTTTATTACGTATAATATAATCATGGGCAGACCTAAAATAGTAAAATATGTGGGGCTATTCACCTACATAAAAGAATATACTTCAAATGATTAAATCTTTGATTAATTTATAGAAGTTCTCTAATTCAAAACTTGTCTAAACAATTTTTTTACTTTAAAATAAATACCCATATTTTCAAGTCTTTGATTAAGTATAAAATAAATACCCATACTTATCTAAAAAAATATAATTCAAATGATTAAGTCTTTGTCCTAACATATTTTTATAGGATGAGCAAAAGCACGAATTTTTATCAAGAGTATAAAGATATTGAATGAAATTTTTTCTCATAAATACATCTAGGTCTTCTTACATTACAATATCAATTCTTCCAATTTATTACTCGATAAAAAAAAATCAAAATCGATACATATAAAAATCCGAGACATGACAAAGAAACCGACCCAACCGAAAATCGACCAAACTTTGGAACCAAAGTGGGAACATATATAAAGCAACAACATATTACCCACGCGCACGCATCGTTACTTCAACATTTCTTTCTCCGACGTCGTACAACATCTCCTTGTATGTCCGATCTCTCTCGTTTTCAATAAATACACACATTTTATAAATTTATTTATACGTATACGTGTATATCTATACGTATACACAATTTTTTATTTCAATTTTTTGTGTATTTTACCTAATTTATTTAATTTTCTTGATGCAGAATTTTATTTTGGGTTGAATTATCAATTTGAAGGCATAATAGTGAAATTCAACGAAAAATAGGAATTGGGTATTGGTTATTTTGTTGGATTAGTGGTTTGGTGGGGTTAATTTTGGGATTTTAGGGTTTTGGTGGTGGGATTAAGCAAGGGTTTTGTGGGGATTTGATAAAGTTGTTGTTTTGGTATTGAATTTGAGGTTGTTTGATTGAGGGGGTTGGGTTGATTTGAATGGTAATTAGTGTTTGTTGGGAATTTGTGGAAAATGCTTGTTGTTCATTATTATGCATGGATCGTTTCGTCGGGAAGGTGAAGGTGGAGCTCATATTAGGAGGAATTGGCACATGCCCTCGCCGAAATCTGTTTCTGATCGTTTTTTGAAGGTGGGTTTGTTATTCCCACCTATTTGGTTCCTGTTTGAATCGTATTATCGTGTTTTTGTGTTTTGTGTTCCTGTTTGAATCGTATTATCGTGTTTTTGTGTTTTGTATATATTATTGTTTGGGTCGATTCGTTCGTTGTCTTTAATGATTGGGTATGTGTTTGATTATGTGGTTATCTTATGTATGATGAACATAAATCGGGTTAACTTTGTTCTTAGCCTTATATCTAGATTTTGTTCTTTTTATTTGTTGAATCCAGAAGTTTTGGAATAAAAGAATACAACGTTTGGTTCCATTATTTTGTTTAAACCAACAGAAATAACGTAGATTTGTTGTTAGTGTTATTACTAGATTCTGTTATTTTTGTTTGGCTATCCCATAAATTTTTGAAAGAATACAGCGTTTGTTTCCAAATATTTTTTGAGACAAAATCGTGTTGTGCTGGTATTCATGTTTGGAATTTCAGCTATTCTTTTTTTTTTTCCTGATCTCCATCATCTCATGGGCGTGCACCCTTGTTATTGTTTTGTGGGCAGATAGCGACAAAATATTACCTAGTCAGCTATTGGTAGAAAGTGGACAAAATTGTAGGTGTTTTTTCCCTTTTTTCGGAAAGGATATGGAGGATGCGTGTTATTCCTTTTTTGAGCTATTTATTTCGGTTGCAGTTTTGTAGGCCTTGATGTAATGGAAATTCATATTTTGCATATATTATTTATCAGTTTGATCCGTTCCTTGTCTTTAATTATTGGCTTGTTCATTTACTTATGTGTTTGCTTTCCATATGACAAACAGCAATCAAGTTAGATTTGTTCTTAGAGCTATCACTAGATTTTGTTCTCTAACTATTTATTCCAGAAGTTTCGGAATAAAAGGATACAGCGTTTGTTTCCAAATATTTTGTTCAAACAAAACACGTGATGTGCTGGTAATCGTGTTTGGAATATCGGCTGTCCGTTTTGGTTAATCTCCATCATCCTATGGATGTGCACCCTTGTTACTGTTTTGTGGGTAGACATCATATAAGTAATATGTAGTCAGACATTGGTAGAAAGTGGACAAAATTGTAGGATATAGAGGACGTGTTTATGACTTTTTGGAGCTATTTATTTCCGTTCGCAGTTGGGTAGACTTGAATGGATAAGAATTTATATTGCTAATGTAGAAAATTATGTACGTTAATTGGACCTTTTTGTAATTTCAAAAATTTGTAGATGGATTCGCATTCAAGACTCTTTGAATGTGCTAGACTTCTTTTTGGTTAGTAAACATGGTTCCCAGGATTTCTCATGTTGCTTGGTAGATTACGAGTACATCAAATGTTTCTTAGAATCTGCTGCTAGTTACTTTTATCCGATATATTATTTTTTTCGACACACTAGGGTGATTCCTGTCAAGCGTTAATAATTGTTCTGTGATTTCTAACTCTCATGTGATGTAGTTACCAATCTTCAGGCTTTTTGGTATGCTTGGTTCTTTTTTATTTTGACAAATCTGATTGAAATTAGTATGTTAGTGAGTAAACTCAATTTGGCTTATGCTCGAAAAGCCTGATCACTTTGCATTGTTTGCTTGTTGACTCTGCATCAGTGTTCTATTGCAGAGACCAATAACCACAATGGGCTCAATGTTCCCTATTATTGACCCACTATGCAGTTGGCATTTGTTCCCTTTAGTGGCCGCCATGCTTCCCTTGCCATGGTAGGCTGTAGGCCTTCCACTGTTATGGTTGTGTCAGCATAGTTCCATGACCTGATGATTTCAGTCATTTGTTGGTCTTCTTATGCATTGTTACGACTGCTGGTTGTTGGAGAGTTATCTCTTGCAGCCTTCTTCATTTGACCTGAAGTTCTGAACCTTGTTTATGCAGGATGGTCGCACTATAGGTGTAGGTGATTGTGCTCTTTTTAAGCCACCCCAAGGGTCTCCACCATTCATCGGAATAATACGTGGTTTGATATACGATAAAGAGAATAATTTGCAGCTGCACGTGAATTGGCTTTATAGGCAAGCAGATCTGAAGCTTGGCAAAGGAATCCATTTGGAATACGCGCCTAACGAAATTTTCTATTCATTTCATAAGGATAAGGTTCCTGCGGCATCACTGCTTCATCCCTGTAAAGTTGCATTTCTGCCTAAAGGTGTTGAACTTCCTTCAGGGATTTTTGCTTTTGTATGCCGGCGAGTGTATGACATAGAGACTAATCGTTTATGGTGGTTATCGGAACAAGACTATATTAATGTGAGTTTTTATTATGTATTTCTTTGATTCTTATTTCTTCACTATTCCCCAATCAGACCCCTATTATTTGGAATGGAGGAACCGAAAAGATTGATTTCTAGCTATCTTCTATTGTTAATTTGCTTGAAAATTAAAAATGGTTGGAGTAGATGTTTTGAACATGTTGTGCTTTCATTTTGTAGTTTGAGTTATCTATATCTGATCTAATTAGTTGTTTGGGTTAAATTAGGAACTACAGGAAGAAGTAGATAAGCTGTTGCACAAAACAAGATTAGAAATGCATGGAACAGTGCCTACTGGTGGCCGTTCTCCTAAACCCATAAATGGCCCAACATCAACATCTCAGGTGAGACCTGGATCTGATGGCATGCAGAATCATTCTCATGGTAAAGGGAAGAAAAGAGAGCGTGGGGATCAACATAATGATCCCGTAAAGCGTGAGTCCTCTGTCAAAACGGAGGACGGAAGTTCTTGTCTACTGAGAACTCAGAGCAGTTTGAGGTCAGAGATTGCAAAAATAACAGAGAAAGGAGGGCTTGTAGATTCTGAAGGGGTTGACAAACTCGTTCACCTTATGCAATCAGATAAGGAGAAGAAAATGGACTTGGGGTACTGTTCAATACTAGCAGGTGTTGTAGCTGCCACAGATAAGTTTGACTGTCTTAATAGGTTTGTACAGCTTAGAGGCCTTCTTGTACTGGATGAATGGCTTCAAAATATTCACAAAGAGAAGACTGGAAATGGCAGTAATTTGAAGGACAGTGATAAATTTGTTGAAGAGTTCCTCTTGGTTTTACTTGGTGCACTTGACAAGCTTCCAGTGAATCTTAATGCATTACAGATGTGCAATATTGGCAAATCAGTAAATCTGTTGGGAAAGCATAAAAATTTGGAAATCCAGAAGAAGGCAAAGAGCTTAGTTGACACATGGAAGAAGCGAGTTGAGGCTGAATTTAATATCATGGACGCAAAAAATGGTTCAAATCCGCCTATGACATGGCCTTCCAAGTCCCGCCTTCCTGAATCTTCTCATGGAGGAAACCAAATTTCAGTTGGGTCTGGTGATTTGGCTGCAAAAACTACAGCTGCACAGTTACCTGCATCAAAGACATTTTCAAATAAGCCTTCACCAGGAGAAGCAACAAAATCTGGTTCTTCATCCTCTGGTCCTGCAAAAAATGCATCATCTCCATCTTCAGTGAAGGATGGTCATCCCAAAACTATTGTTGGAGGTTCCTCTGAAGTCCCACCTGCCACGAAGGACAATAGAAGCAGTAGTTCCAGTCAGTCGCACAATTATGGCCAATCACCTTCTGGGAAGGAGGATGCAAAGAGTCCATTTGCTGGGACATCAAGTTTCAAGGTATCAAGTGGATCCAGGCATCGGAAGTCTGTATCATCTGGTGTTCAGAAAAACTCTTCAATAAAAAATTCGTCATTGCAGAGAAATCCAGCTTCTGAAAAAAAAGCACATTCTTTATCGAGTACCCAAAAAGCTGTTGATCCTCCTGCTCTTGAAGGGAGCATTCACAAGTTGATAGTCAAGATACCAAATGTTGGACGTAGTCCTGGTCGAGGTGCTGGTGCTGGGTCAGTGGAAGACCATTCTGCTTTAAGTGGACCAGCTACTTCTCCCGTGCTTGATGAAAAACATGAGCAATCGGAACTTAATGGGAAGCCAAGAAGTGACGCATATCAAGAGGGCTTGTCTTCTGATGTAAATGTGGGATGTTGGAGAAGTAATGACTCAAAAGATATTGTTCCCGGACCTGATAATGCTGATCCGGTGTCTGCTGCTCTCCCTTCTGAAGACCAAACCAGGAATGCCAATGATGTGAAGAAAGCAGCTGAGATATCTGAAGCTTCATCAGAATCATCAGGAAATAAATTGAAACCTGGAACATCTCACAATGGATCTACCTGCTCAACTTTTCGCTCCATGAATGCTTTGATTGAGAGTTGCGTCAAATATTCCGAGGCAAATGCCCCTTTGTCCATTGGGGATGATATTGGAATGAATCTGCTTGCAAGTGTCGCTGCTGGAGAAATGATAAAGTCTGAATTTGTTTCTCCTCTCCATTCTCCACAAAGAAACAGCCCCGCTGGAGAAGCTCAAACGGCTGATGATGCTAGGTCAAAGCCATCATCTGGAAATGGTGAACATGATCTTGATGATAAGAAGAAAGTTTCTAAGAATTGGCCTGTGGATGGACATCAGCCAATATATGCACCACCAGGCTTTGATAGACCTACAAAACCCTTAATATCTTGTGAAAATAAACTTGGCTCAATGCTTATAAAAGGCTCTAACTCTTCTTGTATAGATATGCCAACAGAAGCTGCAGATTTTAGTGGGGAGAATAAAAAATTTGATGAGATGAAAGGTCTAATGGAAGAAAAGCAAGGGGATGGTGACAGAAGCAGAATGATTTTTGAAGAAAAATCTTCCGTATGTCAAGGAGTTGGTGAAGACTTTCGTGGTAAGCCTTGTGGTACTTTGGTTGGAGACTCTAAAGCCATTATAAATGAAGTAAATGCTGACATGGAAGTTGCAATGTCATCATCTAGATGTTTGTTGAAGGACTACACTAATCATGATGACACTAAAACTTCAAATCCTGGATGCCGTAATAATTTGGAAGACCCATCAAAGGTACCTGATGGTGGGGAAGTATTGTCTGTTCGTGTATTTGAAAATGATGCGAGT
The DNA here is from genome assembly GCA_019722365.1 of Lithospermum erythrorhizon. Lineage (NCBI taxonomy): Eukaryota > Viridiplantae > Streptophyta > Magnoliopsida > Boraginales > Boraginaceae > Lithospermum > Lithospermum erythrorhizon. The sequence goes on along the minus strand of JADFUC010000388.1, from coordinate 87,475 downwards.
GCAGAAAATATGAATAAACTTAAAGTTAGAAGTACAGATGAGAAAATCTCCAAGAATCTTGTTAGTGAGTGTGAACGTGAGAAACATGCTAAAGATGCTCTTCCTGGTGGAGATCAGAGTATGGTTCATTTGGACTCAGTTGGTACTGATCCTATGCGAACTAGCTTGGAATCTGAGGATGAAAATAAGCCCAGCCCAGAATGCCTTGAAGATGCTTTGAGATGTGCAGGGGCAAGAGAATTGAAGGAGCCTAGTGTCGAAGCAGAAGAGAAAGAGTGTGCTTCTATGGCAGAGGCATCGTCCTCAAGTGGAGGCCCAGACACAAACTCAAAGATGCATTTTGACTTGAATGAAGGCTTAATATTGGATGATGGGAGATGTGGAGAACAGGCTTCTATGACAGCCCCTGTTTGCTCATCCAATATTCAGATAATCAACCCGATGACTGTACCTGCCTCGAGCCCCATTACAGTTGCTGCTGCCGCCAAGGGTCCATTTGTTCCTCCTGAAGACCTACTAAGAAGCAAGGGCGTCCTCGGGTGGAAGGGATCCGCAGCCACTAGTGCATTTAGACCAGCAGAACCCAGAAAGATTCTCAATGCTCCATCAGGTTCTGCTAGCATTTCATCGGCCGATGCATCAATAAGCAAGGCTGGCCGGGCTCCACTTGAATTTGATCTCAATGTACCTGATGAAGGAATCTTGGAGGAGCAAGCTTCTCGAGATTCAGCTACAGGAGATCAGGATATCTCCCGACCTGGTCGTTGCTTGGGAGGGTTTGATCTTGATTTGAATAGAATTGATGAGTCCAGTGATGTGGGGCTCTGTTCAGCTAGCAGTAGCCGCGGGCTAGAACCTGTGTTGGTGGCAGCAGTGAAGCCTATGATGTCGGATGGAGTAGCCGTCAACGATCTAAGGATGGATTTTGACCTAAATTTTGGGCCTAGTGCTGATGAAGCTGAGCAGTCTTCATCTCACCAGCAAGCTAGGGGGGGTAGCATGAGCACTCAGCCACTCATTGCTGGCCTTAGAATGAACGGTGCTGAAATTGGAAATTACTGTTCTTGGTTTCCTCCAGGCAATTCTTTCTCCACAGTTATACATCCATCTATTTTTCCAGACCGTTCACAGCATTCAATTGTTCCACCAGGTGCACCTGCAAGACTCTTGGGACCTGCTGGGACACCATTTACCCCAGACGTCTTCCGGGGGTCTGTTTTGTCATCAGCTCCTGCTGTCCCTTTCCAACCCAATCCTTTTCCATACCCTGTATATCCTCTAGGGCCCACGCCCACGTTCCCTCTGCCTTCTTCGTCTTTTTCGGTTGGACCATCTTCATTTATTGATCCTTCCACTGGTGGAAGGGTTTTCCCAGCCCCTTCGAGTTCACAGTTGATGGCCGCAGCTGAAGGGATCTCATCACAATATCCTAGTCATTATCTTATGAGGCATCCTGATGGTAATAGTTTTAGCAGTGCAGATAGTAAGTGGGGGAAGCCAGGTCAACTCGACCTAAATGCTGGTCTAGGATCCATGGACATAGATGGGAGCACCGAGGTTCTCCCTGTAGCCTCCAATAGGATCTCAATGGCCAGTTCACAATCAGTAGCAGAGGAACAAGCAAAGATATACCAGGTGGGAGGTGGAGGTTTGAAAAGGAAGGAGTACGACAGAGGTTGGGACAACGATAATTTCAGGACTAAGCGACCATCATAAGACAATCCTGGAGATCTCGAAGACTCGTGTAAGTTCAATTACTGAATTTTTTTGTGCAATGAAAAAAAAGAAACAATAAAAGCTAGGTATTTCTGGTCCCTGATCTTATTGGATCAGTTGATAAATATATCCGACGCCTGAACATACGTTATATCTTCTGATACTGTATATATTTCATCCCATAATTGTGCGATTGCCCCTCTTCGACTTCTTACTATTGTACAGTTGAAGACGATGTTGCACTTTTAAAGTTGAAGTTGTTTTTGTATGTTTTTTAGATAGTAGAAGATGGTGTTGCACTATTGAACTTAAAGATGTGAAGGCTTGGCCTGCTTCCGAAAAAACCCTCTCGTGGCGAGGTTTAAAGTTTCTTTTCGAGCATAGTAGAAGATGGTGTTGCACTATTGAACTTAAAGTTGTTTTTCTATGTTTTTAGATAGTAGAAGATGATGGTGTTGCACTATTGAACTTAAAGATGTGCTTCCGAAAAAATCCTCTCGTGGCGAGGTTTAAAGTCTCTTTTCGAGCTTATGTTTCGGGTCATAAAAAAATAGAAACGTTTCGGAAACATATTGGAAATGCAACGGAAACACTGTAAAATTACTGAAACATAAGGAAACTTGCAAGTTAAATTAATTTTTTTACCTTTTTATTTCTTGTAACATGTTATTTGGTGACTATCATGATTAATTAATCAACTTCATTACAAAATGTCTTTATAAATTGAATTCTACAAAAAATTGCAATTTATTATTATCATTTGTGATTACAAGCTACTAATAAAGAATGGATAAAAGAATATAAAAAGCCAACATAAAGTAAATTATTATATAATTATAATAAAAATAACAATCGTATTGATCAATTGTCTTAGAAAAACAAAACTAAAATAAAGTAGATTATCATGGGGTTCAGTTGAGGACATATCTGTAATAAAATGAAACAAAAAACAAACCCTTGAACCAAAACTAAATAAATATGCATATGAAATATTAATTTCAAATTGCTGGCAACATATGAAATATTGATTTTAAATTGATGTAAATTAAAGACGAATGTGCATGCCTTTGCCCATTTATCTAAACCATGATAGCTGTTACAATTTATTTCTATTTATGCTTTTACTCTCTTAATTAAAAAAGTCTATTATGACTTGCATGTATACCAATTGCACATATATATTTGAAACAATGTGAAAAGTTAAAGCAAGGTACAACATGTAATGCGACATTTGTACAATTGTTGAAGCTCTTAGGTGGTGCATGTGTGTGTAGCTTTCTTAGATTGGTCCCAGAAATGTCAGAAATAGATAAATAATTGATTGCTAATTTGCTATAATTTTGAACTCAATTTGCCTCTTGGTCCCCCCAATTGCTGAGTTTGCATGAAAAAAACCTTACAAAAGAGAAGTTTTCTGGGGGGAGGGAACCGATTTGATTGAAGTAAATGATAATAACATAGTGTAGTCATGCACTTGGATTTTAATTAACTCAAATTTTTATCACAAATTAGTTTTGATTAAATATTATTTTTATCAAAATTTTCACTTATAAATGTTTGACATGTAGTGTTTAGTGGAATTAATCTTTTGACGAAATCTCTAAATTATATGAATGAATTTTCTCTTCAAAATTAATTAGTCCTTATTTTAACATCATGGTCTTTGTTTAAAAAGTTAAAATTATCTAAATTTTATTCAACCTATTTATTGTTTAGTGCACATTTGCAATCTCCTACTCCCTCCATATTTTTTTATCGTTTTAGTATTTTACACATAGATTAAGGAAAAGAAAAAATAATCAAAAAATACATTAAAAATGTAGAATGACAATCGGTGAAGCAAATATCGTTGGTTGGTTATTTATTCGAAAGAAAAAAGTAGTCGAATACGTTGAAATGTAAAAAATAATATTTATTATCTTTAAAAGCGATAAGCATAAAAAATAATTTTTTTTTGACTAAAATGGCCTCTACATAAAATGGAGGGATATAAGTTTTCTATAATGGGAGAGGATACATGAATCAATAAGATAGTTGAAATGTTTAGTAAGTTAGATTCTCCATAAGAAAAAAAGTGAGTTAGATTAATTCACTTAGAATTAATCTGAATAATAGAAGGTTAAAATAAGGGATAATATATATTATGTCAATTTAAACTTTATAAAGCAAATCAATAGAAAATGACTAAGCAAAGAGAATTCCATGGCTTGTTATTGGTAAAAAAATTCAAGAAACAGATTGATTGATCCCCCACCATAGGGGAAGTATCTGTTAATTCAATAGTCAAAATAATGCTCATTTCACAGACTAAACAATTCAATCAAGTGGTCCATAAAATTTCCACTAGCACCAGTTCCAAAGTTAACTCATCACTTTGTTCTCAACATTAACTTCACTTCTCACAAATTCCAATAATTAAAGAAATGAGTGTACTAAGTTTCCATCTTAAAAGTGCATGGGATTTAGTGTAGAAGTATTAAATTGTATAAAAATTCAGTTGAAGCAAATGTTTTTACAATATTTTTTAAAATTTATCACTAAAATTATTATTATAGTACAACATCTATGTCTCATTACATAAATACTACGGAGTATAGATTAAAAATAACGGTAAAGGTACATGCTGTCACAAAATTCCACAGTTCCTCTGCAGATTTATGCTAAAGGCTCACATGTAGAGCACTGACCACCCCACAAGATCATGCAAATTTATGCATGGCCCCCTTCCCCCATTTTACCCCTGATGTTTACTCTCATTTACATAACTGAACATGCATTGGGATTCTCATCACTAAAGATCTGAGGGGGGTAGTCTTGAACATGTCTTGGTTGATAGTATTGTTGTTGGAAGTGCTGAGGATGGTAGTAGTAGATTTCATTCTTCCTCAGCTCCATTTGTGGTGGTTGTGGTGGTGGCGTCTCGTCTTTTTTCGCGTCTCCTCCGCCATCACCGCCACCTTCTTTCTTGTCGCCATCCCCTTCCGCGCCACCTTTTGGCGCTTCTTTTTCAGCTCCCTCTTCTTTCTTCTCGTCTGCATTTTCCTTCGGCTTCTCCTCTTCCTTCTTCTCGGGTTCAACTTTCACAATCGTAGCTTGTTTCCCGCTCCTTTTGCGTATGAAATCAACCAGTTTCAGAGGATCAAATACGCCTTTCACAGTCACCTGTGAACTCTTCTGATCCGTCGCAGCACTCTCAACACCTATATCAATAACACAATAAGATCCCTATATCAAACAAGTTCAAGGTCCCATACACTAGATAAAGCATCCAAAACTAACTTTTCGCTAATGATAGATAAATAAGGACAATCATATCCAAATCGTAGACAACACATAGTGCTCGCTGTAAATCGATACTTGACCAGTCAATATCATTGCCCAATTGCACAATGAATTCACAATTAAGACGATCAACAAGACAACAAGTGGACCTCAACAAAGTAACTTGGGTGGCAATCACATGGTGAAAATGACATTTGGTATATGTGATCCTCTGGAAGATTTTGGCCGATTAGATTAAATATCTCGAAAGAAGAATATAAATTGGCCCCAATTAACATAATCCAATAAAATCTAGAGAATGTAAAGACTGCGAAAGATTAAAGAATATTGAATCTAGAGGCTAATAAAGTATGGAGATGAGGAGATCCAAAAAGAAAAGATAAGAGATGACAACAACAACAACCAGTTAGCACACTTTACTTTTCTTGTAAAAACAGCAAAAAAGTGTTATCAAAAGCATAATCACCTAAATGTATATATGTACCAAAATGACATAAAAAAAGATGATTGCAACTTTAAATGGACAATAATTATGAAACAGTGCCATTGTACCAAAAAAATATGATTGAATACAGACCTTTCATTCTCTGTATGCGTTTTCTGATTTCCTGAGCACATGCTTCACAATGCATGTGAACACTCAGAATTGCAGTTATCACTTGAGGCTGCAAACATAAACCAACAAATGTAAAAACAAAACATAATCACCACTCATCACATGAGTTACCAAATTAAACAGTATTGTACTAAATGGCATTTAGGAAACAGCCTCAATGTTATCGCAAGGATAAGGTTGTGTATTATTTGACCCCCTTACTTTGCTTGGACGAGAAACTCCTTAGATGCATATTACTCGACCCCCTTACCATGTTTAGGCGAGAAACTCCTTAAGAGGCTTGTTTACAGAATAACAATTTAATTAGACAATACCTTAACTTTAACATGTCCCAATGCCTATGATGATTCTCTCGCCTAACCGGGGTAAAGGGGGTTGGAATTAGACAATAAATGTTTAAATTAATGAAAACTTATTTTTTAAACCTCTTCTTTTTTCTCTTCAGGTTTAACTTCTTGTTTCTCCTCTTGTTTCTTGGGCTCCTCTGGTGGAGGAGGTTTAGGGATAGGTGAAAGAAGCTCAACTTGGCGGCGGCTCTTCCTCTGAAGCCTCTCCAGAACCTTCAATGGATGTGCTTTCTCACCTTTCACAATCACCTTATGAGTCTTGCAATCAGTCGAAACATTTTCAACCCCTACAAATTTCACAAGAAACCAAAAAAGATCAAACCCCACAAAATAACTTTTAAAACTATATTGAGAAATTTAGGCTGCACACTATCCGACCCTCTATCCCACATAGACGAGAGTCTCTTACAGGCATTAGGAGCGGTGTTAGGACATGTTAGATGTTGATGTATATTGATAAATCTTATTATCAGATTAAACAAATACACAAAAATAAAATCTTCAACATTAAAAACTCCATTTTTAAAGAAAAAGTTGAACCCCACATAAGATTTTCATAAATTATGTTGAAACGTTTTCGACAATATGTGAAATGAATCATAAATAAAGAGATCTTTATCTTTAATACATTCATTTTTTGGAGAAAAAGGGTTGAACCCCACATAAGATATTCACAAATCATGTTCAACTTTCCAATAATAATAGTTGAAATGAAATCATAAAAATGAGATATATAGACTATAGTCTTTACCTTCAAATCCTTTGAGACTTTTTCTGACCTTCTTAGCACAACCTTCACAATGCATGTAAATTTTCAGCACAATTTCTTGAGGTGGTGGGGGTGCTGGTGCTTCATCACCTTTCTTTTCATCAGTTGGTTTCTCTGGCTCAGCCTTTGGTGCTTCCTCTTTCTTCTCCTCTGCATCAGCCTTCTTAGGCTCCTCTGGTTTCTTTTGTTCCTGCATAAAACACACAAAATCAATTCAGAACTACTACCTCCATCTTAAAAATATTTGGCCAGTTTAGTTTTTAGTTTTTCGATGATCAAAATCAATAAATTTTAATATAACTTAGTTGACACACGTAATTCTAATCTTATCAGGAGTTGTTATGTTAATATCGAAACACGTTGAAATACTATCTTTTAATATATTTTTCGATATAAAATATTACATAATAGTCAATTATTAAAATTCAAAACTATACGATATTTTTAAAAATGAAAGGGAGTATGTTTCTTGTTTAAGTAGAACTAAATGAAAGAAAGTAGATTAGAATAGTTGAGAAGCATACCTCTCCCATTGTTTTTGGTTTTTTTTTTTTCTTGATTCAAAAAATAATGGAGATGAGGATAGAGAGAAGTGAATAATGATGAAGTATCTTGTTTTTGGTGGAAGTATAGTAAATGAAGAGCAACTGTTGAGGACTTACAAAACTCATTATTTTGTCTGGGACTTGTTATCTCTTCTCTTTTAACCTTGGTTTGATAAGGTTGTAAAAAATGATAAGGGATGAGGTAAAAATTATTACTACATCCAATAAAAATAATACTTCCTCATTGTCTTTTGTTGCATGCATTAATTTTGGTAGTTCAATCTCTTTAAATGGGAGAGGGGAATAGATAAAACATTTTATTTATCTTTCATTTTTTGTCATATGATGTTAATCTTTTCATTATAAAATTAGTGATTATCTTTAATTAGTAATCTAGTATAATAGTTTTTTAAAAAAAGAAAATTGATCTTTTATCATTTCAAAGATTTAAAATTAGTCTCTGTTATTATAATCTATATACCATGAGTACTCGTCTAACTTTAATAGTAACCTTTACTTAATAAATATAAACAATATTTAATAATGACTTAATAACATACTTCTCTTCTAAAAAATTAATTATTTTTAAGACATAGGAAGTAAGTAAGAGAAGGAAAAAATAATTTAAAAGAAAATGGACTTTGTATGTTTGAAAGATATATTTTACCCTATTATATTTAAATTCATAAAGTATTAAATATAAATAATAAAATAAAACAAGGCATTATATTTTACTACCTTTCTATATGATTCCCCTAGTTTATCACTTTCTTTCGTTAAAACAGGTATACTATGAATACAGTAGTAATCACCACCAATTGCATCGTCTACTTGCATCTCCCTTTCTGTGTTCGATGCCGCCTTATTATTCAATTGATATTTTAAGGTATTTATATAATTGACGTTTTTTATTTGAAAATTAACCATAAAATTTTTAAGTTCTCATAAAATAAATAGAATTAAAATTTATCAACTATTGAAAATACTTTTTAGATGGAAATTGCAATGGACAATTTTGGATGGAATAAATAATAGTTACAGTCTTATAGATATGGTAATGTGAATGCTTACAACCCAAAATGTCTCAACTTTCATATAAACACCACTACTCTCAAGTCCCACCATGTGATATCTTTAAGGTCCTTCAAATATTGTCTCCCAACAAGGAAATAGTAACAAAAAAAGAGCAAAAGAACACGACTCAACTCCATAAAGCTTAAAAAGTTTAACAACATTAGCTTATTTTTATAATGATAACCTCCATCAATAGTTTAGAGTTTAGACACATGGGTAAAGGTACAAGCTTACCTTAGCTTGTTAGTGTCACAAGAGCTTGAATTCTAGTTACATAGAGAAGTACACGAGGTACATCTCAAAACTTAATAGTTCTTTTTAAAAATAATAAGTTAGCATTACCATGAAGTTACATAATTCATTTTATTTTTTCAATCTTTTAAGTAATCTAAAGAGAAAGGGGTCTTTCAAAGTATGGAGCACAAGTTTGAATTCTTTATCTCTCAGAAAAGAATGATCTCTTTTATTTTCCCATGATACTTTGTCCATCATTTTAGGGACTCATATCTTGAATTCTAGTGTTTTAGACTGCGTGTATTGCCATGAGACATTTTAGGTCGATATATCATCAGATTTGATAAATTGATCTCACAAATCATTACAAGTATTGTTATCATGTTTTGACTTCATTCACACGCTCAGTGATTGACGTCTCAATGAGTCATTCATCATATAATTTCAAGTCAAACACACTTAACCTTTAAATTCTTATGAGCTGGCAGACTTTCGAAAAGAAGATGCATTTGATGGTGTAAGTAGTACCATATGAATATATCATACATAAAATGACTTTGAAGCAGTCTTATTTATGTCATTTTTCAACAGAAGAATACATTATATTTGTAAATATCAACAAATATTTTACATAATATTTTATCAACATTGTAGAAAGGAAAAATGGTAAAATAAACCATTGATTACTTATTCACATGTTGCCTGTTGGTGGCCTATTGATCATGTGTTGACAAAATTCCTTGCCCCATTGATTATTTGTGCATGGGTTTTGTAGTAGAGTCCGCCTTGCCGGACCGGTTCGGATTCATATAGTTAGCCTGGTAGGGGAATTGGAAAATATTATTCCCTCCATCTTAAAGGGATTTTTTCTTTTTTTGATAATTATAAAATTGGTTTCTTTTTAATTCAATTGAATGAAGTGAAATTTAATTTTAATTTGTCCTAAATATTGGTGTAAAATGAAACATCCCTTAAATATTTTGATGGAAATAGTGACCTAACTTATAATTTTGAGATGGAGATATTACTTATTATGTACTACATAATTTTTATTAAATAATTAGTATGAGCTATATATATACATATGGATACATCAATTAATATACAAGTACACCAATAACTAACTCCTACAATTACATTACATTATATCAAAATTCAATCAAAATTTAAAAGTTGAATCACTAAAATTTAAAATTTTATAATACTTATATTTCAGTTTAACTGGAAAGTTTTGCTAAACAATAGAAAACTATTCAACTTCGACATAAAATTAATATTATTTAAATATTTTATTATTAACAGGCGACATTGCAACACTCAAGTATTCAGTGTTTATTATGTAATTTGTTTTTTATATAAATACAAAGTTAAACGAATAATAAATTATAATTTCAAAATATATTGATTTTTTGTTGAATACGAACCTAATAGTTAAAGTGAATTTCTGTAATATATATTAATAAGTTGCTATATTTCCACAGTTTCATTATACAAGATACAATCAAGAATTATTTTCATCGGAATCTTGCATTGTATATTGTTAGAAATACTCCGGTAATTTTTATCAGTATTAATTGAGATCCGTACGGACGTCGGCACTCATATAATCAATTCGGACAACACTTCTTCTGTGCACTTAAGATAGTGCTCTTTGAATCGTTAAGGCTTCATACTTGCCGACCTGGGTATCTCATTTCATTTCATTTTTCCTTTTTTTTAAATGCTACTCAAATTACTACTCTTTTCAAAAGTTCAAATTCTTATAATGAGTATAACACTAAAAAGTAAAACGAGATAGAACTGGGTCCACATATACTTTCTGAACAAGGCAAACGAAAGGAGGGCCGAAATGGTTAGGCCAATTTATTTCGATAGAAAAATTCTGGCGTGAATAAGTTTTAATGTATCTTGTCTTTTTTAATAAATTACTTTATATGAAAACGCGAAAATCATAGGAAATAAAAAGATTTTTCAATTAATCTCAAATGTTGTCATAATAATAAATCGTTGTTGGTTTGTAATTAATGATTTTTACTATAAATAAACGTAATTAAGTTTTTTTACACGGTTTATACGACAAAATAAGACGAAACATGATTAATTAAGCATTTATAGAAGTAAAAAACTATTGAAAGACTAATAGTAGCCAGACAAGTATTATTATTTAAGACAAAAAACGACAACTCGTCTTATTTTGTCTTATATTGTGAACTCATTTTGTCAATTTTCGTCGTATAAGTTTGATAAAGATTCATAAATGCATATCACATATTTAAAAAGAGTTGATAATGAATTTGTAATGGTACTTTGATCATTTTTTTATAAGTGACTCAACAATCACATCAAATTGTTTAACATGGTCATTGTTGAAAGAGTAATAAAATATTACTCCCTCTATCCCTTAAGGTGTCGAAACTTGATTTTTGTTCATCTCTTGGCTTTGACCGTAGATATTTTTTGTTTGTATTGTATACTACTTGATGAAAACTATATCAATAAAACTACATTTCAAACTCTTTTCATTGATATATTTTTTATAAATATTATACAACACAAACAAATATATTAAAGTCCAAAATTAAAGATTCTGATTATAAAAAAAAGTGAAGACAATCTTTAGAGATGGAGGAGTATATAATAAGAAACAAAGGCGAAAAAAAGACAAAATACTTTGCTTTATCCTTTTTCGTCATATATTTAGGACAAAGAACGACGAAATGCTTAAATTTAATTATTTTTCGTCTTATATGTTTGACAAAGACTTCTCTATTTTACTTTGTTATTTGAGCAATTAGTAATCAATTTGAATACATTAAAAAACTATTCACATAATTTTTCATATGATACTGATTCTTTTTGAATTTATACGATTACATCTATTACCGTATTACTGATCGATGTCTCGATAATGAGTACTATTCAACTATGTCTCGCGTTATAGTAATGGTTTATATCACATATTTAAAAAGAATTGATAATGAATTTGTAATGGTAGTTTGACCATTTTTTTGTATAAGCTACTCAACAATCACATCAAATTGTTTAACAGAATCATTGCTAAAAGAGTAATAAAATATTTTATAATAAGAAACAAAGACGAAAATGTTAAAATCTAGTATGAATTATACTTGTGATTAAACACCAATTCATCACATCCGGATCCTCAATGATATAAATTAATCTAAAACCACACCAATTACTATATGAATCACAGTACTTACATAGCGGCGGAAGACAAGCAGAAATCACGCTGAGTAATGCCGCGTGAATCCCACTTTCAAAATGCTCTGCCCGATTGCTTGACATGAAAATGGGTATTTCTACAGATTCTTGTAGCAGGCGGGAGTTGAATTGGACTTGAACTTGCTAGGATTTTTATGAACAAATGGAAAAATCTCTTCCAGGCTGATAGGGAAGGCTATTTGTGATGAGGCAAGGGTTGTGATTTCGTCCATGAAAAACCACTTGTCTCTTTTAACTATAATTGTCAATTTCTCGAGATAATGACTAGATTGAAATCAGTACTTCGTTAAGCTTAATTAGATGCGTTTTGTGGCTACAATTAAATAATGAGTCACTAATTAAGTTGTTCTATTTTAATTAACTTAACAAGTCAATTAAAATACTAACAGTCATTATCGAACAACTTATCAAGTTATTAAATTTCAATTGTAATTAATTAAACTTGCAAGTTTAACCAATTGATGTTCATCAATATATATTTGACAAATATATATATATATATATATATTGAGAAATACATCTCTCAATTTACAAGTCTTGTTTAATTTCATACATGAAATATAATTCAAATATCATTGTATGTGTGTGACACTACAGAGGCTCGAGATAATAATAAGTTGTATAATAATAATAATAATTTGCCCAATTACTATTATTATAACGATTAATGAGTAAGATCTATGATCTCTGTAATCTCTTAAATTATCAACTGAGAACCCAAACTAGTAATATCTGATTACTAAAGGTGAATACTAAGTTCCGATAATCCGTTTCTTGATATGGTAAATGAATTGATACACAATTATCGCGATAGGGATAATAAAAATAGAATCAATATTCATTTGGTGTAGAGTCGATCGACGAGCACATCATTTTAATGATATGTGGGCTTGCGGCTTTGTCCGTTCCCGAACTGTCGCGAGAGCATAGGCGATGTCATCTCGTTTCTAGCTTCCTTTGAATAATTCGCGAGTTCTTGGAATTTATATGTCATATCTTTGCCACGCTTTTCATCTTGAATCTAGAGCAGAAGGTTCGTAATAGCATGCAAGGCATTGGACATACATCACTTCGAAATTGTGCTTTTAGGGATATTTTTCCTAAGGGAGGCACTATCGTTAGGTTTCGAGAAGAACCTTGTTGTTCGGCCATTGAGTTGTCTCTTGCTTGAGAATGATTCTCAAGTTCCGAGACCATTCATCAAAATTCGAGTTATTTAGCTTGCACTTTTCAAGTGATGAGTGAAGCGAGTTCTTAGGATGAGTAGTAGTGATAGTAGTCATTTCAATTCTACAAGAATAAGTAAATAAAGACAACAGAATCAGTAAACTATCATGCTAAACGCCTGAATAAATTGTAAAGTAAACTATCACCAGCGACAACTTGCATACATTTTGAATCGGTATGATAGTAGGTTATCAACCAATTATATAAAACTACACATAACTACGATTATTAAGCTAGCATACTATTCAGATGCCACGACTTTAATATCTCGAAAATGCGGCTAAGCATGCGATTAAACGAATAGTTATTTGGGTGATCATCGAAAGCCCGCAGCGTTAGTAGAAAGCACTTCAACATGATCCGTGTCATATCAAATTGCAAAGCGTAACACACCGCCCGTCGCGGTGTGCCCGGATGGTCTAGCTGATTTCACAACTTTAAAGTGGTTTGATACTTTGCTTAAATTTTAAATGGTGAGATTATTATTATTTCGCTTTTTACTTTACCATACAACAGCATCACACTTAATCAAGCATATGTACAACATGAAAAATAAAAAGTAATGCGCGTCAGAGGTATGCGACTTGATACTAGGCCTATTACATTTCCAAACTTGAAAACTAACATTAGGCCACATTACGATTTCTTGTCTTTGGCTTAAGATTTCCACCAAGCTTCGTCTTAAATTACAATTCAACTACACTAATCCCAACTTAGACATCATGCAAGCTTGTGGGAGAAACAAGGAAATTAAAATAAGATGACTCGGCTGGTGATTTACAATGTCTGATGCGTAGGCCAGAAAATAAATTGTGGGTCATGTCATCTTGGCTTTTCCAGATTTCACGTTTCCATAAAAATATATATAGGAAAAAATATTAAAACAAATAAATGCACTTAATGTCATATATATTAAATGAAATGAAATTAAATGTGTTCATAATTGACTAATTAATTACCCATTATTTTACAATTAATTATCAATTAATGTAAACCTTTAATTTAAATATATTCACACATGATTAATGATAATTATTACAATAATTACCAATCACTTAAATCATGGAATAATCACTTTCAAGTAATTAACTTCAAAATTCAAAATTTGAAAAGTTACCATGAAATGATATTTTCAATAATTATCAATGAATGAAAATAATTATGAAGAGGAATATAAATCAAATTTAATGTCATTCAAGATATATATTCAATTATCTTAATGACAAATTTATGATTTAACATTTAAAACCAAAATTAATAATTACCAATAATTTTAAAATCAAAAAGAATTTCAAAAAATAAATTTAGGGTTTTCTAAAATAAGAACACGAACTTCAACGGAGCAAACAACGGCCTCCAACCACGATAGTGCGACAGCAGCGCGGTAGTGCGGAGATTAGATGAAGTTTCACTGGGTGTGGGACCGCCCCGTTCGGGCCCGGACAAGCGGCAACCTCATGAAGTCCGGCCGGCGAATATAGGTAAATAAATTTCGGTTTCAGTTAATTTCAACTTCTTAAAAATTGATTTGCGGGAACAAAAAAATTCAAAAAGTGCGGGATTCGACTTGAACATCAACAATATCATTATTGAACATGTCCAATTGAAATTTCATCAAAAACACTTCTAGTTTTTCGATTAAATCAAACACAATTGAAATTCGAAAATGTATTTTTTCGGAGTACATAAAAATTCCAGCAAAATCTAGGAAAAATCTGGGTTGAACACATGAGAGGTTCATGTCATGTTTGTAAGCGGACGAACTATACGGCGCGGAAATGCGTTCGAGAGTTCGGTCCGCACACGTCTGAGCGTCGTTCGGTCGGTTCGATTTTTGCAAACATTAAATTTTGAAGTTCGAGTTTGAGTTAAGGAAATTTTTTTGAATTATAGTTCGATCCGATTCGGTCGGGTTTTACCAAAGCGTGCTGCTTGATTCGTCCGGTCGACATATTGTTAAGAAAATTAAAAATACATAATTGATAATCCTATTCCCTACATTCTGAGTCCACAATGCGGTTTGATTGGTTTAATATTACAGGCCAACACAAATGCACTATTACACAATAAATAATTCTTCAAGTTCGACGCGCAATTTTCTTGTTCTTAGAGTTGGGTGGCCTCTGTCGTTTTTGCGTTGATGGTGGAACTGCAGCTGCAGGATTGGCCTCATTGTTTGGTTGCAAGTTTTGTGAAGAGGCAACATCTAGGGCAAAATGAATAAACATTGAGCAGAGTACTTGATTTATAGGCAACCACAAATTATAGGCAATAGTTTGTAGGCAACCACATGATAGGCAAACTCATTATAGGCAACCAGTTTATAGGAAATCAGAATTGCGTTTCATCATTTTTCCATATATTACAGTATAGGCAACAGAACTTATAGTTATTAGTCAAGATGCACAATCCAAAAGTTACACAGATGTATAGAAGTAAGGTGACTGAATGACAGAAAAGCATGTTATACTCGTACATAAGGAAATCAGATAGTTTTAATCATCATCTTTGAAGAATATAACATGAATAGTCAACTCAAGTCACACATAATACTTCATTAATCTGGCAACAAATTGAACTGAAACAAAATGACAGGGTCACAATTCCAACAGTTTGATAGGCAACAGAATGAGAGGCAACATGCAAAATGATAAGCAGCCTTCATGGTGAGCAGACGCGGTTGCAGTGCGAAGCCACTGATTGATGGCGGCGAAGTATAGGCAGGTTTGATTAGCGGCCAGTTTGAGAGGCAACGGGCAACAGGCAACATAAGTGATAGGCAACATAAGTGATAGGCAAGAAAGCGAATGCTTGGCCAGTTTGATAGAAAGCTGACATCTTGATAGGCAACAAACAGGGGGCAACAGAATCATATTACCATCAGTGATATTTTTGTCCCTCATTTCATATTCTTTTCTCCAAAACTTCAGCGGGATCATCATTTCCCACAACAGCAGTTCCGCAAGTGGAATATAAGTTAGAAGAAAAAAGCAGTAGAATTGTGATAGAATATAATATAAGAAAAACGAGAATGAAAAAAATATAATAGAAGAGGAAAAAAAAACGAGCATTAAGAGAATAAAAAGCGAGAATAGAATGAGAATAAAATCGGAATAGAAAAAACATAATACAAAAGCAGGAATAGAAGGATAGAAGGAAAAAAATGAGAGAAAAAAACCAAAATCGGCATACATAAAAAAAAGCAGAAAAGAAAAAACGAGAATATAAGTAAAATCATCTGCCTGCTTTATCAACACGATTCGTAAAGCCTCCTTAATCAATCACACCACCACACAAAGTGTTTCAATAGTGTCTCCTCGTTTGAAGCCCTTTTTTTTATCAATACCCTTCATGACCTTGCTTGAAGGTGGACTGAAGCTTATTTGTTGTGATAGGAATGGACAGAATATCCGTTGCCATTTTGATAACACTTTGTATTTTCCCTCATTTCCTTTCCACCAAGTTAAGGCATCAAAATTGTCAACAAGAGGATATCTGACTTCCTCAAAATACAACTCTAGATCATTTTTTTCTCTACCCTCATTCTCATCTGTTTGCATAAATTCATGAAATCTTTGCTTGGAAACAGTGGAAGAGGGTGGCTGCTTCAAATAGGGACTGTAGCCTTCAAGCCCTTTCCCTTTTCTATCCCCATATATTACAGTATACTGCTCAAACAAGTCAGAGAAACATTGCTTCACCTTTCCCATCTTCTCTTCAAAATCATATGGATACATTATCTTATAAGCAAACTTAATCATTCCCATTTTATATCTAGGATCAAGAATTGTCCCCGAAAGATAGCCAACGAGATCACGCTCAAATCATTATTTTTCATATTTAAGGGACATTCTCACGACCATGTTTTTGCATGTGCTTCTTACTAACTATCAATTTGAAGATTTATAATTCTTTGATTCTTGATAACTTCTCCCAAAAAGCAGTGTGATTGGGGTAATTTGAACCGCTAATAAGATTTGTCACGTCAAAAATATTTCCAGAAACTCACAAACTTCAGCAACTTCTTCCCCTTTGTAAGTCGGATGGGC
Source organism: Lithospermum erythrorhizon (assembly GCA_019722365.1). Taxonomy (NCBI): domain Eukaryota; kingdom Viridiplantae; phylum Streptophyta; class Magnoliopsida; order Boraginales; family Boraginaceae; genus Lithospermum; species Lithospermum erythrorhizon. The sequence continues at coordinate 70,373 of JADFUC010000388.1, read as the reverse complement.
CGGGGTGCAAAACCATCATCATCCTCGGCATATTTAGTAAAACCACTTTGCCTAGAAGTATAGGCGTGTTCAACTTATCTTTATATATGTACTATTCCGCTTTAGTGTTGTTGTAACGACTTATTAGAAAACATTTCAAATTGATTCTATGTTCATTAAAAGGAGCTTAGTATTTTCGAGACCAAACAAATATTTCCTCCCCTGCTCTAACTAATATGTAGCAGAATCAATTTCCTTGAGCCATCCACTGCTGACAAGTTTATTATATAGTATGACATCTAACATGGAATAACTTACCATACAAAAACAAGATTTGAATGGAGATTGTGATCGCTTCTTGGAGTCTTGATAAAGAATCATTCTGCGGAAGCATTATCAACGATCCGCGAAGCAATCTTATCCAATCCCAAACACGTACGGACTCTGTGAACCAACGCGTCGGCCCGTTGTGAGGTGGAGGTACATTGTGAAAGAACTTTTGTAAAGACGGTTCTATCCACATAATGACAAGTAGCTTATTATATAACCAATTCTTTGAACACGGACCACCAACAATACGTTTGTCAAACTTACTCTATTAACCTTACTCAAAATGTTTATAAAGTCTACGATTTCTTCTCGATTCATAAGCAATGAAAACACTCTTTTCTTCACTACATATCTCTTACGATCTTTTTTGTAAGCCAAGGAATTGTATGCCCTAAGAAACTAAACACTTTATGTTCAACAATACTAAATGGGTACTCATGAGCCAGAATCATATGGGCAGCTAATCTTTTCACTTTCTCAAAACTAAACATGAATGTATTCACTGAACTATCACCGTAGAAAAATTACGCATCTGGCGAGTTTGAATAGTAAATTTTACTATTATCTTCATTAACTTTCTTAGGAAACAACCGCCGCGGTGTTTACATGATTCTGCCAGTGTCGACCCGAAGTGCGACGTTATTACTCTTTTTATGCAGATAGAAGTTTCTTGCGGTGTATACATTTATTCATTTTTTCGATTGGCGAATCGGCTTCTTTAAAATGATCTGACCTTGACACTTTTCTAGGATCGTGCGGCTTAATCCCCTCTACCGGAACCACGGTGATTCCAACTCGACCGCCTCATTTGAGCCAGGGAGATTCCCCCTCGCTTCTTTTTCAGTCAGGCTGTTGCCTGCAGTTGATATCATCGTTGAGGGCCGATTAATAGAGATCGGCAATAAGAATATGTCGTCGATTGAATGATGAGTAATGTAAGTATAATGTAAAAGTATAATTCGGTCACAAATTCACGGAAAACCCGAGATTATGTTCAAATCACTAATTTAATGTCCAAACCTAATTGAATTAAACTACGAAGCCTAATTATTTCCAAACCCCAGTTTAATTAAACCCTAGTGAGTTAAACCCCTAATTGAATTAAACAAGAAAACCCTAATTGTTCCAAACCCCAAATTTAATGAAATACTGTCGTGTAGGAAGCTACTAATTATTTCCGAGCCCCGATTTAATTAAACCAGTGGAGTTAAACCTGGTGAATTAAGCAAAGCCTATTTATTTCCAAACCCCCAGTTAATCAAACCCTAATCGTGATAAACTAGAAATCTAATTATTTCCAAACCCCCAATTTAATTAAACCACAATTGAATTAAACCACTAGTGAATTCTTGGAAACCACAATTATTCTAATCCCAATTTAATTAAACCACTAATGAATAAAACCTAATTAAATTAAACCATGAAACCTAATTAATTTTAAGCTGATTTAATTAAATCCTAAATTAATTGAACCACTAATTAACTTAACGAGGAAACACAAGTATTTTGACCACAATTTTATTAAACCATAAACCCTTATTGAATTAAACACAAAACCTAGTTTATTTCAAAATAGAAAAGTCAAAAACTCAAGATGAAATTCAAAGCTGAAAACCAAAATCAGTCAAAACTCGAGATCCGAAACTTCGAATCCACCAATCGAAAAGTCAAAACTTCAGATGCGAAACACAAAACTCAAAACTCAAAGTCAAAATCAAACTCAAACTCAAAACTCAAAACTCAAAGTCAAAACTCAAAGTTAAAACTCAAAAGTCGACCTTTGAAACTTCGAGATCCGAGCTTCAAACTTGAAACTTCAAAGTCAAAACATATATTTTACAAGTTAAAAGCATGCATACGACCCCAAAAAATAAAACTCAAGACTCGAAATCAAAACATGCAGAAATTTATACAATCAATAGGAATCCCGGAAACTGAATCGAAGAGGGGGTTTTGAATCGAGACATGTCAGAAGACAAAAGGAGGGGCCATCTCCCTTGATAGAATTCGGAAACGGAATGGAAAGCTTGACTTCGAGAGGGTTTAGAGAGAGAAGCGGCGGAAGAGAGAGAGAGAGAGGGATCTAGGGCGAGAAGTGAAGTGGGGGGTGGGGGGTAGGGATTAGGGTATCATGAGGCTGAGGCACAATTTAAAGGGGCCGGGGTGAGGGCTGAGGGAATATGGGCGAGGCCGAGAGAGGGGGGAGGGGGGAATAAATGGGCGGAGGGGGCCGGGGGGATAAATGGACGGACGAACTATTTAGCACCGTTCGGTCGGTCCCGTCGAGGCTTAGGCATTTTTAACGTTTGCGTTTCACGTTTGCGAGTGCGGCAAAACTGTGAGCGAACTATTCGAGCGAATAATGCGAACGAACCGAACTATCGGGTTAAACTCACAGTGTACATACAAATTTAATTTCGAATTTTTACGAAATTTCTAAAACTCTGTAAAATCAAAATGATTGATCTTAAATCAGCATAAAATTAATCAAATTTTTAATCCCTTTTAATTCATGAAACAATTAAACAAATATCAAATCATCAAAACTAATTCAAGAATTTGATGATACAGCCATGTGATATATATAAAATATGGGTTAATTTTTCATATCATATATTCATTAATTGAATATACAAATCATGAATTATCGAATTAATTAACAACTACGAACAAAGGCAATTAGAATTAGATAAAATATATCAACTTTGAGTAGGCTCTGAAGCCACTGTTAGAATCTAGTATAGTGCACTTGTGATTAAACACCAGTCATGTCGGATCCTCGGAAATGACATAAATTAATCTAAAACCACATAATTACTATATATGAATACGAGTACCCTTTCAAAAAGCAGCTTTCAAGGAATGCTTACTGTGAATCCTTTAACGCTTTCGATTGCTTGACTAATACCAAATAGGTGTTTTACAGATTCGCGTACATGAGGTTGAATTGAGACTTGAACTTGCTAGAAGTTTTGATGAACAAATGGAATAGAAAAATCTCTTTAAAATGATAGGGAAGGGGTGGCTGAAACTGTGATGAGGCAAAGTTCGATTTCATCCATGAAAAACCACTTGTCTTTTTCTTTTATATATACGGTGGTAATTTCTCCCGATAAGCGACTCGATTAAAATTAGCTTAACCGTTATTTAAATTAGATCATTTTATGCTTCTAATTAAATAATGAGTCACTAATTGATTGTTCTATTTTAATTAACTTAACAAGACAATTAAAATACTAACTTGATCGGCTATCCAATAACTTATCAAGTTATTCATCAATTTCAATTGCTTAATTAATTAAACTTCAGTTTAACCAATTGATGTTCATCGATATATATTTGACAAATATATATATATATATATATGTGAAATACATCTCTTTCAATTTACAAGTCTTGTTTAATTTCATACATGAAATATAATTCAAATATCCTTTGTATTGTGACTTCTAGGCTCGGATAATAGTAAGTTGTATAATAATAATGGTGACCAATTGCTATTATTATAACGATTAATAGTAAGATCCTAGCAATCTCTCTGGCAACAAATTATCATGGCAGGAGACTGACTGATAATATACAATTACTAAAGGTGAGCGCTTTAAGTTCTTGTAATCACGTTTAACCAATCTAAATAAATGAATTGATACACAATTATCGCAGCTTGAGGGGATAGTAAAAGGGAATCGATATTCGTGATTTCAACGGAAAAAGATAAAATGCCCATCTTTGTCCTTTTTCGTCGTATATTTAGGACAAAGAACGACGAAATGCTTAAATTTAGTCATTTTTCGTCTTATATGTTTGACAAAGACTTCTCTATTTTACCTTGTTGTTTGAGCAATTAGTAATCAATTTGAATACATTAAGAAACTATTCACATAATCTTTCATATGATGTTAGTTCTTTTGAATTTGTACGATTCATCTATTACATCATTATATGATCTGATGTCTCAGTAATAAGTTCTAATCAACTATGTCTTGCGTTTGACGTAAATGTATATCACATATTTAAAAATAATTGATAATGAATTTGTAATGGTAGTTTGATCATTTTTTTGTATAAGTGACTCAACAATCACGTCAAATTGTTTAACATAATCATTGCGAAGAAGTAAGAAAATATTATAATAAGAAACAAGACAAAATGCACATCTCACATGCGTTTTCGTCCTTATATTATGACAAAAGCAGAGTTTCAAATCATTTGAATTTTTGGATGGGAGCTTATGAAATTTTTGGCGGAAGATGAAATTTTTAAATATCACATAAGACAAAGAACGACGAGTTTGAAATTATTTTAAAATTTTTGGGTGGGAACTTATGAAATTTTTTGCGGAAAAATGAAATTTTTAAACATCAAATAAGACAAAGAACAACGAGATTTGAAAATTTGGAATTTAAGAATTCTTCCCTCCTTTTTCTATATATAGAGAACTATTTCACTACTTCCTTTTTTTCTTTTCTAAAGCAGTTCTTCAAAGGTATTTGTATTTTTATTTTGTATTTCAATTTCATTACTAGTTTAGTTTTATGTTTCATTATTATATGGTACTAATTAGATTCATTCTTATATTTTTGTCAAATCTAGATATTCTTACCAACAATATAAAAAGTGGGTATCATTTTCATTTTGTAGTTCATTTTCATTTTACTTGTTTGTTTTATGTTCGATTATCATCTAATACTAATTTGTTTTTGTTGTATTTTGTTCAAATCTAGGTATTTCTACCAACAATATAAAAAGTGAGTATCCAATCTTGATATTTATATTATTTGTTTGTTTTATGTTTGATTATCATCTAATACTAATTTGTATATATATATATTATTAAATCCTAGGTAGCTTAAACTATATGTATTTTTTTTTTTGTTATATTTTGTTAAATCTAGAGATTTTATTTACTTTGGGATGGTTTTTGCATAGTGGCTTTGGTTATGGAGCACAGAAGGCGGAGCGAACTGATCTTTCTGATTTTTTTGTTCTTAAGCAAATAAGACAAAAAATAACAAAATTCAATATTATAGAAAAGATAAAGAACGACAAAATTTATCAGATAAAATGGAGGGCGTGCTTTCTTAAAGACATAATATGATTTAGTCTTTCACCATTATGTATTCTTACCTAGACATAATTGTCAATTTGTAATACAATTAAGATATTCATGTGTATCTAACTGAGCTTAGCCTAATGGCTATCGCCAGCTCATATGAGAGATCGTGAGTTCGATCCGGAGGAGTGCTTATAAAATATTCTTCCTCTGAAAAAGAAAAAAAAATGTTCATGTGCATCATATATAGACCTATGTGTTTTATCGAGTATGGATTATGTCAAAAGCTCGATTCAAATAGTTTGAAAAAATTATTTTTTGTAATAAAGCAGTGGTTACATACTTACATTAACAATATGAGAAAATTAATAATTATTTTTGTATTGATTTTTTTCATTTGTCAATTTTTCTTAAAAGAAAATTTAGAAGGAGGATTTTCATTATAACAATCCTAATTTCACCACTCGTTGCATTAAGGGGGTGTTTGTTAAGTCTGAAAACTGAAAACTAAAATCTAAAAATTGAATGACTAAAACCGAATATGAATTATGGTGAATACGAGATGCAGAAAATATTTAGGTGTTTGATGACAATTTTAAAAAAAGACTTAAATTAAGTTGTATTGACAACTTTGTCCTACCTTAGTTCATTTATATATATGAATCATATATTAAACAAATAATACTACAATAGATAATTAAATAACAAATATTATTAATTAGATTATAAATAGTATAAATATAATAATTTGATTAAATAAATATTATAATATTAATAAATTCTAAATATCATTAAATAAATATTTAAAATTTATAAAAAAAAAATATATAAAATTCAATAAATTGATCAAGCATACATCTTGAAAAAATTGGATAATAGCCAAAGTCTGCATGGCCAGATTAAAACGATAACCAACTTATTTATCTAATTTACTTAAATTAAAAGTCACCTAATATAACCCACAAACATATAAGACACCATCCAGCTGTCAGCCGTCTGATTACACAATGTTAATATGACAAATAGCCACCAAAAAATATCTTTGGAAAAAAGCCAAACCAACTTCGGTTCTCACAGTTAACGAGGATAGCAAATCAGTATTAACATCTGATCTGATACATTGAATAAAATACAAAAATTAGAATTGAAAATACAAAGAATTAACAAAACAATGAAAAAATAATTGACTCTTCATATTAACAATATAGCGACCATACTCGAGTCGTACGCCCACCGAGTTGGAGTAAATAAATCAACAATATCACAGTCGCTTGATCGATGGTTGACCACGAAAAACACATGTTTAAAAACCGGTAGAACACAGCGGTTTGATGAAAATAAAATAGTTCAGCGAAAAGCGTTGACATACAAAATTTAACCATCGTGGCATTTCTAGCGAGCCCAAAACATAAAAATACGCAACAACGAGTCACAAAATGTACCACAAAATATCTTACAATTTCAACATTTCCAAAATCCAAATTAAAAACTATTTACATCAGTAATGAAAGAGAGGGTATGAGGATCTAGCCGCCGTCTACTACTAAATAAAGTCACCGGACACTCGCTTGAACTCAACCTCTTCAAAAAGGGCACTGTCCCGATGCGGAGGTGGGGAAGAGGGAGTAAGGCTCGGCGAACAGTGGAAGCGGATCGCTGGGATGGTAACTTACCCGTATCAGAGATGTAGTATCTGATAAAGGGATAAGCGGATGCGTGGAGTGCGTGGCAATAAGATGAATAAATACGTTTGTACATATATATATATAACAAATATGCTAGCTACTCGGACATCATAACTTGAGAAAAATACAAATGCGTCAATAAGCAGCGTCTTGTAAACTTCGACTTACGTTCTTCGCATGTCATATTTCACATCAAACCAAACAAGTAACGACAAAATTCACCCGACACGTTAATACAACAAAAATAAACAATTCACAAAAAAAGAAACCCGCAATAACATCAAATATGATTCGTCCTTTTTCGGCCGCCCGCCCGAGCATGGCAACATATCGCTTTTTCGGCAATTTCGCCGCGAGGAAACGCCCAACGTCGTCATATCCTTTTCGGCAATTCGCCGCCCGAACACCCAGCGTCATACCAGCGTCCCTGAGTAAGCGGTCCACCGTCCTGCGGACAATGTCAAACCGCGATAGTCTCGATGTAACATCCGTATCCGCAACATGATACAACGGTCGGTACAAAAGCACGCACTCAAAGCAGGAGATACACTCGGACGTCCATAACACAAATATACTCCAACATGAATACAGGGAATACACTCGGCGTAACTTCTTACTAAAGTACATAAGCTTATAGAAATATGCTCAAACATAAATATCCTCGATAACCACGCATGTCGTCTAATGCATTACATACAATCGACAATTTGATCTCGCAGCTATACACCGCGAGCTGAGGATTCGTAACACGGATACATTGTCATAACCAATTTGCAATGCAACACCCAAACATAAATAGGATAACAAGCAGTGATAAATCCTACTTGGCTGATACAGCTGGCAGCCCAGCGATCGTCGATCCTGTATTTGTTCCCGTCGATGCGAGCAGGACATTACAAAAATAAAATCACAACTTCGTAACCATTTGACCGGCTTTATCCTAATTTAAATACCGGACTTTTTAACTGCATTTCGATTTATAAGTACAACCCCTACGTAAAGATTACGGTTATGTTTCAATAACTTAATCTAGATGATAAACACCATTTGCCAGGACTAAATTAGATAATCGGCCTATATCTTTATTGACTGACATTTCCAAATAATGTCGATGAACTTTTCCCCAATCCCAGTTTAAGCTATAACTGCAAACCCCACACAATCCTAAGTTAGATTTCTTACCCCAAAATCCACTACGATTAATTCCAACCTAATTTGTTCCCAACACTTATAATTCATATTTGTATTCCAAAACAATCAAATAATGGTCCATAACTTATTTGCATTAACACTTACATTTAAAGTCAACTCGCGATCACAGTCAATTCCTTTATAAACATGCTCTACCCCCAAATATCGATCATTATCAATCACATATTTATAATTTAGGCCTAGAAAATAATTATATTCAATAATTTACCCAAAAATCCAAGTCAACCCAAAGTTCAAAGTCAACTGCCCTAAAAATATCCAAAAATTTCACATCAAACACCATATTTAATCCAAGAACAACTAATCTACAACACGAGAATCAATTGGGCGATAAAATTCGAAATAAAAGTCAACAAAGTCAAAGTTTGGAGATTTCTAAAATACTCAAAATGTCGCACCCTTTTTTTACATGAGCAGCAGAGGATGATGAGGCTTCTCGAAAATTTTAGCTCAAGCTTGAGGTGAGGAGAAGATTGAAAGAAAGAATCAAAACGAGGGCGCTGAGGTGTTCTTGTTACCATTTGGCGGGAAAAGAAAATGCAATTTTGTTGGGTTTGGCTTAAGTAATGCCTCTTAAGTGGTGGTAATTGGGTTGGGCCCAAAAAGCCCCAACCGGTGAAAATCCGGACGCTTTAATTCGATCGTCATACCGTTTAAGCAATTAGACAAGCTAACTTCCGGACAAAATCATTCACGAACATAAAATATATTTTAGTGGGTTTAATTTCACGGAAATAAATTAAAAATCTCATATTTTTGAGGTTATTCTGTTCTGCAGTCGTCGGTTATTACACAATCTGATACATTGAATAAAATAAAAATTAAATTGAAAGAATAATACATCCGGTATTATATAAATTGAATAAGAAAGGATAAAATTATTAAGCGTGATAAATTGGAAGAAGAATGTGTAGGTAAAATAATGAAGTTATTTTTCTTTTATGGTTAGAATTGGGTAAGGAGGAGTGGTATTTGATTAAAGAACAAAAAAAATAAGCTAGATTTTCACTTAATTTTTGTGGGATTTTTAATAAATTACCTAATTTATTAAGTATTTAAAATAATTCATTAACAAACAAGCTTAATAAATTAAATACTAGAATAATTAAATTTAAATGTTTAATAAATTTAAAACATCAGTCCAAAAACTAAACAGTGAAGATACCCGACAATAAAAAAGTGATCTGAGTTGAATCTGCATCAGTGATGAAGAACAAAAGAAAGTGTGGGAATTTACACAAAAGCTCACCGACATGATGCATCAAAGACAACAACACGTGAGTACTCACTCTTGGATTCAATCAAGATAATTAATTAAGTACTGAAACAATCTAACCATAGATTCAGAGCAGTAATGCATGATGGAGTATGTGATATGAGACTTTTAATGTGATTTATTTGGATAGTGTGGTTTATAAATTATTATGTCAGTTCGAATGTGATTTATAAATGTGTATTTGACGAATAGTAGTCGCAAATCCCTCATTATAAAAAAAAACAGTGATGGTGGATTTTAAGATGGGATCACAGATGAAAGTGTGCATGAGCCAAATTAAATTGAAAGTCTTGTTCGTTTGATTCGATTTAAGTGAAATCGAGTCTCGAACTGACCTTTATTGGTGTTAATTACAATAATTTATAAAAGTAAATTATAGTGATATAGTAGTTAATTTTGAAATTCAAAATTAACAAAAGTCATTGTCTCCGTAGATCTAACTTTCAATCCAGAAGCAATCATGAAATATGAAAAATATTTGGTAACCATAGCTTTGAAGTTGTTTCCCCCAATATAGTGGTACAACAAAGTAATTAAAATCGTTTTATGGAAGCAAAGAAGCCTTTGGGTTCCACCTGCCACTTGTGTATTAGTATCTTTAGCATCATGTATGAAATATGATGTCGGCCTATACAAAATACTCTTCTATCAAAATTTTTAGGGCAACCTCTCTTATACGGAATAAATAATTATGGAAGTGTAATGGAAAGAATAATTTTATTATTTATTTAAAAGGGTACAAAATAAAATTATTTTGTAGGGAAACTGAGGTATATATAGGTTTATCCAATTACTTGAAAATGATCGATTGTTAGTATAAATCTTATAGCGTTCTTATTTATTTATGAGATAATAGAACATTGAGCATTTGATTTAGTGTGATGTGAGGCTTGAGCTCGACAATTCTTACGATTTGAGGCACGGCTTGATTTGATTTGATTTGATTTGGCTTGGATATGAGCTACATGTCTTTGGACTTGTATAGAAATTCTATGAAATTTGAATATGTGTCCGATGTGATGGGTAAAGGCTAGTGCGGACACGGATATGGTCAGAGCCGGGAGGCTGCTTGTGTATTCAGGTGGTTGTCTTGAACGTCTTGGTCTTTGAGCTTTGTCTCGATTACATTTTGAGCTTGATGGACTTCACTACTTGAATGTCTTGTAGTGCAGTCTTCACTGTTGTGATTCAGGACTTAGGGATGTTCCCCAGTAGGATTGTGTAGTTGTCTTCTTCTTTCTGGTGAGTATTTGTGCTACTTGTCTTGTTAAGGACTTTAACTTGAGGCTACCTTTTGGGCACGATTTTGAATAGAGCTCGGCGCGTGGGCGTATGGAGTGATAGCAAGCAAGTGTTCATGCGAGATTTATGAATAATGGGTGATTAGCTTATTCATGAATTATTCGAGCGTTCTTGAAGATATGTGTCGATTCTGCCCATTAATCCTTCATTTCGAGCGCTATTTAGGACACTTGGAGGTGTTTTTGACCCACTGTGTGGTGTTTCTATTTGGTGGTTTTTAAAAGATTTAAGCTTAAAGAATTTAAGAGGTGTCCTACATATTTCTCAGTATTTTTTGTATATTTTACGAATGAGAATGGGATATGAATTTGAGAAATTTAGGGGGTATCTATATGCTTCTAGGCTTTGAATGCCCCTTCGATTGGTTGGTTTGATTTCGGGTGGATCGCGTCTTGCTTAGTTGAATTTTGAGGCAGATGAGCAGTGGATATTTAGGCGATAATTTCCATGAGGAAATCAATAAGAGCGCCTATTCTCATGAAAAAGATTTCGGATCTTTTTAAAATGTCGAATATATTTTAAAATGATAGCCGAACTTTTGGAGTTGATTTTTGAGCCAAACATAAAAGCTTTTGGGTCTCGTTTGAGCAGGCTTTTAGATTCAATTTTTAGCCACTAGAATTTGATTTTATCTGATAAGGTGTGGATTTTTGCGTGAGCGCAGAATTTAATGAGCGTTTAATTCGGGGCTATTTTCCGCACTTATTGTCTGCAGGAGTTTCACATTAAATTTAGGGCTCGATTAAACCTAACCAGTGTCATTTTAGTGGCTCAATTTTAATTAATTTGATTAAATCGTCTTAATCATTTTTAATTAAAATTTAATAAATTTTCACTCGGAAGAAATATTATTATATGTGTTCTTCTCCTGATTAAAGGTGTTTTATATTAGCTTTATTCTCATCAAAAGATTGTTTAATTTTTTCTTTTCAAATGAAAATAATAAAGTGTAGTCTTACAAGTTTATTAACTTGGATAATAATGAGTGCATCTACGTAAATTAAATTTTAGCAATTTCTCAATCAAACATATCGAACGGATGGTGAGTAGAAGCAAACCAAAATCGTTTGATCATAAAATTAGCTCAATGTAACACGAACCAAGATTGTAACATGAAAGTTGATTCGAGCCGGTCGAGTCGATTTCAGTCTTTTTGCATCCTTTGGAATCGATTTGAGTCGTTTAGAGTCGTTTCTTTTGATTAATTTCGAGTATCGAGTCGATACGAGTATACGATTTGAATTCGAAACAGAGTCGAGTACACATCAACTTTTTCCTATTTCTAGCCGGATTTAAATTGGGATCCGAATCAGTATAATCAAGTTTCAGATTGACTCGAAATAGAATTGGATCGATTACATATAAACGAAACCGGGACCCGATTCGGTACCGATAATGGCTCTTAATGAGGATTGGTGGCGGATTTAATTTAATAAGTGTAAGTTGCTGCATTGGTCAGGGAAGTTGCGTATTAGGAAACACAATGGGGTAGAGAGCTCTAAAGTATATTTTGGCCCACTGTGGGCTGTCGAGTAAAGTTAAATATTAACAAAAATATTAAAATAAAGATCAAATTATAACCAAATATGACTTTCGATATCGTTTGTCTTTCACGTTATCGTTCTTGAAAGCTAGGTATCTGGCTTTCTTTATATTTCACTACGCCATAACTATCAATTATCTCCTTTCACTGAGGCCAATAAAGAAAAAATTGGACTGGTGATCCTCACGTGGACGCAGAATCTGATACCTCTAGACTCTTGACATCACTCCACGTGTCAAGGTCATTCTGCTTTTATATAATCTAGTATCTGCCTTGTCTCCATCAAGCTCAATTCATAACATCCTTTGTATTTTCATTTCTTCTTCTTCTTCTTTTGTAACCAGAAAATATGAATCGTTTTTGGACTGTGCTCACCAATCTTCATGTAGTTGCTGGGTAATTTTCAAGAAAAATACCGAATTCACATAGTTTTTTCTTTATGAAAATAGTTTTTTTGTAACTAACCTTTTTTTTTCTTGTGTGGGTTAATATGGATGCAGGCCTGTTATGATGTTGCTCTACCCTTTGTGAGTATTTAGCTCCTTTTTTCATTTTTGAAAAATAAAGAACATTAAAATCTACTACTTACTCCACATTTTTTTTATTTGTCGTTTTAGTTTAAATTTTTTATTTTAAAATATTTGTCACTCTACATTTTTAATATATATTTTGAATATCTTTTCATTCTACTACTCCTTAGAAAATTATCTTTCTTTATATTTTTATTATAATTTTTAATTATTTTTTTACATGAAATTATGTAGCTTTAAATAATAATTATTTTATATTTTAAATGTAATTTTTAACTAAATTTTTTTTTGTTAAAAGGACAAATAAAAAAATAAATGGAGGGAGTAGTATATAAAATATTTTATTTTCTAAAAACTTATTTAAGTAACTAATTTGTGGGTTTTGATATATAATGTGTTGGTTTAGATATGCGTCAGTTTTAGCCATAGAGAGCAAATCAAAAGTGGATGATGAACAATGGCTTGCTTATTGGATTTTGTACTCATTCATCACTCTCATGGAAATGGTCCTTCAACCCATCTTGGAATGGTGAGTAAATTACAATCTCAATTAATTTATGCTTATTATAATAACCGAATATTTAGCATTTAAACCCATTTATGCAGGATAAATTTCATTTTTGCTTGCGTAACGTCACTTTAATAGCGCATTTCACAAGTGCTATCTAAGTTAATGCTTTTTTATAGTTAAAATATTACTATATTTCCTACCATAAGATTCAAACAACCCTTTAATGAGATTTATTATTTGAACGTTGATGCTTTTCGAAAATTGATCAAGCATCAATTTGATGATAGCTCAAACGTTACACCATTTGATTATACCATTTGATTATCTCAACGAAGTTAATGCTTAAATAGGGCTTTTCGACAATTATTTAGAAGTAAAGAAAAATTAAATAATTTAAAAAATAAACTCGTACAACACTTTTAATAGAAGAGCTATTTTTATGTATCCCTTATGTGGCGCTTTTATATAGCGCTATTGAAGTAACTTTGTAACTAGTATTAAAGTTTTGATAATATTTCGTTCAATTGTTTGTTTAGGATACCAATTTGGTATACACTAAAGTTGGCATTCATGGCATGGTTGGTTTTACCACAATTTCAAGGAGCAGCTTTCCTATATGAGAAATTTGTGAGGGAGAAAGTGCTCAAGAAATATGGTGGTGGATTTGGTCTTAAATCTGCTATTGGCAAATCCAAGAGCTAATTATCTACTGGATTCTAAATAGTTGCCTTCTGATGTAGAGTCTTAGAGTAATATCTTTTTATTTGTGTTCTTCTGTATTTTTTGTTTTTTGTTGTTGTTGTTGACTTGTGGTAGACTAATTGTGACATTTGATAACCCAGTGCATGAAGAAATAAACCCATAAAAGCTTCAAGTGCTTTCCTGCTAGAATATTATTCCAATTTTGATTCTTTTCGATTGATTATTGATTTAGCATTGCAAATAAAGTGGAAAAGCAAATGATGCACTTTACAGTATTTGAAAATACTTGCTAGAAATTATTGGCTTAAGCATGAGTAGGCAGAAATGTGAATCGTATGTTACATTTTGGATTAAATTTTATGTTACATTTATTTAATATTGTGACGTGTGTCTTATCTGTTTTTTTTTTTTTTATAATAATCGATGATATATTGATAACAAAAAAATATCTGCCGGGTTAGAAGTATCCAAAATACATTTTCCTAGAGGCATGAAAATATGTATCATACCACCTAAAAGAGCCTTCAGCCTTAATGCAAGGAGTATATTAAAGGAATAATAGAACACCCTATCTATTCATATTTCTAAAATGGTGAGTCTAACTTAATGAACCGCTCTTTTTATTCGGCCCAAATGTCTCCAACAAACCATAAATTGAGTGCCCAACTTGGCCAGGAGGAGCTCAAACCACCTTATCTTCAATGTATTTACTGAGTGAAGCCTCATAAATAAGCATCCCCTAAGTGTCTAAAACGTTTGAAGCCAACTTATCACCCCAACTTCGGTCTTGTCACCCAAAGGTAGGGGAACCTTCTGACTCTCTCCTCTCCTTTGAGGATTGGGTAAGTCAAAGAGTCACCACCTAAGGAGTGATGGGCCTGGTCAACTCATACATGCATATCTCGGAAGCCTTGGGTGTTGACTTAACTCCGGTGTTTCTTGAAACGAGTTGAAATAGCTGATACTAAAGGTTGCCCGGCTTGATAGGGTTTTCGTGGTTCTCTCCGCGTGATTTGTTCCTTTGATGCAGCAATCCGTAAGCAAAGAATCCATCTTGAAAAGATGTCGGTGGGAGTTTTCTTAACTCTACGATTTCGAATAGAATCTAGAATAAGCCCAGCCTTTGAACGGATCCGTGATCCACTACAAATAACGTGACGAAACTACAATCAATTGTAAGTCCCATTCCCACCGAGTTTGCACTTTTGTTCACTTGCATCTTCTTTTTTACAAGATTAGTTGTTGTTGGTAGTGTGAGGAAATTGTATCGATAGTGCCGATGAAATGTGATCATGAATGCGATTTAGTCTGAGAAGTAAGTTGGACTGTTGCAAATTTAGTCCCCATAATTGTACATTTGGTTAGAGTATTTAGTCCTAAATTAAAAGTTGTCGTTAAGTGCGCGTTTTCCGCATGAGTTGTGCTCAATTTGAGGTTAAAATGCAATTTTGAAGACTTTTGCACTTTGTTTTGATGTTTTTCCCTCGAGCATTAATTTCGACCGCGTTAATTAGTCGGCCGGGGTCAACCGGTTCCGCCAGCTAAACCGGAGAAGAAGGCTTTGCCGGGGCTAGCTACTTTTCGGCCAAATTTCGGGTTAAAAACACTTTCTGGGTGTATCATTTTCTTTAAATAAAAACATCATTCTAAGCCAAAAATCATTAGCCAACGCTTCCTTGCAACCGGTTGGCGGACCGCATGCAATCTCCAGGA
Organism: Lithospermum erythrorhizon; assembly: GCA_019722365.1. NCBI lineage: Eukaryota > Viridiplantae > Streptophyta > Magnoliopsida > Boraginales > Boraginaceae > Lithospermum > Lithospermum erythrorhizon. The sequence continues at coordinate 54,537 of JADFUC010000388.1, read as the reverse complement.
AACACCACTTTTGGGCACTCTTGTTCATAAGCAGTTTCAAGCAAGAAAACCTTGAAAAACACACCGGCGAGGCAAGAACCGCCCGACTCATCGAATCTTGAGGAAAAATCATTAAAGAACATAAAGCCTTCAAAGTAGAGTCTTTGAGTTGTTTCAAGATGAACTTATACCCCTCAGGCCTTCATGATGGAAGCTGTATATGAGCACAGGGGACTGAAATTGCGTGATCTTGACTTCTTATCAATAATGTAAGGGAAGAAAATATGCGGGATCGGCCCGGCCACCACCGGGCCGTATATCTACAATTGCCTTGAAAGGAAGCGGGAACATACAGATACTTATGAATCCTCCTTGAGTGAAAGAGGCTTTGCTCTAATGATTGCATTAAGTCTAAATAGGCCTTTTCATTCAGATGGGTTTTGCTAATCATCAGCTTTATTAGAGATCTGAGAATAATTTAGCCATCATAAGAAAAACTAGAAGGCAAAAATAGCTCAAAAATTGAAGAAATATCTGAAATCATAATTGAGATAACACTGACTGATAAAGACAATTCGGTTTCTCTCTAATCAAATATAAACAGATCATAATCATATTTGGCATCCTCGCCCTTCCAAGCCAATATACGCCCATATTTTTGTCTTTATACACATTATGAAACTCATACCATGTCTCCCAGTCGTAAGCGGTGAATCGAATCTACACTTGAAGTCCAGATTTGAGAATAATTGATACTCTAGAAAGATTCTAAAGTTGAAAAGTACTTTAGAAAATTCTAGAAAGAAAAATCCCTTTTAAAATGATCTATTTTTATAAATTGATTGAAAAATAGAAAATAAAATGTGTCCTTATCTTAAAAAGGAGTATTAGGTAAAGTGTTACATAAATTGTATTACATGATTGGAATTCGGCAAAAACTAAATGATCAAGATTCAAGAATATATCTAGAAATGGGATGGGCCTTCTCTATTAGGCCACTAGACCAGTCCATTGGTTCAACCCATATCCAATTTATCAGTTTGATGGGCTCAGATTTGATCAGCTTATTATCCTTCCAGAAGACCAGAATCCAGACCCTCACAGTTTCATGGACCTATTATCTGTAGTTCAGCACCCATTCCAAAGATATGAAATATTGTGCAATTTCCATTTCAATACTGTAATTCTTGTTGGAGACAAAATATTATTTTATACATTCTTTAAAACATTTACTTTAACTGTTATATTAGTTAGAAATTTTTATATTCGTTATTTGTAATACTCATCGCTAATTTAAAAAAAAAAATACTGTAATTAGATTTAAGGACCATCATCTAGAAGGATAACATACAGTATTTGATTATGAAGTTGAGATGCACTATAAGTGTCTTAAGTATGGTAGTTGTAAAATTCTATAATCACAATAACTATTTTACTAGTACAAACTAAAGCTGGAAAATGACAAAACAATTCAAGTAGAAAATACAAAAAGTACCAAATTGAATGTTTATCCACCCATTTGCTCCCAAGTCAGAAGGTTATATGAAGGAAATAAACATGATTAAATGGACATAGCACATTATTGGGAATTTACGTCCCACTTTACAAGTCTATTTACTTGAATAAAGGATGATAATCAATATATAAATTTGATAGAATATTGGTAAAGTGTAAATAAAAGTCAAGTATAGTTGTACACTAAAGTAATTATGATATGAAAGTCGATTCGTGGTAAATATTTGGATCTATTATGACATAAAACATAATCATGAGCACTCAACGGACCTTTTTAATTTTGTTTGAGGGGCTTTGAGCCTTTGAATTCAGGCAAAAAATGACTTAGTTGAAGATTTAGTACAAATTTCACAAAGTTTATACACAAATTTAATGTTAATTTAACGGCTTAGAATGAAAATCATATTAATGGAGCAATACATTATTCAAAGTAGAATTATATTAAGTATTTATCTTAGCCACTATATAAGTAGGAAATGCACCAATAGTTCATAATACATCATTAGTAACTTTTTGTTTCGTGATTAAAATCTTTAATCAGTAGTCTACGATCTCATTTTCTGAATTTATATTTTGAAAATAAATTTAAATTTTCGTACTTATAAAAATGTGAATTGTGTTTCTTGAATTTTAGCATTCTTAATTCTTATATTCTGCTTATTATAATATTTTTTATTGGTGGAAAAATATGTTTCTAAAATTTTCATTAAAAATGACTTTTATAACAATTTAATAATTAATCAGTACTAAATTTTTGCCTAAAAATTCTATAACAATTCAAACTTAGTTGAAGTTATTTATTCTATTATAATATGTGGAAGAGTTTCCTTTAGCATTTAAATCCGATTATATAAAAATCTTTCAGCATGTTCTGAAGCGGATAAAAGTTATTTGACATAAAGGCGCTTTTGATTTTTAAATTTTATCATATGATAAGTAAATTTTATTTTAATGAAACAAATTAGTCTTCTCGTACTAAATTTTTGTATGATAATTATTCATTATAAATTATTTTTTAAAATCTAATCAAAAAATTCTTATTAAAAATATATGTTCGTATTATGTGATATTTTTATATTATATTTCAATAATTAAAGAAAAAAAAATGTCAAGTTATATCTAATACTCATCCCAATAGATTGTCGAGAGTTTATATTTGGATTTTCCTGAATTAAATGTTAATTAAAATATTTTTTATTTACGTTGTACTTAGAGTGAAAATTATCAAATAATAATATTTTCATATGCTTTAATATTGACATTAAATTTTATTCAAATAAAAATTATGTTTATCGATGAAGGCGTAAAAATTTATCAATTTGGAGCACTTAAATCAAGCATAACAATCATTTAGTATGGAGAAAGTAATAGATTTGGATATTTTATTTCAGAAATTTAATTTTTTTATTATAATATGTATAACATGCTAGTTTTATGTTTGAATAAAATATCTTTATCTCTAAATTATAGATGCGATAATTGATCAGATTGAATTCAATATATGAAAAAAAAATTTAAAAATCAATTTTTCACTATTTAATATGTATTGATTAGTAATTAGTAAACTAAATAAGAGTATATCGTCTGATAATACTTATATTAGGTGTCATTTCTATATAGCAGAATATAATTTATCGATATTATGGTCTAAGCATGCATGAATATGTATATTATAGGTATATGATGAACATTCGATGTATAAATTGGTACCTTCATCTTCTATTTGAATGACTTTTTGTAACCTTTTATATTAAAGTTGTTATTTATGTCAAAATTTTAAGAGTTTCCATTATCAAGTACTCCACTTAGTTCTAAATGATTGTCGCTTTTTGACTTTTTTGATAGTTGTACTTTTAAACTTTCACCTTAAATATATTTATTTTTTATGTATAAAATTTGATAAAAAAAATATATCAATGAAAAAAATTTGAAATGTATTTTTTCGTTGATATAGTTTTTCATCGGTATTATACAATAAATAAAAATATCTACTGGTCGAAAGTTTAAAAGTATAGCAAAAATCGAAAATTAACAATCTTTTAGGAATAGTGAAATAATATTAATCACATGCTACTATTGTGGTTTTAACCTTTTTATTAAAAATTATTACTTAAGATATAATTTTTATAAGAGGCATTTCATCTTTATTCCATTGATTTGCAATATAATTCATTTGGAGTTCGAACAAGGACATCTAATGTGTGGCCTCTTTGGTTGTTTTGCGTGGAAATTTAAAATTGAAGGAGAATTTCGTAAAAAATATTATTAGTCGATCATCCGATTAAAAATATGTTAAAATGAATACACAAAGTAAAATTGAATAGTAGAGACTATGAATAATTTATACTACTAATCAATTGAGAAGTGATGTTTTCTAATAATTAAAATATTAATAATTGATAACTTCGTGAGTTAATAGATTAACTTCTTATTAAGTATTAAATGCATATTTTATCTTTACTTAGCATCATAATATTATGATTGGAAGGAAATGCAATCGTCAGCATCTTTACGGTTTGAGGATGATACATCACATACATTTGGCATATATATACTTTATAATCGCCGTACATCCCACTTTTTAATTAATTTTATTTATTTATCTAGAGTGCATGTTTAATGATTCAAAGGTATGCATTAAATAATAATATATTTTATGTAGAACTATTTCTATTATATTATAATAGGTGTTAGTTAAATAATCATATATTTTGTGTAGAATTATTATTATTATTTATTATATTATTATCTCGAACTATTGTTATTATTATTATAATATATATTAGTTAAATAATTGTATATTTTGTGTGGCCAGAATTATTATTATTATTATTATTATTATTATAATTATTATTTAATTCCATGCGTATATGAATTTTATATATTAGGATCATGTGAAATTTAAATTATACTTTTTAAATCATGCAATTTAACGACGTAAAAACAAATAATTGATGATACTCTATTGATGATCAATTTGTCAATATATTTAGTAAAAGACTCAATTATTAATGTAATATTTGTATCTGCTGTGACATCTCGGGAGGATCAATTTGGTATCTACTCTATGGACAACATATTTTATTGTAATTTTTTTATATTATATTTAAAGAGTTATTAAGTGATCAAACATTACTTCAAAAATAAAAAAAAAACAATTAGAAAAAATTCGAAGGAGTGTAAGTTTTTATACAGGTTTAAAATGATTTCAAATTAAACATAAAAAATGTATAAAATATTTAAAAATCGGTGCGTAATAGTGCGTTAGATCTCTTTACTAGTATAGTAAAAAGAGGCAAACTTGTCACTTCAAAGTTCACACCACTAATTGAACTAGCATTAATCTTATACTTAGAATTTATCTTCTAATTAGCCAAATTTCATATTATATTATTTATTAATACCCACATCTTATCTCAATGTAATGCACATATTGCTTGACAAATTGATCAATCAAACACATGATCCAATCATAATTGAAAATCATTCACATTTTGTTAGCCAAAATTTGGACGCCAACGACCTTAACAACCAATTGTCACCGTGTCAAAAAAACAACCCAAACAATTCATATAGACTGATAGCAATTTGGTTTAACCAGTTGCCTACTTCAACTATACATGAAATTGTTGAATATTCAAAATGATTTGTTATTCCCTCTCTTAATAAAACCAAAATAATCACTTTAATAATGTACCCTTTGAGTATGAAATCATACTTTGTAGTAAATTATTGACTAGCTATCCCTTTCAATGATCAATCTTAGTTAACCAAAATTTGTCACAATTTTGTAAATTTTTGTACTATCTTCTCTATAAATGTCTAGCAATAACATGTATTTTAAAATACTCAATCAGTTGAAAGAAAATCAGGGTATTGATTGAAATACTTTTATTCATATTTTTTAAAGGTATTCTTGAATTTTTTTAAGTACATTTAGTGTTATTCACAACATTTTAATGAAGTGCATTTGCATGAATTATATACACACTAACTGAATTCTTGAAGTTTTTTGGTTCACAATTATTGTTTTTGTTTTTTCACTCATTTTTTTGGTTGCAACTTTTAGGAAATATATTCAAATGGTGCTCATTGTTAAGCAATTAGAGCCAACATTGGTTAGTCCAAAAGAGGAGACACCAAAAGGGTCATACTTCCTCTCTAATCTTGACCAAAATATTGCTGTCATTGTCCGTACAATTTACTCCTTTAGATCAGAGGGAAAGGGTAATGAGAATGCTGCACAAGTGCTCAAGGATGCATTAGCCAAGATTCTTGTGCCATATTATCCGATGGCGGGGAGGTTAACGATTAGCCCAGAGAGGAAGCTTATAGTTGATTGCACAGGGGAGGGTGCAATCTTTGTCGAGGCCGAGGCGAATTGTACTATTGAAGAGATAGGGGACAACACCAAGCCTGATCCTGCTACTCTTGGGAAGTTAGTTTATGACATTCCTGGTGCCAAAAGTATTTTGGACATGCCACTTCTAGTTGCTCAGGTAAGCAAATGTAGTTATGAAATGCTATAATTTACTAAAATATTCAGCTTGAGCATGCATCATTAAGCTATAGCCAATTTAGGATGTCCAGTTTGATATGTTTGTTTTATAAAGTTTGAAATTGAGTAGAAGACAAACTAGTAAGTTGTTTGCTAGTTGCTACTTTTAAGTAATCTAACATTTAGGCCAAGAGCAATTAGTTTTCTTGAGGGTTGAAAATGCATATTATCCTTGATTCCTTGTTGGTTCTCACCAACTCTGCCCTTTGCATTATTGCATAGTACTTAAGATAATAAACCCAATGAAGAGAGTGTTTAGTTATCATTTTTCTTGAAAAATTAATGGCGGTTCTAGAATTCAGACGGTATAAACGAAAATTTTAACTAGTCATCTGAGCATGTTATATATCATTGATTGACATCATTCTCGTACAAAAGAAAGTTAGTGTACAATCTATATGGTTAATAAATGGTTCAAATCTTTGACTTACGAAGAATTGTAAAAGAAAATAGGTTGTTACTCCATCATGTTTTGTACTCTCAATTTTTTGTTGTTTTTTTACTATTATGTTTGACTTGGTAATATGTACTGATCATTCATTGTATATACTAATTCAGGTAACAAAATTCAAATGTGGAGGATTTGTTCTTGGCTTGTGCATGAATCATTGCATGAAAGATGGAATTGCAGCAATGGAATTTGTCAATTCTTGGGCTGAAACTGCTAGAGGATTACCTATCAAAACGCCTCCAATCATGGATAGGACAATACTAAAAGCAAGAAACACCCCAAAAGTAGAATTCCCTCATCATGAATTTGCAGAAATTGAAGACATATCAAACACTTCAGAACTCTACAAGGAAGAACTTCTTTATAGATCATTCTGTTTCACCCCTGAAAAGCTCGAAAAGCTAAAAAAGTTGGCGATGGAAGACGGGGTGCTAGCCAAGTGTACATCATTTGAAGCACTGTCAGCATTTGTTTGGAAATGCAGGACTCAGGCTTTGAGCCTGAAACCTGAACAAAAGACGAAACTCCTTTTTGCAGTAGATGGCCGATCAAGATTCAATCCACCTATCCCTGAAGGATACTTTGGCAATGCAATAGTGCTAACAAATTCACTATGCAATGCTGGTGAAATGGCCTATAACCCCCTTTCATTCACTGCGAAGTTAGTCCAAGACGCGGTGAAAATGGTCACAGATAGTTACATGAAATCAGCAATTGATTATTTTGAAGTGACAAGAGCTAGGCCTTCTTTGGCATCAACACTTTTGATCACAACATGGTCTAAATTGGAGTTTTACATGGCGGATTTCGGGTGGGGAGAGCCTCTTCAATCTGGACCTGTAGCTTTGCCTGAGAAAGAAGTCATTCTGTTTCTTTCACATGGAAAAGAGAGGAAAACTATCAATGTGCTCTTGGGGTTGCCTGCATCTGCTATGGAAACTTTTGAAGAGCTAATGCAGATATTCTAAATTGATTATAGTAGTACTATTTCTGTTTTTGTTGTTTTTTCTGTGAATTTATGTAATCTTGTAATTTGTTGCTGCAGTGTTTTTCATTGGTTTTATTATTTACATTTATATTCTTACAAAACTACCTACATTTCTTTCCAAAATAATTGTCAACTTTGATTTTCAATAAACATTTTTTTAATTAATATATGTACGTTAATATGTTAATATTAATTTACATTGAACATAATAAAAAATATTTTTTTATTTCACCAAATATTACACAACATATAGAGCATATTATATGTCATATTTCATATCTTAATACATCACATCTCAATCATAACATAACAAGTATAAAATTACAGTACTTCAATTATTTTTAATAAATCGATCGTTTCAGATATTGTGCCACTATCCCATGCAAATGACACCTTGTAGGACCTATACAAAAAATATTCTAAGTGTATAATTTAGGTAATAATCAGCATAGTTCAAAGCATAACAATTCTTTTTTTGAAATGAAGCTAATATTTATTCGATAAGATATTGTTGTCCACTTATCTCATAGCCCGCCAATGACATGAACATATAAAATAGATTGAAAGTTCGATTTGACGTTAAAAATTCAACTCAAACCTGTATTCGATTAGTTCAAGATGTTAATGGGTTAATCAGCCCAACACTCTAATCCATCACCTACATTTAATTAATTTTAATCAATATTTTAATTTAACTCTTTAATATTTGACTATTAATTTTAGATTTGTTAAAAGTATTTCCTTATATTATTCATCTATACTCTTAATAATATTTTTAAAAATTAACTGACGATCGAAGTTTAATATAGAAATGAAAATGTAAATTAATTGACGGAAGAGGTAACGTGATGGCATGCGATCATAATATCGAATTTTTAAGTTCAAATCTTCTTTACAATAACACTATCCAAAATCCACAAATTACGAGCAAGCTGTGATATTAATCAGAATGCCGAGCTCGAATTTTTTACTATAACAATCATCCAAAAGACTACAAATTAGTTAGGTCTTTCTATTTCCCGTTTCCCACACAACCCCACTCCACCCCACTCCCACCCCAAATTTCACCCCACCCCAGGTCTGTTCACTATTCTTCACTCAATTTCATTTTTTAATTTATATTATTCATTAATATATATAGTTTAAGTTTAATTTAGGATTTTTTAATTTATGTTTATTTAGGGGTTTATAATTTCGATTTTAATAAAAACTCTGTTATTATGTTGCTTTAAAGATTTCATTTTGATTAGTCAGGTTTTATTTTGTTGCCTTCCATATTTAGGTTTAATTATTTTATATGTTTAGTAAATTTTTCGAAAAAGTATGGAATCGAACTCTAACGTAATTTTTTTGAATTAAAGTTGTGTGCATTTTGTTGATTTTGACATTTTGTTGAGGATGTAGGTAGTATACAAAAAGCTGGTATTTTTTTTAAAATAATTTAATATTGAAGTTATAATTTTGATTTTATATGGAAGTATATGTGTTAATTAAGACTGTTTATTAGTTAATTTTGACAATTGAAAATGAAATTGGACAATAATTTTGATGGAGGTAGTATACGAAAAAGATGGGTTTTTTAAACGTAATTTACTATTAACGTGATAATTTTGATTTAAATTAGAGTTATGTGTGTCAATTAAGAGTTTAAGACGGTAAATTAGTACGGAGTAGTTTAGACAATTGAAATTGAAACTAGACAATCTTTTTGCGATGGATGTAGTATACAAAAAAGATGGAATTTTCAAACCTAATTTACTCTTAATGTGATAATTTTGATTTAAATTAAAGTTATGTGCGTCAATTAAGATACATAATTAGTTGTTTTGATTATAGAAAATGAAACTAGACAATCTTTTTGAGATGGAGGTAGTGTATTTGTGTATGTTTGTTCGTTGGATTTTACATTTACGATTGTTGATCACATGTTCTTGATGTGAATGATTAGGGAAAATGTTGAGAATTGCAGCTGCCAAATTGGCCTTGAGAGCTACTTTTTCTTCGGTAATCGAATTTTGCTAATCTCTTTATGTTTATTTAGGCTTATGAGGCATTGGCTTTTGTTGGGTATTTCCTGATCTGAGGGAATTTAGCATATACAACCGCATTTGTTTTGTTTATATAGTACTACCTGCATCCGAAAAAGATTGTTACTTTTGACAATTGAAATCAAACTTGGCAGTATTTTTGGGATGTTGGTACTTGGTAGTACTACTTATTTGGTGTTTCGTCATTGATTTTATACTCGTTGTGTACTATGTTATGTAGAGAAGTAGATTGTTTCCGTATTGGTAACTAGCTTTTCCTATTTGTTGGTTTGTTTTGACTGGCCTCTGTTGGTTTCTCCAGATTCGTATAATGAGGAAATGTACTAACTACTAACTATTTGGTTGATTTAGAAAGAGAGAATGAAATATCAATATGATCAAGTTGCAGAAAATACTTGTAGAATTTCCTAGTTATACCCGACTTCTCTGTTTAACGATTTGCCAAAATATTTTGAGCACATGCATGGAAAAGGCTTTCAACATGAGCACCATCTACTCCCGTCGCTGATCAACAATCAGTGTCTTCACGCTAGCCATCTTTCTTGGAATTCCATATTATTTCCTATCAATTACTTTACATTATTGCTATCCTATAACATATGAAAAAACTTTAATTAGTTTGAGTTCTTCTGTTCTGTGAGCCTTTCGTGTATGTAACCCAATACATGGTTTGTGCAGGTTGGTGAGCACCAGGGAGCATACAAGGTCAGTTCGCATTAAATAAATGGCTACATTGTTCTTCTAAGCCATCTTGATAATCTCTTCTATCAATCACTTGATTTACTATTTGTTATAGATTACCAAGGGGCTTCTTGAAAAGTACTGTCCAAAGCAGGTCATCAGTACACCTATCAGAGAGGTTACTATTCTCTTCAGAGTTTTGTAAGATGCTTTTATGATATGCAATCATTTTTCTCAAATATGTTTGTATCTTGTAGGCTGGGTATGCTGGTATCGGAGTCAGTGCTGCTTACCATGGTTTGCAGCCCAACTTTTCAATGCAGCTCAGACCTTTATATCCTTCCACTTCCATCTATAATACATTTTTCATTGTTATGACTAAATATTGTAGCATGCATATCCACATACTGCTCTCCCTTGTGCTACTATATCCCTCATGAAGGTTGATTAGCTGAATTGCTATTTTCAATCTTTCTAGCTCTTAAGATGTGAAATGGGGGCATGCAGAGCTTACTCTTCTTCAGGAGAAGAGGTACGTAGAATATGCCTAGTTGTTGGTTTGTTTGAATGGCCTCATTGTTAGTTTTTCCAGATTCTTATCATGAGGAAATGTGCCAAGTATTTGGTTGATTTAGAAATGGAGAATGAAATATCAATATGATCAAGTTGCTAGAAAATACTTGTAGCATTTCCTAGTTATATACGACTTCTCAGTTTAATGATTTGCCCAGATATATTGAGTGCATGAATGGAAAAGGCTTTCAATATAAGCACTATCTACCCTTATCACTGCACAACAATCAGTATCTCCATGCTAGGTCGCTAGCCATCTTTCTTTTAATTCTACATATTATTTCCAACAAAACTTTACCTTATTTCTATAAGACTATAACATCAGAAAAACTTTAATTGGAATATATACTACATGTATCTTCGAATATGGTTTTAGTTTGTGCAAAGGCCAGGCCCACCAGCTGATGATCGTCTACAACTATGGATTCATAACTCTCATTGACCAGCCTATAACCTTCTTGCTGAAAGGACAGTTGAAAAAACACAAGAATTATATAGTTTTATGTGTTCTTTAATGCATATATTCTTATTTATATACAATACTGTTCGATGGATGTATGCTATTTTATTTGTGGAGCACTATCTTATGAAATTCTTAGTTATCAGCACTTCATTCATTGGGTTCTTTTTATTCCTCCTTGAACTAATATGTGATGCAACCAGGCTGCTCAAACCCTCGCTAAGGATGGACTCAGCACAGAGGTAAACTCAATTCATTTGCCCATTTACATACTTGGTGACTGGTGAGAGTTAAATTTTAGTTCACTTTGGCTTATGTTTTCTTCTGGAAATATACAAGGTTATAAATCGGCGATTGCTCCAGCCTGTTGATACAACCACAATCAAAGCTTCTGAAAGGAAACCAAACTGTAATTTGTCGGAGAAGCGAAATATACAAGATCACAAACGTAGATTGCTCGCTGCCAAATATGAATTGAGACGAAACCTTTATAAAGCACTTTGTACAGATCCCGATCTTCCTAGTGATATGAGGGACAAACATCGTTATAAGCTGTCCAAGTTGCCAAGAAATAGTTCCTTTTCCCGAGTAAGAAACCGATGTATTTTCACAGGTCGCCCTCGAGCTGTCTACGAGAAATTTCGAATTTCTCGTATCGTTTTCCGTGACTTAGCAAACAAAGGTGCTTTGATGGGCGTAAAGAAAGCGTCTTGGTAGAGCAACCACTGAACCATACTTTTTTTGAATAAGCAGTCCTTTGGTGGAGAGCTTTGAGTTTCTTGATGTTCATGTTGAAAGGATTAGTGGGACTGGGTACTAATTGATTTGAATTGAGTTTTGAATGCCTGATATGTTGAAGCTTCAAATGTTTGAAAATTTGAATGCTTGAAGATTTATATATATCTGAAGATTTAGATACACTTGAATGAAGGAGAATTTATAGTATGTCTAGAGCTTTTTTCTCTTATTTTTTGCTTTTGCATATGAATTTATGATTCTTTTTCTTTCTGAGGATGTTACAAATACTATATTTTCATGCCATTTGTAGACCCCTATAAACAGAAAAATATGAGAGAAAAATGTGCTAACTAATTGGACCTAATATATATTGTTATATAATTGTGGCTCTAATATTCCACAGGTTCATTGTTCATTAAAGCCTGAACAGTGTCAAAGTCAAATCTTCATCCCTGTTGACTTTTTGCAGAAAATATTGAGACAATGTAAACTGACATAAAATGGGCTCTGACTGCACCATAATGATACTTGTGACCACCAGGTGTTTTTCACGTCACATACAAATTTGGAGGTATCATTTGGGAGTACATTCCACCAGTAGTTAACAGTTCAAGAAAAACGAAGACATAAAAATTATGTACTTTTTGCTCCATGGTATACGATAGCTTCAGCTCCTCGCGGTAGCATGAGGAACCATAATGGGGAAACTAGTTGCTGCTGCAGAAGGTGCTAACCAGAACAAAGCTTCTCAAGAGCCATGTTTTCATCACCGCCAACAGCTTCCAAAGTGCTCCTCACTGCGCCTTCAGGAAAGCCCATCTCCACAAGCTTTTGCACCTGTTCAAACTGTGTTTAGTTAAGCACAGCACAAAGTCTCCATACTTTGCCTGGGCAACTGCTCTTACATGATAAAAAAAATTGCAGAAAGGGAAAAAGGAAAAAAGAAGAAAGACAAAGGGACAAATAAAAAAGTGAATGCAGTGCAGAATAATATACCAACCTTATCCTCAATGCCAAGAGAAGATGGCCTTGCAAAAGCAGAAGTCCAATAACGAGCAGTGCCCTCAAAAGTCGGATAGTCTCTAAGATACTGACATGTTTATAGCAACACACCGTAAATAGTCTCTAAAATAGAGCTATAGACAAAGGAAGAAATCGGATTTGATCCCAAATAATATATATTGCTGATTAGTCATACCTCATAAGCGAAGGGGCCAAGGGCTATCCAGGATGATAAGAATAACTAGCACAAAAAAGTTTGTGTAACAGAAGTATCAGAGAATGGGAATACCTGTTGAGCTCACCTGGCAGCCCGGCGGATCATCTGGCCTTAGTGTGTGAAAAGTAATGGCTTGTAACAGAAAGAAGTGCTGTCTTCAGTGTGAGCGCCGGACTCCATTGATCTTTCAGGATATCCAAGCATATTGCTCCACTCTGACTGCTAATATTAGGATGCCTTACATGACAGAATAAATTTATCACTCTACTGCAAGTGCATTGAACAGATAGATCACAAGGAGACGACATAAATTAAAACACAGTTTTTTTAGTCAAATCATGAAATAATATAGCACATTATAGACTTTTATCTTGTCATTAACATTGGATCTACGCAATTATTTCTGGGCTGAAACAGAGATTTATATATATCAGTTCTAAAAGCTATAATTTCTGTAACATACAAGCCAAATTTCGGGTTGTAAAATTGATTGGAAGTACATTACAAATCAATTTTAAGCTCATGTATTTTGATGACGTAAGTCTAATAACAAAAAATTAATGTAGAACCCATACACCCAATTTAAAAGTAACAGAAACAATTAGCATCAATAGGGTACACTTCTTGCTCAACGGCAATGATGTTGCCACACTAGTGTCAATGCTTACACATCAAGTAGTTTAAGTGTTGCATAATGTTTACACAGAGCGACACTTGTGTAAATTTGTAACCATCAAAACTGTATGAGGAGATATTGTTGCCCTTTGCTCATATTACCTTCCACGGGCACATTATGGTTACCCAAAAGTAGAATGGTACTATACTATAGCAAATTAGAACACATGATAATGGAGATAACATCACATTCGTTTTAACAAGATTCTCCTTAAAGAGTCCTGATGAGTAAATTATATGGCTTCATCTTAGGTTTGACAAGAGGAATCCATCTGTAATGGGAATACTTAAGCTACAGTATCAAAATTTTCACTCTCAAATTCAAAAGACGAAAAAAAGGATATTACTCCATCCCTTCTTCAACTCATTCGCATTGGAAACCTACTTCGCCAATGGGACTCACCACTAATGTTTTTGTCATTAAAAAATGAAAGCATGTGTTCAAATACAAGTAGTTACACTAATTATCTTTACAGGCAACAGAAGCGACGAACAATATGAATATGTATTTCAGGGCGTAAAATAAAACTGTGTATCGAGCATGATAAAACTAGATGACTTCCTCGTCATTAGCTCACGCAAAAAAGAATAAATTAGGCAACACCGCAAGTTGCTTTAACAATAACCAGTTACTGAAAAGTAAATGCACAAATCCAAGTCAGGCAAAGACAACAGTGAGGAATATCCAAGTTAGGCAAAGACAACAGTCAGGAATATTGATAACAAATAGACTTTCTTAATCCTCATACCAGACTTTAGTAGCAAACTTCATTTTTGGAGGCTCAAAAGGATAGCCTTCTGCAAAAAACAGCATCAGACTATCAGATTAAGCTTAACAAGGACCACACCTACGTTAAACATCATTATAGTATTATGAAGATATGTGATCTGACCGTACTAGTCCCAACCATCAGATATTAAGCAACAATATGAAGCATCAAACTGTTTACTACTTCGAAACCTAATCAGACTCACTCTCTAATTACCAGAAATATGTACATTTTTCACTCAAATCAATTCAAATTAAATTTCCAAGCTTCAAATTATCACAAGAGATTCAACCTTTTCAGTGAACCCAAAAGCACATAACAATAAAATAAAACAAAAATCCATTCCTGATACAATCCACATACATTGGTCAGAAATTTATACTCCTTTAGTCAAAATGAAATAAAAATCCATTCTTTATATAATCCATCCACATGGGTCAGCAAATTATATCCCACTAGTCATAATGAAATAAAAATCCATTCTTGATACAATCAACATACATGGGTCTGAAAATTATACTCCTTTAGTCAACATGAAATAAAAATCCATTCTTTATACAATTCATCAACATGGATCCTTTTTCTTTATTTGACGTTTTAGTTTTGTCATGTGGAACTTTGACCATCAATTATTCTTAAACTATATGTTCAAAAATTATAATAAAAAATATTACGAAACTATTTTAAAAGACGAATCTAATGATATAGAGTAAATTTTATATCTAGACTAATGAGTGATTAGAAATTAACGTTCAAAAATACATATCCACATACAAAAACATCAAATAAAAAAACGAACTAAGGAGTACAATTTATACACAAGGGTCAGCAAATTATATTCCTCTAGCTAAAATAAAATTTAAAAAAAATGGAAAATTTAAATACCTGGTAAAATTATATCAATATTGAAAACACCACCTTCATAAGGTGTACCAATAGGACCAGGAAGTGTACCCAACAAAAGTGTGAAATTACCATCTTCTCCTTTGGGTTTAATGCTGATTCCAGATTCATCAACCCCTTTGTTACAATCATGTAGCTCTTTTTGCACCCTAGCAAAATCCATCAATTTTTTTTTTTTTTTGGCTTCAAGATTGGATTTTTTTATGCTAAGGTGTTTTCAGTAGAGACCCTTTTGAGGGATTGTTTGGGAATTGAGTTTGAGTGAGGGTGAAGGCAGAGGTGTGTTAATGGTGGATAAGGAATTGATTGATGACTACAGCACTCCTAGCACATTATTAGGTTTGAAATCGTCATGGTAACGGGTCTGGAGTTACCTGAACTTGACGTACTATACAATTCATGTTGAGCTATACGTAGTTATGACGCGCCGACTCCAGACGCCATCGAAATTTCATTTAAACCATTTTCAATACAAGACTTATTTACGCTGACTAACCCACACCGCATGTACAGTTTTAGGTATTGGTACTTGCATTTCTGCTCTTTATCAAATAACTACGCCTCAAGGTATATCGATCGACGATTATAAGACTCCAAGCACCTTATTAAAAAATGTCAAATAATCAACTTGGGCCGCCTTACGCTATCCATGTCTTCATGCCACGTGAGGCCAGAATCGCGGCCAGACTTCAATCGACCATCAGATATCAGCTCTTCATAAAATAACGGCGTCGCTCCCGAGACGCTTGAACGTTCTTACTAGCTATTTATTAGTTGAGCTATGCTCAAGGCGAATCCAAGCACTTTATTGAGTTTATTTTCACATAGTTGCCTTGTATTGTATATAAAATTTATTTTAATTGATGTTTTTAAAATTATTCATCAATAATAATTTATAAAAATGATGAAATCGTCATACTAATATTTCATGCGCCTATGTCTTTGAGCAATATGAGAGATTCAAAATTGTAGGACGTGAGTCGACTAGTCAATGGACTGAGAGTTATCATTTAACCAACTAAATATACTCATGGTGTAGAGCGACGGCGTATTTTGGCTTACGCTACGACACTGACACATAACTCGCGCTAATCTCAGAAATGTCGACCGAGTGATCATTGTGAGTCGGGTCGGGATCGACGGGCGCGACCATCATCGACGGAGGTAACCACGACCTGGCCAACATAAAAATTCATAAACGATAAGAATACTTATACCATATCGGACTACATACGCATTTAAGCATACAAATACGCAAATTTCACCTTGAAAGATATTCGTATTTAATTGGGCCCGCGCTTATCTGACAGGTTTCGAGTGATTCGGATCATAACGTATTATACGATTTCCGACTAAAAGCACATAGAAATAGTAAAAAAAAATCACGTGAAATGACTATTTAGCCCCGAAATGAAACTTCCTCAAACACTACACTTACAACAAGTGGCTGGGTACGGTAATTTCAATAACGCACTACTGTTTCAGGTGTGCTTATATAGTAGCTGTAGAGCATATATGTCCGTCCATGTATACCCGGATCGAAGTTTTGAAGCCATTTCGATCATAATATGTGGTCTGAGTTGTTATAATAACACTCAAACAGGTTTGCTTGATGGATTTAAATGACAATTTTGCCCCCCTATTTTTAATTGTAGTAGTTACAGAAATTATATCCAGGAATAAAATAGTGATTTCAGTACTAAAAGTTACGGGTGTGTATAGATTGGTTCCCGTCTGTGTTGGACCCAGCTCCCTAAATCAATTTTACCAAATACTGTAGAATATTACTTTTCGCTTCACCTTAATCAAGAACATGGTAAGTTCATGCGAATTCGATTTATTCTTAATGTATGTAATATTAATAAATTGTTTTGTTAAGACAGTAATTTTTTTATTTGTTTAGCTTATAATACTTTTTTTTTTCATTTTTGATATATTTTTCGCTTTAGCTTTTGATATTTTTGTTGATTAATTTTTATTAATAGTGGAAAAAAATGAGAATTTGGTATATAGATAGTTGGTGGGAGGGAGTTCATATGTTCTTATAAGTGTGAAACCGTTACACTAACAGCCCCCTCAGGTCCGAGGTCCCTGTCCTGGGCTACACAGATGATTAATTTAGTAAAATTTAGTAAAAGACCCAACTATATTAGAACTTTGGAGTTCATATGTTCTTGATGTTATTATTTGCGTAGTAGAATATTGGTTAGACATGTTAGAGTTTTTATTATTATCTATGCATCCCTTCCCAAAAATATTGTCCATGTTTCGATTTTGATGGTTGACTTTTTCAATTTTGAAATCGAGTACTTTCGTGTAATATTTGGTCAAAAAGATATCAAAAGATAGCATTTTCAAAGTATATTAGTATGCATATGAAGTTTCGGTTCAAGTCAGAGTTATCTGTGTTAATTAAGACCTCAAAGATTGTTGGTTTTGATAATTGAAAATCATAGTAGAGATCTTTTGGGATGGAGGGTGAATATTATAATGAGTTGAGTTTGATTGTAAGTTTCAACTGTTACATTGTTCCTAATGTTAATTGTTGAAGTAGAAGTAGTAGGTTAATTGTTGAAGTAGAAGTAGTAGTTCTCACGATTCTAGTTTTTGCAGTCACTTTATTAGTTTACTTGTCGATATACATATTGGACCCGATTATAATACCTCTACTTCCAATTTAAACTGGCACCAACATTTCTATAAAGAGCTTTAATGAAACTAAGTGATCAACTGATCATCTGTTGGTGGAACTCTTCTTTCTGAAGTCTGAAAGTGCGACATAAGGAATTCTACCTAGAATTGTAGCAATACTTTCTGATGTACTTAATGCCACTACGATATTTTCTGTGAGATGCTGTATGCATTACGAGTTAAGACTTGTAATATTTTAAGAAAAGTAATGCTTTTGAAGATAGTTTGTGTTTAGAGCCTCCCCTTATCTCTTTATTACTATATCTCTTATAAATTTGCCGTCTTTCAGTCAGGTCGGAAAGAAACAGTTTTGGATTTGGCAAAATTTGTCGACAAGGGTGTCCAAGTCAAGCTCACTGGTGGAAGACAAGGTCAGCTACTTATAATACGATTCCTTCTCAAATATTATTTCTAGTATGCAGAAGATAAAATAATGTATATAAACATATTCCTGTACATATTCGTCTTTTTATGGTACTTCTTTTTACCATTATCGAGTTTGCACCATTTTCCATTAGTACAGGACCAACTCTAGCATTTTACTTTTTGCATCTTCACCAGAAATCTGAGAAAAAAGGAAAATGCTGTTTATGGTGTTTCAGTGGTCTTCGGCTTCTTAACTGTGAAGCTTTTTACTATAAAATGTTGTTGACGTGTTTCACACACCTTGTGGAGATCTACTAAAGCACTGCATCTCTAATAATATAGTAGAGAGTTGATTCATTGGATTTTCTTTTCCCATTGCTAACAAACATTATTAAACAATTCTGGATATCTGCCCTTTTGAGATTATTTACCATACTTTTTCCTTTCTTATATTGTAGATTCTGTTGCAATTTGACTTGATTAATCTTCCTTATGCAGTGACAGGAACTTTAAAAGGTTATGATCAGTTGCTAAACCTTGTCCTGGATGAAGCTGTAGAATTCCTGAGAGGTAAACAGCGATTGATAATTAACCAGATTATTGTTCATGCTCACTATGTCTATGGGTGTGGGTGTATACATTTATTTTAGAGCCCATATCCCATCCTACATTTCTGGTTTTGGGACTCATAACTTGCAAACCACTGAACTTAATTACATTAATGAAGTTTCAAACTAGAACTTCGAAACTTTTAGCCGCATGTTCATTTTCAAGTCAAATGATGCAAGCATAATATCATTTGGCTTATTGCTGAAGGATCTCTTTCATATATTTAAGCTGGGACTTGAAAGATAACTCTATATGTTTTTTGCAGACAATGACGATCCACTGAAGACTACTGACCAGACCCGTCGTCTAGGCTTGATAGTATGTTTTCTTCCTTCCATGATCAGCTGTAGACTATAGATGTTTTTAAGCACATTGATAGTACTTCTAAAATCTAAACCATGTGTTCCTTTTAAAACATTTAAAGCTGGATATGCCTCTGTGCACAATTTTAAGAACATGCCTATTGGATTTTGACTGAAAATTGGTGAAGCAGATCTTATATTGTCTCATTTGAGTGGGTTATTAGTACCACTATGAGCACTTGAAAAACACTCGGTTGGGTCAAAAAGGTTTTCTTCGTTTAGTAGACTAACTTTGCAACTCCCAACTGAACTCATATCAATCTTGCTAATTTGCTCGACTTCAGGTTTGTAGGGGAACCGCAGTGATGCTCGTGGCACCAACTGATGGCACAGATGAGATCGCTAATCCTTTTATCCAGCCTGACGGGGCATAGAGATGTATGCTTTCCTATGGCCTCGCAATTGTACTCTTAGTCACATTTAGACATTAGACAATTACTATCGGTCTGACTAGTGTAGATTTAGACCTTCAGTTGTCAGCTGAGAAGTTTTATGGTCCATCGCTGCAGTCTGCAGATGTAATGTAAGTTATGATACTTGAAAGTCATTGTGAACTGATGTTCTCTTGTATGCCATGAGTGAGCTGGATTTATCTACATACCATGCTTATGAAGTTGTGAATTGTAGTAGAACACCCTTATGGAGACCCAATTCTATCTCAGTTGATTCACACATAAACTAGTACATAAACTACATCCCTTCTCATCTATCCAAAATGATATACCAATCTTTGTCCCCAATATATATTGGTTTTATATTCCAAAAATATATAAGATTGTGAATTTGAGAAAGAATGTTAGGTTGAGATTTGATTGTTTAAGAACATAACCGTCTATTAATGTTTTTTTAGACCAGTAAAATGTGGTGGTTCTTTAGAATTAAGACTTTATAATGTATCGATATATTTGAACTCTAGCATAACAATTGTTAGTGTTTTATCACTAGATCAAATATATGTTAGCATTTATAATTGTGATATGCTTGTATATCAAGATTAAATAATGACCATCTCATAATTCAAATAAACAAAAATGAATAGTGGCTAGATTTATAAAACATCTGTATCAGTGGGATGGGTTATAAAATTTTGTTACTCTCAGTGATTGTACGAATATCCTTGACATTTATTGATAAGAGCCAAATTGGAATATGATTATTAAAAATACCAATGCAGATCTTGACATTATAATCATGTGTTAATATGATGATAAGGTCAACTAAAAATACCAAATTGGAATATGATTATTAAAAATACCAGTACACAAGTTGGAATCTAAGTTAATTAAGGAAGCACAATTAAGTGAATTAACTACTTTGTCTACTTCCTGAAACTATCACTGTATACTTAAATCACCCATAAGTAATGTTGTTAATGATGTTCATTTAATTTTCACCAATATATATAATTGAATAAGGTTAGTTTGATCTTTAACTCCTCTACTACAAATCAACAATTGCGAAATGTTTATTCGGAATTGGCTAGTTTGGTTTACAGACGTGATTTACATATTATTGGGTCAGCCGAGATTTACCCAATGCGCACTTAAAGAGTGGCGAATGCAGGTCCCGTTAAAAATAATTGAGAAATATTTTTTATGACAAATTTCAATAAAATCAAACAAGTACAAAGTGTAACTAATACTCCGTATTATTTAATTAATATTTAATTAATATACCAAGTTTACGGAGCTGTTACAAATTAACTATGACTCGAGTTGAATCGACTCAAATAAATTCATAATTCAATTATAAAACCGCTCTGCGATTCGTTCACAAAACCATTACAAATTACACATTACGTGATTACGATTAAAATTTATACCAAATCATTTCAAATCGAACAAGATTGATCCAAATCCAATTCGACTCATCCACAATCAATCTTGTCCACATTTCAGGGCCCCTACCCCCTCCCCCCGGATTCCAATCCCAATATTATTGTCCACACCCCTCAATTCCATTTCCCGCTCTTTTTCCTCTTTCAAATCCCCCCCCTCCTAAAACCCCCCTCTATATATCTACCCTCTTCTCCTCAACTCAAAACCCTCATTTTCCCAATTTTTCCATTTTTCCATTTTTTTATTTTTATTTTCCATTTTCCAATTTTTCAATTTTATTCTAGATCTACTAATTTCAATGGCTTCAAAGCGAAAAGCAACTTCAAAATCCGCCTCATCGAACACGAAAAAACCCAAAAACCTCAAAAACCAAGTTGCTGAAGAAGTTGTGGAGGAATTTATGGAGGTGGATGAGAGTGAATTCGTGGACGACATCGCTATCGTGAACTTATCTGACGAAGGTGAGGAAGAGGAGAAGGTGGTTGAGGGGGGTGATTGGGATTTTAAGCCGAGAAACCGCTCGAAAAACTCGAAAAAAGGGAAAGTTGATGGGGGAATTGAGAATGTGGGTGGCGGGAATGTGAAGGGGGAGGAGAATGAGGAAGAATGTGAGTTAATTGGTGCACCTGTGCCCGATTCGGAGGCGAGGAGAAGATGGGGGCATCATTATGTGGTTTGTTGAATAATTTGAGTATTATTTAATTTGGAAATTTGCTAAATTATTGATTTTTGAGATTTTAGAGTATTGTATAATTGGGAAATTTGGAAAAGTAATTTTTTAATATATTCGAGTATTATATAACTGGGAAAATTTTGAAGTAATTAATTTTTAACGTTTTGGAGTATTTTATAATTAGGGAATTTGTTAAAGTATTCGTTTTTAGCAGTTTGGAGTATTAATTTGATGTATTTTGATAATATGTTCAAAAAATGCTAATTTATTGATTAATTGGAGTATTGTATAATTGGTCAATTTGGAAAAGTATTGATTTTTAGCAGTTTGGAGTACCAATTTGGTGTAATTTGATAATTTGTGCAAAAAAATGCTAATTTATTGATTAATTGGAGTATTGTATAACTGGGGAGTTTGGAAAAGTATTAATTTTTAGCAGTTTGGTTTCCCCCCAAACTATTTTTCTTTTCTGCAGTGCCCCTTGAACCCGTTTTTGACATTAAAATATACATAAATGATATTTTTGCACCTTCGTATGTTAGATGATTTAATGTTTTGTTACTCTGGATACTATTATCTCAGACAATCATTACATCTATTGTCTCTTTAACCACAGATGAAGCAGAAAGTTGGAGAAGAAAAGAGTGGGAAGAGGTTTGTTTGTTTTGGCAACCATATAGATGTATTATTGATTTGTTTGGGATTTGAAATATTCATTCCGTAGTTTTTCTTACTTTTCGTGCATAAATTTGTGGTTTGTTTTGTTTGTTCGGTTGTGATTGAGCTTGCTATGACTGTGTTGCAGTAATGACGAAGAAGAAGATGATCTAGTTCCAGCACGTCGTCACTTCACTCAGGCTAAAGTTGATGGGCAGATATATAATCTTTATGATGATGCTTATGTGATGGTAATGGTTATGTACCCTTTCGCTGTTATGAAATCATCTATGTATTTTTGTCAATACGAGGAAACTATGTTTGCCATAATCAATTCTATGGTCTATTTTGTACGAGCTTAGCGTGTTCTGATGGATCATTAAGTGGATATACAACCAAGTATTTTATAGTTAATTTTTCTTCCCGAATGTTTAGGACATACTCATTACCTTTCCATTTGATAAAACCAATTTCCACTATTTGAATTAAATTTCTTCATCACCTTATACATGTATATATATATTTATTGATGTAGGCCGATGGCGATGAAGATAATTACATATGCAAGATAGTAGAGATTTTTGAATCTGAGGATGGTTCACTTCACTTCACTGCCCAATGGTTTTATAGAGCAAAAGATACAGTAAGTAAATCAAATACACATTCATATGCCACCCTCATTTCTTGAATTTACTGTTTACCGAGTCTGCTTCTTGTAGGTCATTAAAGAACGTGGCAATCTTGTTGATGAGAAATGTATCTTCTTCTCTGATGTGAAGAATGACAATCCACTTAATTGTCTTCTTAAAAAGCTTAACATAGTTAAGGTTCCCCCAAAGGTAAGGAGTTTGATATGAACTTTCTTAGTTCTTTTTTTGTGTGTGAAATGTTTTCAATTACAATTCATCTTTCTCAGGTTGGTTCAGATTACAAGGAAAAAGTTAGAGACACCTGTGATTACTACTATGAAATGATGTACTTACTTCCTTACACGAGCTTTGTGAGCGTGCCAAATGGTACTTTGTCCTGTAATTTAATAACTGATGTTTTGTTAGAATTTCTCTTTTGTCACATACTTTGATATCTGATTGGTAGTTAACTCGACAACAGATGGGCCAACGCATGGTAATGGAACAAACTTATCAGTTTCAACTGTTAGTGATGAATCAACTGAAACACCTGAAGCTGCTTCCTCGGGGGACAAATCTGATTTAATACTCATGGATATCTACTCAGGATGTGGAGCTATGTCCACAGGACTTTGTTTGGGTGCCAGTCGTGGTGGTGTCAAGCTTACAACTGTGAGTCATTCTTACATAATTTCATACAAATTTAATTGCCTTACTGCTTTCTCTCGTCTGATTTGTATAATTATAGAACCAAGTGGTTGGCTTAGATCGGTTGCTGTAGAGTTTTACAAAATACCATTATTGATTAGACAACTCAAACCCTTCACTGTAGATAAACAAAGCTTGCTCTCCATAAGAATCTCTAAGGGATGGATGAATTTAAATATACCCCACTACAAAATTCAAAGCTATCTTAAACTAAAGGAGCTGAGATCCTTTGATTAATCTTCCCATAATGGGAAATGATCATAGAAATGCATCAGTTTTGTGGTACCTGTTTATAATTTTTCTTTTCATAGTCTTCCTATTCTGAACATTAGAGTATATCATGGCAGTTGGGGTTAAATTATATACTTCTATCAACTTTAAATTTGTTAATGTTGGTTCTAATTTTTCTTTTTATTGAATTCTGTAATGTTTTGTCAATTGTTTGAGTAATGCTGTTATGCAGAAATGGGCAATTGACATTAACCAGTATGCTTGCAGCAGCCTGAGATTGAATCATCCCGAGACCCAGGTCTTTCTAACTACTATTTGCAAACTTATTCATGTTATATTATTTATGTTAAATCAACTAATGCTCAACTTTACGGGTTGCAATGATATTCAGGTGAGAAATGAACCAGCAGAAAATTTCTTGTCTTTAATGGAAGAGTGGTATCAACTGTGTGCTTCCTATTCACTAGTAAGTGGCAGCTCACCTGATCAACATGTGGGTCTGGCAACAAATGAGGATAGTGAAGTTAGTGGAGGTGAAGATAATAAGGACGAGGAGGACGAAGAAGATGATGATAACGATGATGAAGTGTATGAGGTTGAAGAAATTTTAGAAATTTGTTATGGTGATCCAAAGGAAAATAACGAGAGTGGATTGCATTTCAAGGTGACTTGTTTTCTGTTTTCCGTTGTAATTTTAATGTGTTAGTTTCTCTATACAGCTAGTTTTTTTCTTCATTATAGAATAAATGCTTGCATAACACATAAAATGTGGAAGTTAAAGGAAATCAAGGTGTTGCACTGAACCTATTCCTAGGCTAACTGCCTATGGGATATATTTTTTTTGTCAAGAAAACACCTATTCCTTTAGTTTAAGGTGTTGCTGACCCATGTAGATGAGTGGGAAATATGTGCCTAGGGGTTGATTCTCTTTTTGCATCTTGCAAATGCAGATCAAGTGGAGAGGTTATGGTCCTGAATATGATACTTGGGAACCACGTGATTGCCTTAGGTATGGAACTTGCATGACTTTTCTGTTTGAAGTTAAATCCCTTTCTCTTTGTTGCAATGAGTTCATTGTGTTTCACTTTTCAGTGGCTGCCCAGAGAAGCTGAAAGAATTTGTTGTGCAAGGATTCAAGTCTAAGTTGCTACCCTTACCAGTAAGCCTTTGCAATGTCATTTTTCGTTCATTTCCCATTCTTCATTTGCCAAACTTGCTTTGCTCTAATCCTAAATCTTGACAGGGTGATGTTGATGTGATATGTGGTGGGCCACCTTGTCAAGGAATTAGTGGCTACAATCGGTTTCGAAATGCAGAAGCCCCCCTAGAAGATGAGAAGAACAAGCAGCTAAAAGTGTTTATGGACATTGTATCTTTTCTAAAGCCAAAATATGTGTTAATGGAAAATGTAGTTGATATTATTAAGTTTGCGGATGCTTCCCTTGGGAAGTATGCTATTGGTCGGCTTGTTGCAATGGGTTACCAAACAAGGATGGGAATGATGGCAGCAGGTTCCTACGGGCTTCCACAATTCCGGATGCGTGTTTTCTTATGGGGTGGTCTTTCAACAGAGGTAATTACTTTAATAAATTTACAAAGGGAAGTCAAGTTTTACTTACATCTTTGAACTTGTAAATTGTTGCAGAAGTTGCCCCAATATGCCCTACCTACCCATAAGGTTGTTAATAGGGGTGTAGTACCCCAAAAATATGAGGTAATTTCCCTTTTTGTTTTTCTCAACAACCTATATTTAGTTTCTTTCACGTGAAAACTAATTCTATATAACTACAGTCAAATGTGGTTGCATATGAAGAAGGTCATAATGCTATGCTGAAAAAGGAACTTACCCTTGAAGATGCACTATCTGACCTCCCACCCGTAAGTTTTTCTTGCTGTATGCTGCTGGCTTCTTTCCTATAAGTACTTCTGGTAGTTGAGGCACTTTTGAAATTCTTCTATAGGTGGAGAACAATGAGAGTCGAGATGAAATGCCATATAATACCGAGCCTAAAACTGATTTCCAGCGTTTTATCAGACTCAAGAAGGATGGTAGGCTTCCAATTTCTCATCTTGTCATATTTATACATGTATTACATCAAATGAAATCATCGACCCATGATATTCAAATATATATTTTTAGTGAGCCTCCTGAGGATATTCCTAGTCTTTTTTGGTTCAAATTTCTTACTGTATATTGTCTTGCTAATATATGTGTACACCCCTTTTTAGGGTGAAGTTTGATCTTTGTCAGAATGATTTCTCCTTTATATAATGCTGTCTTTTTATTCTTTGTCATTGAAGCATTATATTCTTAGTTTATTCTCATTAGCATACGCTATGGCTTTACATCGACTGAAGCATTCTTTAGCAGATTTGAAGTTCATGAAGGTCTTATTCCAAGTGCAACTTCAATTTGGTTGGTCAGGGAAATATATTTTCACTGGAAATTTTAACATTGGCTTTTCAGTAATATATTCTTAGTTTGTCTCATTAATATATGCTATTGCTTTACATATGCTATTGCTTTACATATATATTAATGAGATAAAACATATGATAAAACATATGATAAACATATGATAAAACATATGACTTATTTTTCCTTCCGGTACCTATATTAATGTTTACTGATGTGCAATTGAGATAAAACATATGATAAATTTTGTGCTTTTCTTCAGCTGAACTGGTTTTCCATGTTAGTGTGCGGGCTATATAACTTCTCCTTGAAATCATTATGGTACTGTAGTATTTGGATTTCTGTTTCCAAGTGCTGAGCCTTGGTCTCTGTTTGTATGGCATTCCAGCTATGCTAGGATCATCTAGGGCAAATTCAGAAAGGCTGAATGAAGTCTTATACGATCACCGCCCTCTAGAACTAAATACCGATGATTACCAAAGAGTGTGTCTCATTCCTGTCAAAAAGGTATCATGTCTATCACAATTCGATCCGTTTCTTTATTATTAAACTTTTGAGCCATGAGTTTGCATAAAAATAAATAAATGTTTGGCTACAGGGTGCAAATTTTAGGGACCTGGAAGGGGTTTGCGTTGGCCCTGACAACAAAGTTTTTTTTGATCCTAACATCCCGAGGGCCTTGTTGCCTTCAGGAAAGCCTTTGGTATGTCAAGACATTATAACCTTTAAGAGCTTAGGTGGAAGTAAAGAAATGTCCTTAGCTGTTTGGATAAACTATATTCATGTCCTTCATTGCATTATTCTAACACTTTTGTTGTTTTTATCAAAATTAGGTACCTGACTATGCAATGACGTTTGTTAGAGGAACGTCGACGAAGTAATCCATTTAGATTTTCTAAGTTCACAAATTCTTTTACTTTCCAAGTTACTCAAATCAGTCTAATCTTCAATTTAATTGCAACTTTTGTAGGCCATTTGGTAGAATGTGGTGGGATGAGATTGTCCCAACAGTTACGACTAGGGCCGAGCCTCACAACCATGTACTATGCGCAACCCTATCTCTTAGTTAATTTGTCCTAAAAACTATATCATTTACATGTTGGATCTGACCTCCTCTTGTAGGTTAATGTGCATCCGACTCAGAACAGAGTTCTGACTGTTCGGGAATTGGCAAGGCTACAAGGTTTCCCTGACTTCTACAAACTCGTTGGACCTATCAAACAGAGGTAAAGTATTATTTCTGTATTTGTGGTTTGTTCCAGTTACATTTCTCTTGCAATGATGTAATAAACTTTGATCTTCGAACCACGATCAAAATATGCTGTTGAATATGTTGCAGGTATATGCAAGTAGGCAACGCTGTTGCCGTGCCAGTAGCTCGTGCGTTGGGCTATTGTTTAGCATTGGCATACAAGGGAGATGTTGATGACCATCAACCCCTTTTGAGACTACCAAACAATTTCTTAAACGATGAGGAACCCATTTCTCCGGCTGAAAGTTCTTAGTGCCATAGATTTCAAGTATGCATTCCACAACAATGTTGAAGCAATCCAAGCTGCATAACTTGTTTATTTATCATTTGCATTCTCTATTTATTACTGCAAATTTTATTCATGACAAATAAATGTTTATTTAGACTGGATGGATGCATTGTTTGTATTGGTTACATAATGAGTTTGAATTGTTGTGTTTTTGCTGTTATTAGAGGAGCTTGCAGTTCTTCCAAAATCTAGGCTTTTTACAAAACTCAAAATGTCTCTTGTACACTTAGAAACTAACCATTTTTTGAGTCAATTGCACAATCTTAATTGTTTGCATTGTTATGAAATCATTCTTGTAAACAATATTCCCTCAAATCTATTATAATTGTTTTTTTCATATATCGAGATAAATATTTAATTTTAATTACTTTTTAATTATATTATTAAAAAATTAAAAATTTAATATTATGAAAGTATTTAAAAACAAATTCAATAATATAAATTTTATATTTTTTAGAATAATAAATAATTAATAATTGACGACAAAGCTCAATTTCGAAAATTTATGAAAATATTTGTGAATTGGAGGGAGTATGATCCTATTTGAGGACTACTTGTCTATAAAGGTAGTTATTGTTTATTAAAGAAAACAGCGTGTAGCTTAATTGAAAAAAAGATGCCTGTCTTTTTTTTCTCACTTGTAATTTATTCAACTTTAACTCTTCAGTTTATGATTCCCAATATCGATCTTTATGTAGACGATGAAAATCATCATCAAAAGTCAAATATAAAAAACCACCATCTATGATTCCAAATAGATTCCCTTGTTTGTTGCTAAATCAACAATGTAGGTAAATACATATATTCTATGTCCCAAATTCTAACATTCATAATTAAGGAAAATTTGAATTGTATTCATATAACATTATTGTATACTTTTAATTTATCATTTTATATTTTGATCAAAATGGAAATCAAATAAAATTGATTTTTTTTTTAGCCAAATGTACCTTAAAATTTGGAATGGAAGTAGTAACAATCATTTATACGCCACCAAAGTCTAGCAGCAATAAAAACAAACTAACAATCATACATACGCCACCAAAGTCAGCAGCAATAAAAACAAAGGTAAATTGATTCAGTTTGGTCAGTCCGAAGTATTTGATGGCAACTAGTATAACTTGTCTACTTAGTAAATTGATTAAAGAATACATTTATAAATCCCAAGCTCAAGTAGATATAGTACTTCTATAAATTGATGAGTAATTACCATAAACCAACTCAGATTGTTATCCAGCAAGCAAATTAAAGTTGAACAAGCAAATGGCGAAGTTTATTCATATTGCAGCCCTTCTCATTTTTGCATCAATTATTGGTTAGTCACTCTCATAACATTTTCTCTCATAATTTTTGCATCAATTATTGGTTAGTAATTGGCAATTTGATTCAAGATAGTCAGAAGCACTTCCCGTAGCTTATATTGTTGCATATTGGGCTCGAATCGTATAAATGGTGCAAACAAGGACGAATAATGTGTAACATTTGTCACTTCCGTGAACCATATGTTAGGAATTTTAGACCGTTATTGCACAATTAAAGCGTCCCATAATTACCCAATAACACGAATCCCGCCCAAGCATTTATAATCCAAACTACCGTATAATTTAATAGCCAATTTGTAATATGACAAACAAAAAGTGAAAGCAATAAACCACACAAGAATTACCCCTCAAGTTCACCCTCAATGTGAGAGCTAATCCAAAATTTCGCCGCAGCATCCAATTAATAACCTGTGAAGAATTGTTTACATGACTCAAAACCTTTATTCTACTATCTCTCAATTAGATGTTTTCTTATGACGAAAACCTAATTACAAAGTTCTCACAAATCTCTCTCAAGACTATTTATCTATGATTCTAATATTTGAGTACACTTCATAATCAACCAATAGACCCCTATTTATTGGCTGCAAGAGATAATAGGTCTTAAAACCTAAACCAAATAGAAAACTACGCCTCGAAGCCTCGAATCCCCCATATCAAGACACCACGAACTCCGTTGGCCGAGCAAGGTCGGGACTCTTGCAATTCAACTTCTCCGTAGTTCTTTCCGACAACTTTCTTGCCCGTGTCGGGACTCGGGTCGGGACCACCAAGCCCCGAACTCCCCACCTTCCTATTATTGTTGGCTAATTCCTCGGCCTTTCATTCCAACACCATACCGTGAATATTTCATACTACTTACACGAATCCAATTTGCAATAATATAATTATATGAAACTAATAAACCGTAATTCGATCCCACTATCTCGAACTAGAGCGACAATTAGCTTATGAGTTTTCACTGAAAAATTATTTTGTTTTTTTGGCAGATGATCAAATGATACCAAAGTCTTTTACACAGTCTCCTCCTGGTATAATTGATTGTGCTAGGGCATGCACTAGGTTGATCGACTGGTGTCCCAAAGGAGGATGTGATTGTTTTGTAGCTGATTTTCTAGTGGGATGGTGCTATCCGTGGCCTGATAATCAAGCCAAGATTGATTGTAAAACTCACAATGATTGCAAAGGAATAGCAAGTTCCAATGCTACAAACTATTGCACTAGAAGTATTGGTTCTCCACGTGGTTTTTGTGTATCTTCAAAGCCTATAAATTTATAATTCATAAATAATCATAATAAGACTTCAAATTTGGCACGTAACATGTTGAACAATATTAATACATATGCCATTAATAAAATAGATGTGTTGCATATGTAGAATTTGGGACATATTTGGGTCATTAAAAGCGATTTCCGGATTTCTATTTCATTATTCACATATAATACCAAGATCAATCATATTATGATAAATGTCTAATTTAATATATACTTCCGAAAAATAAAGCACATCCATTACATCAACTATTTTTAATATTTTGACACGCCTTTACTACAATCAAGGCCACGTTCTAAGACAACGACCAATGGCATTAAAAGTCAATAAAATTGTCTTAAGAAGAAGTATTGTAGTATAATTACCTTAAAACAATCACTTATACTAATTCATTCAAAGATAAAAGGTAGTATTTGGATTTGATCATTCCCAGATTCCCTATAATGGGATCAAATGAATTGATTCACTTAGCAATTGGAGCCCGTTAGACCAGATAACGAATTCCTGGGAGGATCGAATTCCAAGGCCCCGTATCACATGCTCGACGGCCCAGCGCTCTTTAACTAACCGAGTCGGACCGCCCGTTAAGGGAGTATCGACCCCTATAGGTTGATACCGTATACGGTAAGCCATGGCAATCGCTTGTATTAACGTTGCCACAATTTTTTCCTCAAGACTAAACGCCCAACGCTTAATTTTAACGCTAAATCGCTTATGACCTAAAAATAAAATTGGACGACTTAATTGAACTAATAAAATTTCTAATGAAATAACGAGTTATTAATAGTTCAAATAGGTGGTTCAAGATACAATAGCCATTTTCTCACAACAATTAATACCATACAAATGGACAACGAAAATGATGCAATAACTAATGCTCACCCGGCTCGCGGTGAAACCTAAAAGTTACAAAGTCACCACATTTTATGTTGTGATCGCCCACAAATCTCGCCCACCTATCCGCTAAGCAAACACGACGTGTTTCGCCACCATCCTCGAACCTTCAATTTTCACTCACATCATGAAGCTCGGCTATCCATAGCCTTACACTCACCGCTACAAAAAGTCGACATCGCTCGAACAAAGGCGGGAGGTAGCCCTGGCCTTTCTACGGACGGATCTTACGATAATCTTGAAAACCTCTACACGGCACCCTCCGCAATTTCTCTTGAGGCATAAATGTAATCAATACGCACAAACAATCGTAAATTGATTGCTAATAGTTGTGATTATTGAACAAGAAAATGCTCTATTTATAGATCGAAGAAAATGCTTTCTGATCAACTTATGCAACAAACGGTACCATCGTTAATGAAACTAAGACTAATGCTTATGCCAACCACTATCTAACGGCATTTTTTGGTACTAAATCCAGAAAATCGCTTTGGATCAAACGGTACCACGTTAGATCCCAACGGCAAATTTTTCCAATGGCTACAAATAAGTAATGACTACTTTAAGAATTAACGCGGGTACCGTTGATCAAAGTTACCACGCTAGCCTCCCCAATCTGCTTCTTAATCCGCTACTTTTGTGTTAAACATTGGCATCGTTTCAATCTCAAACGGAAACACGCTGAGAAAAGAGGATCACACCATGAGAGCCTATGGGTGGGGCAACACCATCCTTTCACAATCATTTATAAGAAATTTTGCAATACTCCACAATCACTTTCTAAGCAATTACAATACCATTACTTGTTTTTTTTAATCAAGTCTAAGGATTCGATCAAGTATAAGGATTCCTCTCGTCGCTAAGGCTCTGCCAGATCTCCGTTCGGCATTATCTATCATCCTTTTTATAGCGTGCTATTTGTTCTTCTAAATTAATGGCATCAAACATAATTCGTAAAAATATTCAAAGCGGTATCAGTAATGGCTAGTATGTCTAATGATTTGTTAATCTAGAGGATGATAATCAAATGAATGAATTAACCGTACTAATCTCAATCTAGTGCTAATGGATAATACTAGTGAAAGAAAAAACGCCATGGATTAGGCAACATTTTGAGGCCGACCGTGAAATCAAAGGTCAACTTGGTGTAGATTGTAAAGCAGGTACTCTATCATGGAAAACTAGAGGCAGAAAGCGATGAATCCTGGCCATCTTTCTGCACATTTATTAAATCATAAGATCGCTAAGGACGGCGCGGGGGTGCTACACAAGGAACGATTAATACCCAAACCGGGCGGTAACTTTTTTTTTCTTTAATATTTTGCTTGTGGATGGAAACTATAAATTTCAGAATCGGTAGCTTTGCCTTTTTAATCATCAAGGACGGATAGTTTCACTAATCGGATTCAAAAAAGTCGCATCCCCTGCTAACCGTATCCCCCTGCACTACTTTTGCGAACCTATACTTTTAAATATTTTAAACGAAAGAGCCTTTAGAACGGACATAAAGACGGATTTACAAAGCGGTAATCGCTTTTATTTTAGATCAATCACAAACATAACTATATTCAAATTGTCGGGGCGTATACTTGTACGCAAGCCGAAGATTACAAATGGCGAATAAGATCGCTTCAATTTCATTTGATACGCCTCCGCTAATAACGCCTAATAGAAAATTAAAGATGTCAATTAAACCGATTTTAGTGAACCTTTTCATGTTAGATGTTTATGTCACGCTCTTCACTAGTAGCTGTAAAGATGGAATAAAAGTTGTCTGGGATGAGTTGCCTACCAATCGTAAGGTAGTTAATTTTGTTGTTAACGGGGGGGTAAGAAACATGAATATAAAAATTGGTTGAGACTGGCAAGAAGTTTAAGAAATTAATTTTGATTGTGAAACTACATGAACTCGACTCTACGACTAATTAGTTCGTGCATATATGTGAGGAAGGAAGAAATCACAACATTTTATGAGAAGCATGTCTCGGTCAGAATATTATGCGTCGCTTACATATAAGAATCGCAAATATCATATGAATTTCTTAAGTTCCTAGAGCCGATTAAAGATTATACTAAAGTTTTTTCAACTCAATATCATCCAAACATTCATCTTCTTTAGAATGTGTCAAGTTAATCTTTCCATTCATACGACTAAACAGATGGGTACTGTTGGAGATATGTATAATAGCCGAAGAAAAAGTTTTTAAAACATTTTTATCCTATACCACACGCATAGTGCAATTGGTGCAATAATAGATCCTAATTTAAATTAAGAGTTTTTATTTCTACGACGCTGCTTTTATGATGCTTTAATACCCTTTAATCCCGACTAGCACTTGACAAGAAATATAAAGACGGAATTGAAACTTATTTGTATAATATGTATAACAAATATCAATCAAGGTATTGGCAAAGTAAGGTCAGACGTCAAATAGTGTACAACTTTTAATGTGCTCCCGCACGTGGAGAGTTAAAAATACTAAGTCAACATGATCACCTTAGAAATGCTTTACAATCATTAGTGAAAATAATCTACCCCTCCACAAGACACTAACGGTAGTTGACTAACATTTGACCATCAACTTGAATTGAGTCAATATAATGATAATAATCCTTGATATATTAAAATGGCGGGCGAAAGCAAGGAAGTCGTTTTCTTTTTCCGTATCATTTAAGATGACAAAAGGAATATTTTCTATACCTATGTCTACAATAGCTAGCAGAATCCCAAGATTTAGCATGGCGAAACTACAATACACTCAAAGACGCTCAAGACTTATAAGCTCTACTATTGAAGCACGTAGTATCGCTGCTGATCGACCCGCCGAACATGACGCAAGATTAAGACTCACCATGTAACAAAAAGCAAAAAGATATGTTCAAAGATCTTAGCTTATTACTGAAGAAGAAATTGAAGAAGAAGAGACCAACACATTAGAGGATGAAGCTCTAATTCCGACAAAGAAGAGTCCAAAGATGAATTAATTTATGATGATTAAATTTTTATAATAAGTATTTTTTTAGTAGAACTCATGTAAACTCCCCCGCCCAAGACGTAGTATAAACCGTAACGCTTAAATAATAAAATGTTCATTTTTGGATTATGTTAAACTATTGTATATTCTACAAAATATGTTCTTAACGTGGTACCGGCTATACAAACGTGACCACGTTAAAGCCAAACGCTAATTTAAATGCGGGTCATGTTTGTAACACACCAACTCTTAAGTTTTCATAAAAGACAACGGGTCAAGCACTTAACAATGCTAGTAGTGGGGACCGCTCTTGTAATGGCCTACAAACGTACACGTTTAATTTTAACGTGGCCAATGCTTGTCTGCCACCTAAAAACCAATATATTTAGGTAATGTAAACGTGGCCACGCTAAATTAAACGGACACGTTGTTAGGGTGCATTTGGGCGCTTGCCCGCTTTTTTCATCTAACAGTGGCACGCTTAATTTAAACGCCACCGCAAATTCGAGCAATTTGGGAATTTAGGGTTAAAAACATGATTTGCAACATAAAAACATATATTTTAACTTCCTAAACCTAATTCTCTCTCATTCAATCCAACACTTATCCAAATCATCTTTAAAACATATTCAAGCACACTAAATCATCAAATTAAAACTCAATTTCTATAATAATGGGGACCAAAAGAAATCAAAAGCAAAGAAATTGTTCAAGATAAAGTTAAGTCAGAACCGACAACAAGAACGAGACCCCACCAAACACTCCACCCACCACCACCACAACAAAGCGGGTCGAGGGCGGTGGGCGAGAGCGAATGGATCAATACAATTTACTTCTGGCCGGATCAACCTTGATCATGGAACATAGGTAATCAAGCCATTTTAAGATAAGAGATACAATGTTCAATTATTTTGCATCTTTTTACTAGTGGATTGCCCCAGATAGTTGCCCAATTTTATCACACACTTAGGGTTATTCCCAATGGAGGTGTGGTGTGTAATTAGTTGATAGCCAGGTCCGTGGTAGTATCTTGCATGTGATTTAGATGTAAATTTGGCTCAGATAGTAGGGTTTCACATTATAAATCAGTGGGGTGTGTAGTAATCGACCTACATTAATGATTGTGTTATTCTTAACAACAATATAGCTAAGAAGCCATCTAGCCTATAGTCCACTTGGACCCCAAAAGTTTGTTTGGAAGCGTCGCTTAAGGGATCGCTACTTCACCTAATAGTCAAGCCAGTCGGAGCTACTTTCATATGCTTTTGCGACGCTGGCTATCATAATGGGGTTACGTTAATTTTGCCCACAGTGATGCTACAACATATCAACTATGTCAAGATTCCTAGATCAATATGGGATTATTACTCTCCCATTTGTTGTGGTCAATTGCCGCGTGTTCCCTCGCTTTAGAAAATCAATAACGATACAACGTAAAGAGGGACACTACGACAAAGAAGACA
Source organism: Lithospermum erythrorhizon (assembly GCA_019722365.1). Taxonomy (NCBI): domain Eukaryota; kingdom Viridiplantae; phylum Streptophyta; class Magnoliopsida; order Boraginales; family Boraginaceae; genus Lithospermum; species Lithospermum erythrorhizon. Next base: position 18,331 of record JADFUC010000388.1, on the reverse strand, counting down.
CCCATTCTTGCCCAGAGTTGTATATGTTGGAGGGTGAGTTGTTTATGGTGGGAAGTTTTTGAGAGATTTGGAGTTCCGTGAGGGACGATGCTACGGGGTCGCTCAATACGCAAGACCCCTGCCGCCACTCGACGGGTTACCAAGTATCGGGAGTTGACTAACCCATCCACAACCCAATTTTGATCCTCGACCGAAGTAGGATCATTCCATGGATCATCCGATCGAAGCTTCAGAGTCATCAGAATGCCAAAATATTAGCCATGTCTGGCCGAGACGCAGGCGCAGACGCGGGCGCAGACGCAGGAACGGTGACTCGAGATGCATCGCCTCAATTCACGCGGCCGAGGATAAAGAGGTCAATTACTAGGATTTCGCCATGACCACCACCCCACGAGTTGATTGTCAAGAAGACTACAATGAAAAGTATAACAATCGAGGAGGACGACACGCACTTCGATACCGCTAATTATTTTATGACTCAGACTTTCAATTTCAAACAATTATGATTCTTCATGTACTGATACTCATAACATTTTAGTTTTTATGTGATTGTGTTGTCGCTTGTCGGGTGATTTCGCTTATGTTATTTTGTTAATTGTTTATGGTGTTTAATTTCTATTATTTTTTGCAACATTTACGTGTTAAACGTTTTCATCGCTGCCCCAACGTCACATCAAAGTATGCTGTGGTACTTACAGAATACATAATGTCTTTATTGCAGTATTTTATGTGTTAAACGGTGGCATGCTAATATAAACGCACATCGCTTAATATAAACGCTAACACGCTTAACGAAGCCAAATACGCGACTGCAGCTTTTTAGCGCTAAACTGGGTGGCACGCTTATTTTAAAATTGCCATTGCTTGTTCAAAGGGTTAACGTGCCCGGCCGAATCACCACCCAATATTTCCGCGGGCTCGAATCGGCCAGCCCGGCCCAATCCTTCGCTTCCATCCGCCCCATTTGACGGGCCGGGTGTTGAATAATGGAATTCGATTCAAACCTTTTTTGAAGATAACAAATTGCTTGAACGAACTAATTCCGCTTCGCTTAACTTCAGACTGTGTTTCTTCTTTAAAAGTTCAAGTGCTTATGGTTGATCGATGTTCTGAGACCTCAGATCGAAATAAACAAACGCCAAGCTAAACAAAGAGCTCGCGGGGTTTTAATCTTGACTGGTTTTAAAATAGATAGTCCCGTAGTTTCTAATCCTAAGTATAGATTGATTCATATTTTAAGGCTCGCATAAATGACTCAGGTGTCATTTGTTTCGAGAATCGCTTAAAACGATCCTTATTTCGAGAAGAAATCACTCATCGAGACCCCATCGGCAGGGTCCTGCCCGACAAGGTCCCGATGATCGAGACCTGACCTCGAAGTTTATACAGGGCTAGCTTATACTGCGTTCCCCGCTTATCGAGACCCCCCTGGTCTCGATTGGGTCTCGATGCGCGGCCTTTTTTCAGCCTATTTTTGTGCACTATATAAGCTTCTTTCTATTTTAAAACCCTAATCTTTTTTATCCATCTTTCAAGCATTTAATCTTCTCTGAAATTCAAAAAGGCAAAAGTTAAAGCTCTCACATTTAATCTTCATCATCTTTAGTAGAGAGTTTCCATAGTTGTGTGTTTATTGTAATCCTCATCCTTAATTGTGATTGGGTGGAAAATCCTTGGCAAGGCGTGAGCATAAAAGTTTTCTATTCTTAGTTGAGTAGTAAAGTGAAATCCTAAGAGTGAAGTCTTGGGTTCCTGGCCTTGGTAGGTTAGGTGTTGAAATTTTAGCTTGGAGTCATCACTTGGGTCAGAGGCTGTGGTCGATATTAGTCTCTGGTAGAAGTCGTCAGGTATAATCAAATAATTCTTCAAGAGCTAGTTATCCTTACCAAAATCCCGAGGTTGGAAAGTCGACGGTCTAGCATTAGGGGAACCGAAGCTCGTAAAAATCGTGTGTATTGTCTCTCTACCTTATCTCCTTACTTTCAAATATTCTCATTATTTTGGGCTAATTTTAGGGGTTGTTTATTTCGAATTAATCGCTCGGCGCCTGGGTAGTTGGTTTTATCGAATTAATTTATATTCATAGTTTGTTATTTAAATATATTAAATTAAAACTTGAAAAATTAGAAACTTAACTTAAAACCTGCTCACCCCCTCTAAGGTTATATTTAGCTAACAAGCGGTATCGTAGCCCGCCGCTTTTCTACGGCTTAAAGCTTAAAATCTGTAGACAACGATTATGGGTAGTAACGGGAATATAGGTAGCTCGAACCTTTTGTGTTGGCGGTCAAGCTGCTAGTGGCAATTCATCAAGCCACGGATCAAACTTACTTAATTACTGTGTAACGCTTCAAGTATCATGTTCAAAGCATCGGACATAAACTATGAGTTTATCATCAAGGGTCCACTGTTTATTCCCACCTAAATATCAAATTCTAAGTCGGAGATCATAGAACTCGACCAAGCGGATTTAGCAAATATAAAGAGTTAGGTGTCGCTTCTTTAGCGAGGCCGTCCCACTGGTGACGCGGATAAAGAGGGGATGATGAGCTGGCTATGGACTGTGAACTCAAGAAAGTTGGAGTTAAATTCTAAAGCCATTCATGTTCTTCACAATGCCACGCCAGACGGAGGAAAGATTTCTGGTCAGTGGACGCAAATCGCCATGATATATGGACTCTGTTAGGAAACCCACCATATTATTTCTAGCCAAACGAAGCACTACAAGTGGTTCGACTTTTTGACTGGTAGTATCAAACCTTTTGAAATGTATCATGGAGTAGTCTATCAAGGACACGCACTAAAGGTTCAAGCATCATCATTAATAACTTGATTCTCTAGGGAAGATTATTCTTTGAAGAATTGAATGGGAGAATGGCTGTGCCGTGGAACTGAGTTGTCAAAAGTATGTGCTATAAACGTAAGCCACGATATCAAGACACTTTCTACTCAAGCAGCTCATCGATCCGAAAACAAGAGGAAGCCGACGCTAAAACAAGCCTGTGGAATCGGGAGGGACAAAAAAAAAAATTTCTTTTGGCGGCAAAAGCACAAATGTTGTCGAGAAAATCGAGAGTGACGAGGATGACGTAATACATGGCCATGCTTGCTGTAGACTACAAAAGTTTCTAAGATTAAAAAACAATGATTTATTATGGACATGTTTCAAGTTAAGTACGACAACTATGAAAGAAAGTATGAAGTGGCAAAGAAGAGGCAAACTAAAGAGCTAAAATGTTTGAATGCAACAAGCCCGGACATCTCAAGATGGATTGGCCCCCTGCTCAATAAGAGGTCTCAATTCAAGAAAATATGCAATAAGGCTACTGAGAGGACGAATCGTAGTTAACTAACTCCGAAGCCGAGACATGCAAAGGTAGCGTGTCTCATGGCATAAGACTCTATGAGGTACCCCTTGACTCTAATTCTCCTTCGATTACGAGTTTCATTACTGACGGCGAACACTGACTGCAGTTTTGACAAGCCTAATCAATAACTATAATGAAGTTGTTAGAAAGTTTTGGTGAATTACTTAAAAGGAACAAAAAACTTCTAAAGCAAATAAAAGCTTGCTTGCTAAAACTACTTGTTTAGAAAAATGAAGTTACATTGTTAAAGCTTGACTCCAATCTAAAAATGATGGAATTCTTGAAAAATTTGGAGCTTAAAACAACGCTCTAGTAAGTGTCAGTTGGAAAACATGGAACTCAAAACGCCACTTAACTTGTATTCCTTGAGAACAAACAAGTTGAATAGAAATTCTGATGCTCAACGCATCCAACCAACAAAGGCTTAGGTTATTCAAGTGATAACTCTTATTTTCTAATGTTGCTTCACCATCCGGTATTAAATTTATTGCACCACATTTCACTTGCACTTACTACAGAAAGGAAATCATGAGTCTTCTCTAGATGTCTCTAAAGGTTAGCAGAGATGCTGGGGCACCTTATGTCCCAAATTCAAAAGACCTAAAATGGATTGTGAGAAATCCATTTTTGCTTACTAACCCCCAAGGACCCAAATCACATCAAGTACCTTAACGAGAACTCTAATTGGTTTTGTGGGGGCCGCCATCCATGAAGGAAAATATTTGGATGGTCGGGAGGCCGGGTGCTCAAGGAACATAACGGAGATGCCTCACTCTTCCTAAAGCTGGTAACAAAGTGTAGGAAATGTGAAGTTCGCTAACAACTTAAAACCGCCAAAACTTGTGGTAAAGGATGTATCATAAGAAAGTGTCAGTTTAAGATTAAAACTACTTTGCTTGTCGATGGCGTGAAGTTTAATTCTACTTTAGTGTGAGTCATGCGAAATGATTATGAGGTCAAGTTTTCTAAACATAAGTGTATCATTTCGGATGCTTCATCATCATTTGTTGTGCATGGTTATCGGTTGAATAATGTTTACTATGTAAATTTTGATAAGATTGAAGCAAGTAATATTTGCATGAATGTTGTTCATGATGATGTGAGTTTGTCGTGACGACGGTCAAGGTCATGCCAAGATTGAAAATGTTGTCTAAATTGCATAAGCATTTGCATGTAAAAGGTCTACCAAATCTCAAGTATAAAAAGGATAAGCTATGTGATGCATGTCAACTCGGTAAAATGCATAAATCATCTTTTAAATCTATAAATCTTGTTTCTTCAAACCATGTGCTTGATTTGTTACATATGGATTTGTTTGGTGAGATGGATGTTGTGAGTTTCATGCTCTCTAAATATAAAGTTCAGAATTGCTCTATGATTACTCAAGGTTTACTTTGGGTAATTTGTCTTGCTAATAAAAAGTGACGCCAGTTAAAGAGTTTGCTGTTGTTAGGAAAGCTACGAATGAGAAGGACTCCAAATCAAAGCCATAAGAAGTTTATCATGAAGGTGAGTTCGAGAATGAGGAGTTCTAAGAGTTTTGTGGGAGATGATCCACAACTTTTTCGGCACCAAGAACACCTCAACAAAATGGAGTTATGGAGCAAAGAATAGACCATTCAAGAATGGGCCGACTATGTCAATGAACATAATTGCTAAATACTTCGGGACATGCCAGGACAATCGCTTGCTATATTATCTACCGGGTATTTCTTAGACCTATTCTTGACAAGACTCCATATGAGATTTGGTATGGTAAGACCCCTCGTATTAATTACTTTAAACTTTTCGGGTATAATGCTATATTCTAAACACCAAAGAGAAATTGGGTAAATTCGATGTAAAATATAATGATGCAATTTTTCTTGGTTACCGAAACTAGTAAAACAGAGAATCCAGTTTCTAAATCCTAAGTATAGATTGATTCATTGTTAAGGCTCGCATAAATGACCGTGGTGTCATTTTTGTTTCGAGAATTGGCTTGAAATCTATCCCATTTTGAGGAGAAACCGCAGACTATCGGTAGGTCTGGCCCTCATCAAGGTCTCTCGATGATCGAGACCTCATCGAGAGGGCTCTGCCTCGATGGTCCCGATGAGAGACCTAGACCTCGATGGGGTCTATATTGTGGATGGCTTATAGTCACGCTCTGGTCTCGACGCACGGCCTTTTCAAATTTATTTAGGCACTATATGTATTCTTTCTATTTTAAACTCTAATTTTTTTTAATCCATCTTTTCAAGCATTTAATCTTCTCCAAATTCAAAGGCAAAGTTAAAGCTCTCACATTTAATCTTCATCATCTTAGTAGAGAGTTTCATTAGTTGTGTGTTTATTGTAATCCTCATCCTTAACTCGTGATTGGGCGGAAAACTTCAAGGGGTGTAGCTTGGTTGCTCATATTCTTAGTTAGTAAAGTGAAATCCTAAGAGCCAAGTTCAATCTTTAGTCTTGATAGATTAGGTGTTGAAATCCTTAGCTTGGAGCTGGGTCACTTGGTCGTAGGCTAGATATTGATATTGCCTGCAGCCAAGGGGCTAACCAAACAATTCCTTCAAGAGCTAGTTATTCCTACTAAAATCCCGAGGTGGTAAGTCGACAGTCGAGCATTAAACTCAAGCCTGTAAAAAATCGTGTATGGTTCTCTACCTTATCTCCTTACTTTCAAGTATTCTTTGTCATTTTAGTTAATTATATTTTAGTTGTTTATTTTGACTAATCGCTCGAAGCCAGTAGTTGGTTTATCGAATTAATTTATATTCATATAGTTTGTTATTTCCGCTATATTAAATTAAAACTCGAAAAAGCTAGAAACTTAACTTAAAACCTTATTCACCCCCCTCTAAGGTTATATTTAGGCTAACACCTGGGCCGCTCGTGAGTCGGGAGCCTAATTTCAACCGGCTTCAAGGTCGAAGTCGCCGACGGCCCACCAAGGCCCTGCTCGCGACAAAGCTTAGAGCATGTAATGAAATAAAGAATTAATGATAGCCCATCAGATGGAGCCTCGAGCCTTTGTCAACACCTCGTTTAAGGCCCGGCCCATGAGAGATTTATAGACCCACATATATACAAACCCTCTTAAGATCGTGAATTAAGAACGGATAGGATGGAGAAAATTGGAAAAATAGCACTAGTTTGATTATTTTAATTTCTAACACTAATTAATATTATTTGTATAAATGACAATCTCTTCCACAAATTGCTCCAAAATATTCCCCGATTAAAACCTAGCAACTATTCTTCCACAATTCCTCACCCCACTCTTATCCCACTCCACTACCCATGCCTCCACCATCGCTATTCATCCCAACCACCACCACCCTAAAATACACCACACCCCACCTCCCAAAACAAGAATTGAACTCCTATCCCCACCCCAAATTGAAATCCAACCCTACCCCAACTCAAAATAAACTTGTAGCAGAAAGGGAGGGGAGGTCGCGATTCGTGTGGTGGAAGGACTAAATTCGGGCAAAGTGGCGGGAGTGGATCAAGAAAATTTAGGGAAGGGGCGTGGGGGTATTGGGAAAGGGCCGACGGGGCTGGGGAATTCAAGAAGAAGGCGATTTTTAATCTGAGATATTTTAGATAATTATAAGGGAGGGTGCCATTTATACAAATGACATTAATTGGGTGCTAGAAATTAAAAAAAGGTCAAACTAGTGCCATTTTTTCAATTTTCTCGGACAGGATGATCATTTAACAATTTTATTCAATTTATTTTTTCTAAAGAAACACATTTTAAAGAAAAAATTCCGTTAAATGTTGGTACTAATAGATTCACTAATCACACATGATCCTCGCATTGCTTTTAATCTCCACAAAGAGTCAAATATGGTTAATTGTATATTAAATGAGTCATAATAAGTAATTTTGTCCGGTCTGCCACATTTCAAACTGTTAATAAAAATAACATAAATAGGTTGGTTGATGTCTTGACTAATCATGCATACTCCCTACTGGAGTATATATTTGGTTGCTCGGTTATAATAATCATGAATAGTTGCCATTTGGCTGCTTAACAATTTCAGTGAAAAAGGATGGCTTTCGAGCCTCATCCAAGAGTCCAAGACATAATGAAGCTCAAGTGTTATGCTACTTGTAATTTCAGTGTTATGCATCCTATATATATTTAAGGAATAATTTATTGTTCATCATCATAAATTATTGGAAAATCCAAACTATTACTAGTATCAATTAATTACTCCCTTCATCCCACAAAGATTATCAATTTTATTTATTTATTTATAGTTATAATAACTTTCAAATTTTGACCTTAAATATATTTGTGTGTGTTGTATAATATTTTATAAAAAATATAGCAATAAAAAGAGTTGAAATGTAGTTTTCTTGATAGTTTTCATCGCTGCATTATATAATAGCAAACAAAAATATCTACTAAAGCTCAAGACATAAATAAAAAGTTAAGAAATAATTATGATTTGGTAAATATTATTATATCGCCTAAGCAACTTTTTGAGGTTTCGAGGATCAACTCTTATATTAATATATGACACTATCTAGTCTAGCTACACAATTAAATGAAGGAGCGCTTTTGATCTTCTTCAATTCGTTTTCGTTTTCGTTCTTATTCTTTTATGTTAACAAATAAAAGAGTTTATTTTTGAGGCTGTAATAATTTCATTATTCAAGTTGAATTTTTGAGGGTATGTTTATTTTTTGTATGTAATTATTGAAGCAAACTCTACATAGATTTATCAATATTTTTATTTAGTTTCCTCCAATTCAACACAAAAAACAAACACACTTTAATTTCTCGATCATTTCAAGGAACAGATGGTAACCTAGCAAGCTAATAATTAAATACTCCAGAAAATAAAAATGTCATTGTCCAAAACGTTGAAATAAATATTTGATGATTTATTCCATAAGATTAAAGAATGGATGCATGGAATGATATCTATCTTATTTGTGCAACCTGTTTGATATAGCTGGCACTTTTTGCTTCTCTATATATCTTATTTGATATTTGGGCATCAACCTGTTTCATGGCCGGCACTTTTTCTTCACCATTGCCAATTTCCCATCTTCATACAAATGTAGTAAGAAGGGAAAATATGTATAGGTACAAGATTAGGTCAAATCACGTGACTGTCCTGAAAATCTTAGTCGATAACTTGCTGGATTATAAAAATTTATTGGGATATATATCTTTCTATAAGACAGCAATACAATTTTATATATTGGGAAATTGTCTTGTGGTTTACCTCAACAAAATTATTAGATATCTTGCGGTTAAGATCTCATGCATTAATGAGTGAGGACTATGTTTATAGTCGGTAACGGGGAATTATATTTAGAGGCTTATATTGAATTGTAAACATAATGCTTACAGGGACAGTGTGGTAATTGTACCCTAATAATTAATTTCCTTTTTGTAATAGAGATCTTTCATTAAATGCTAATCTCAATCCTTCTATTAATTAGTTTTCTTTTTGTAATAACTATCTTTCATTAAATGCTAATACCAACATTAAAACTTTCTAAGCCCAAAAAAACTCACAAAATTCTCTAGAAAATCAGAAGAATAAAAAAACCTTATCACAAGACATTCGAAGTTACGAACAATAATCAAACCCAAAAATTGCAAAAAATGAATAAAAATGGTGAAATAGCACCATTAGTATAAGGAACCTAAGTACACTAATGCTCCCTATGTCGGGGCCACTGTCTCAAATTTCAATACGAGATTCCGCCACTTGCGTGACCTCGAACTTACACCTACGAAGAGGTTGTGGTACCGACATTTAGCACTCTCAAGCCTTTACTGCTGAAATGAAGCCTGCAAGAAACAAAATAGTGCTTGATAAACTTTATACCGACTGCCCACCATAAGATTAGCCCTATTAACTCGGAATCCCAAATTATGCTTGGGAGACAGAGTTCCACAGAATTATGTTAACGGCACGTCACCAAGTGGGTTATTGCGTAACCGGCTTGTATTGAACCCGCCAACCTCGTTAATGGGAGAGACCAAATTTCTCATTATGAGTTTAGCAAAATTGATCATGAAACTCCTATCGCATGTTTCCAATAATAGTGTGACTATCTTGAATTAACTTTTGGGAACCAATTCGATAATTAATATCCAATGATCTTTCCCTTACCGATTTATGTTACCATCAACACGTAACATTTTACATCCTACACATACTTCGTATTGGTCCAAGTCTACTGATATGGGTTGGTCTGTTCTTAGTTCAAGTAGTAAACCGTGCGGGCCGTATCATTTTGGCTGATTTAATTTTCTTTAGAACAGTTGACTTTTGTAAATAAGTAGTAAGAACGAGTAGAAGTAGTTGCCTTCCTCACTTGAATGCTACCAGTATCCCATTCTCTTTCTAAAACGCGTACCATCTGTAATCCAAACTAATTAAATCGACGGTGAACGGGCCAACGGTTCGGATTCTATGTATCAATTACTATCACGATAGATGTCACATCAATAAAAAAATTACTATGCTTGCCGTAATTATTTAATTCAACATATAGTCCCTTTTAATGAAAATATTAAAATTATTAGATATAATAATCCGTTCTTACTTACAATTAGAATTAGGTACAATTAGTTGACGGCATGCGGACATGATTATTTTTGTAAGTTTTTATCTTCGTTTTCTAGAAAATATGGTGTTCACCTAATCACCTCCTCTACCTTTTTATAAATTTCCTTATTTGTATATGGTATCAGCAAGTTATTCATTGTTACTGTATATAAAATAGAAATTCGATTACTAAAATAGAAATCTGATTACATCAATGTCTAAAACAAGGTGGATATGGTCATCAAAAGCTATATATATATGGGATTGACCGCCAATAGTTAATTTGCCTTTAGAGAAACTTTGAAAGTTTATTTATTAGGTTTGGGTATAATTAATGCAAAACATCGTACTGTGAAAGTTCAGACAGTGACCGTGGCCGGCTGCCGCACTTGAGAGATAAGTTGGAGTGTTGACATTCTTTGTTGCAATTTACAATTAGTAGTCATTTATTGGAAATATCATATTCACTGACACAAATTCATTTCTTAAAAATATTAAATTGAAAAAAGTCGTTTTGACCTCTAAATAAACATTGATTTACTGTATCTAATAATGCTACTACATTATTTGTCTCCAATAATGATTAGGTTGTAAGTAGTTTTAACCCCTGAAATGAAAAAAATGTACATCAATATATATAACTTCATTCCTCATATTATTTTTACTTGTCATTTTATGAGTTAAATTGCTTGTTCATTTTCAATTGTTATTCTTTCATTCCAACATTATCCCTTAATTATTCTCCTATTTAGTTTTACAGAAATCAAGATTACTTACCTTCTCTTAATTTTTGTACCATAAATTTAGAAAGATAGGTAAAAAAGAATGAAAGAAGTACAACCTTAGTCCCCAAGCAAGGCGTGATAATTGGCATTTGTCACTAGAGACTACTCCGTATAATACAACATTTGGTAAATAATATGCGGACTAAAATTGTTACTCCTTATGTTGGAAGTAATTAGCTAGCTAGGGAGGGGGTCTTAAATGCACCATTGACTTATTAGTATTAAACTTCCATTTAACTACTTGACATTTATGCAATGCAATCTCTATTTAAATATATTATTTGACTTTGATATAAAAAAATTGTTCCATTGTTAATTTATGGCATGAATATAATTCAAATCGATGAGGTCGTTTACGTGCCCATCACACTATATGACTTTCTTCTCAATTTACTTTCCGTATTCAAACGTTGTAACATGTCCGTACATACTATATATATATATACAATCTTAGTTACGGAGTATATTTCTTTCAAACATAACATTATCATCTTTCAAAAACACCCACCAAACCCAAATTCTCCAATTCATCAAGCAATGACTTTTTCAGTTCTTTCTTCTTCTTCTTCAAAGAATGTACAACTTTTATGGAAAATAATCTCAGTTCTATTTCTTGTTTCGCTTCTTTTCGAGTCGAGCCTTTCGATTAGGCCTGGTCGGACCATGATGGAAAGCAAGCAATTCAAAGTGAAGCCAGTGAAGCACGATTTACCGAAGGAAGCTTATTTTAATATGAAGCCGAAGGACACAATAATTCCTCCATCTGGACCTTCAAAAAGACACAACTGAATTGCCTAAACATACATTCATGTTCTTCAGATGTATAATACATATTATATACTCTTTATTTTTTCAGCTTATTAGTATATTTATTTGTTGATTGGTTTTTCTTTCCTTTGGTTATAGACTATATATAGGTCATTCTTTGATTCTAATTATTGAAAGATGTGTGATAAAGTCTAACTTGGTCACTAGAATGATCAGGTTATTGAACTCATAGATATTTAGGAGTTTCAAGTAGCCTTGAATGTATACTTATTTGAAACATTTATATTCATTTATTGAATTGTTATCATACATGTTTTTGAGGAAATCGTCGAAATAACCCCTAATAATTTAATCGAGTCACAATTTAATTCTTAATAATTCTCGAGTTGTAGTAACTTAACCTTCATATTTTAGTAATTTTACAAATAATTGTACGTTATATACTTTTATTTATTTGGTCCTCAACTTTTGATGTCAACATTAACATCATCGTTAAGTTGGTTACTATTATTGCAAATTTCATTAAATTATATGAAGATTAAATTCAAGTAACAAATTATTAGGTAACATTATTTGTACTAGCTAGACGAAGTATTATGTAAAGTCTTGCCATGGATCGAGATTATTTGAAGAACATTTTGGTTTTCAATGGAAAACTGTCATAATCAGAGGTAGCTAAAAGGCGATACATTGTGATGACTCGTTCAAGTTGGTCATCATACGTGGTGTGGACTTTGAATGCGTTGACCTAGTTGATGGATTTTTTTAGGATATTTCATTTGTGATTTCTGAGATACAAAACAAATATACTCATTGTTCCTGCAAAACAAATAATTGGGGGTTTGACTACAAATATTCCGATTACTTAGATGTCCAATATATAAATGATGACTAATTATTCATGATACTTGGGAGGGGAATATTATGTTCTTAATACTCCGATTTCGATTACTATGCATATGTAGTGACAATTATCCTTATTAATGGCTTAATAATAATGTGTAAAAACTATTTCCAATATCCTAAGTGTACAAGACTCGATAGAAATAGTTATCAATAATGCATTTCACATGATCGATAATTTTTTATGCACAAAAATAACCAATCGTGTAAAATGCACAATCTGTTTATAAGAATCGCTCAAATATAACAATCCATGATAAGACCATAGACAATTCCTCTGAGAACCTAATTATGAATTCTTATTAATTTATTTAGGACCTCCCCAAATTCATGTTTGATCCAGTAAGTAATTAGATTGGTCCGATCAAATCCAAACCCAGTCTAGCGAGTCATGGATGATTTACATGGATCGGCATCTCTAATTTTGGACCCATCATATTCTTCGTGAATCGTGACTAAGCTGCTTTTCAAACGAACTCTTGGCTGAAACGATTTATGCGTCACTAAGGAGCAGACTCAATGGCCCATGTGCCTTGTACTGTGGGTCATTGATTTTTATTTTTATTTTTTAAAAAAATTTGGCCTCGTCACTATGCGACTGATCGCGGTACCTCATTATAGCAATATCCCTCGTATCCACCTGACTAACCTGTTGGCTCTTGGCTTATCGATTCTTAGCGTGTCGGCTCACATCCCTTCTTTTAAATGGGTAGCAGTCATCCATCTATTGCACCAATTCAGAAAGTTTGTGGAGTTTACAAATCTATGATGCACAATACAATCACGTATTAAAAATGTTTAGAATTGTAATTACTTTGAGATTGAATAAAATTTGTTATTATTGGTATGATAATTTAATTTGAGTCAAAGTTATATGAATCAGTTAAAATTATAAAATCGTTCAATATTGATTATTTTAAGATAAAATAGACAAATCTTTTATGATATAGATAGTAGCAATTATAACCTAATTTTGTTGTTGTAGTATACCGCATTGCTATAGGGATGTCACTGCACTTGCCACACGGTGCCTAAATGTAAATCACTCAACATCTCGAATGTAAATGAAAATATCGTAATATGTGTTAGAAAACATGGGTTGTTATGTTTGGTATGAAGAAGAACAAGAACATAACTTGTAACAATCGACGTCGTCAATTTAGGAAATAAATTGCACCTGTGTATACTCTAATATGGATCTAATGTGTTACATTATCACCTATCGAGATTAAAGTACAACTTGACTATACATATTAAAACTAAACTGCAATTAACTTTCACACGCGAGTCGAACTTACATTATCGAAAGATTTCTCTCCACATCATCACAAGCTTACCATTCACTATACCTCTGGGGCAAATTACATGAATTTTACCTATTGTACCAAAAAATATAAATGTATATCATCATACACTAACTAAGTAAATGCTTAGAGCACTTACTATGGGGCGTTTCATATCATGTTTTATAGATAAAAGTTTACCATTCATCCACTATGGATGTTTTGATAGTTGTGTTGTAAATTTTGAGGTGTCGCAACTACCCTGCCCAATGCAACACCCTCTTCATTTTCATCCACAAAATAAACCAACCTTGTTGGTTGTACAATAAAAGTAATAGCGAATGCATGAGGTTAATTGAACAACGCATGCAAAGTTTTTAATTCATGAATGTTTTACGAGTAATAAAATAGATTCATTATTACTCTCTCCATTTTTCTAGTTATTATTTTAGTCAAATTTTTTTGAAAATAGTTGTTTTAGAATAATAAATAATATTTTATATTTTCAATATATTTTTAACTATATTTTCTTTTAAATTAACAATCAACCAATAATAATATTATTTCCAATCGATTTGTCATTTATATTTCTTCAATGCATTTTTGATTATTTTTATTTTCCTTACTTATCCGCAAACGGTTAAAACGACAACTAAAAAATCTGGTATTCTAAAGATGGTATTATGATTTCTATGTTGATGTAATAATGATAATGAATTTTATTTATTTTGTTTAATGATAAATTATATTATAAAACTTCTAGTAAATATATGAATGAATTATTTTAATATCAAGCTATTGAAAAAAAATATGACATTAACTTTATTTATAAAAAAGTTATGGCTAGATGTTAAAAAATTAATTCTAAAAAATTAAAAAAAAAAATTATGACTAGATGTTAAAATTAATTCTAAAAATTAACTTTATTTATAAGAATTTATTTGACGATTGAATGTAATAATATATAGAAAAATATATAACTTATATAAATTATGAAATAAAAATTTATGTATGAGATATGTTGAGAATTAGAGGAAAGATAAAATAATGAGATATAAGAAATTGTGTATATAAAATATAAAGTAAATTTTTTGATAAAATATTTATTGTAATGGTTGAATAGTATAGATAGAGTCTTGTATGTGATATGGAAATGAATTGATATGAAAACAGGTAAATAATCTTACTCAGCAGAACAGCGTATCTACTTCAAGATTCTGTCGGCATCAGTAAAAGTAGTTTTACTTGGAGTATTCATTTCTCCAAATTCAATTTTCCAACCCGGAATTTCATGCATTTTTTTCATTGGTTTGAATGTATAAATTAATCCATGTTACCTTTCTACCAAAACTAAATAGTTGACTTTGACAATCAATTTATTCTACTAAAACAAATGCATGCAGCCAATAACAGTAATACAGTTATTGATTCGTTCTTATTTAACCAACATATTATATTATTGCAAGTTTGAAATTTTGCAATTTAGTCGTTTGCGTACCCCTCACATTTTAGACTTTCAACCCCTTTACCACGCCATGTACAAAAGGTGTTTATTGGGTATAAATAAAAACTTCACATTTGAATTGAATGCAAATTTTATTCATTCAAATTTTGTAGTAAAAATAAAATTTCTTCTTCATCATCATGGCGTCTTCAAATATTTTACATAGGTAACAATGGAAAATAACCAAAGTCCTATTGCTTCTTTTGCTTCTGATAGGCTCGAGTGGCTTGATGAGACCCAATCGAGCCATGAATGAGAGTAACCGAGTTAAAGTCGAGCCATTAAAGCCCGAGTCACCGGGCGAATCGTACTACGGTATGAAACCAAAGAACACACCGAAGATATCCCATCGGGTCCTTCCCAGAGGCACAATTAAATCTTCAAATCGTCAAATTCAAATACACAGTATACAAATATGTTTATTTTTTTGTTTTTTGTTTTAGCTTAAAATATTTTTAGTAGACTTTTTGATTCATATCTATTGGAATTAATCCCTAGAGTGTTCTAAACTCTATTTGATTTGTTGATCATTAGCATAACCCAATTTTTATTCAAGCATATGTAATGCAGAAAATTATTGATGTCATTTATTTGTTCAATTGTTATTGTAGCATGCATTCATTACTATTTTATTCGTTCTTAAGTATTCCTTGTTATTTGAATGACTTATTTCCTCACTAGATATGTGTCGTTCAAATAGATAAACTAATGTATTTTTCAAGAATAAATAACTAGGCATCTTTTTTTTACCCATGGAATATTTCAATTCATAAAAAAGTTTACTTAAGATGACAGGTGAGACCTAACAGGAAGTCCTGGCCCACTAAAAAAATCTCGTAAAAAAACAAAGTTTCATGGGACAAACCATATTTCGTAGCAGAGAAGCCTATTTCAGCCGGCCACACACTTCTGGGCGGATTGGCGAGTCTATTTTTAGGCCATCCACCCCGACTTACGATTCAAATCATAATTTCGCTTTTTTTTAACTATAGAAATAAATCATTGACAACAAGTCTTTGGAAATAAAAAAATATCAGACCGGTCTATTCAAAGATTAGTGTCGAAACGAGCGTAGCCGAGTCTTATTGAGCAGTTCGACCGACTGCTAAGATAGCGAAGTCGGGTATATAACGCAGCCGTGTAAAGTAACGAGCCCAACTTCTTTAAAATCTCGACTGACTCAAGATAACGAGTTAGTACCTGCAAAACCCGAGAAGTTGGGTTAATCAGCACAAGTTTCGAAAATCTTTGTAAATTTTCAAATTAAACCTTCAATCTTTGTAAATTTTTCTCAAATTAAGTTAATTAATAAATTAAAGTAAAATAGTTAAACGAAAGTACACACATCTTATGTAGCAAATATAAGTATCTATAAACCATAATAATTCTTTTGAATAATGTTATTGCTTTTTATTTATGATTATGTATTGAACATATTTTATAATATTTTTAAAATTTTGACAATTTGTCAACGGACCGAGTAAATATCGAGCGAGCCGGGTATTTCAAACAAGCACCACCTTAAACTCGTACCCGACTCATTAACTAACGACCGCCTATTGAAATGATGCTCGAGCGGGTAACGCTAACCAGCCAGATGCCAGCACTATTTATGGCGTAATAAGACTCTAACAACTATGGACATCCATCATATATTTTGTTATTCTTTGGATTAGATGTTTTATTATTGACTTCTGAGCGAGGTTTTGGAGTGAATGATGGAACATTCGTGGAAATTATTCTTTCTTTCCGATTCATTAAAATAGTGAAAGAACAACGTGGGATGACATAATCGAATATCGAACTCGAACTTATTAATGTGAGATTTGATTTAATTCCGAATTTGGATTTCGATGACATGGTTTACAGTTTGAAATTATATATATATTTTATACTTTTTTTGCTTATTATTCACGAATAAACTACAAGATGATGTATATCTAATGACGATTCTCATTCACCAAAAAAAAAATCACATAGGAAAAAAATGCGGCTGTCGGACGACATATTCTTAATCTAACAAACAAATAAAACAAAGTTAGTAACGACAAATAAACTAAATTTTGTATCTGATATAGCAAAATTGCTCTTGATTAAACTGGACACCGGTGGGAATGTGTGAAGGGATATGGTTCGTATTAATATTCGATTCTAACCAGTATTTATTCGTATTTTGATATCCAATCCCTATTCCCGCAATCCCATCTAGCTGCTATTCAAATCAATGTATCCGACTGGTTTTGGTATCCCGAATTAATATGTTGTTTCAAGGACAACCAGTTAATCGATTTTGAAATAATAATTTATTCATTTCTCTTTGTGTAGTCAAATGATCCATATTATACACCATTAGATATTTCCCATTAACATTTGAATATAAAAAAGATATATTTAAATACATCTAATTCTATTTCATCCGCTTTTTTTATTATCGTTTTAACCTAAATTTTTCGTTTCAAAATATTTGTCATTCTAGCATAGAAAATTGTACTCCTATATTTTCAATATACTTTTTGACTATTTTTTCTCATGAAACTATCAAATAACCAATGATATAGTTTTAAATGATTGTTATGCCACATTTTCTCTAAGAATGTAAAAATATTCAAGTACTAAGCACCATGAAAGGTAAAGCAACAATTAAAAATTGATCAAGAAAGAATAAAAGTGCAGAAGAAGGAAATTTATATCAATATTATTGATTAAATAATGACCGATATGTGTTTCTAGTTTATATAGGCAATCAGAACACGTATTACGAGGAATCTAATATACAATAACCAAATCGAAAATGCTCAAATCGATTTGGATAACAATCAAGAACCCTAAACCTAAATCGCTTGCTTAGTCGAGATTTGTGTTTAACGGCTAGTCGGTGTGTCATCGTGTCACTTTATTTTGACCAGAACTTATCACACCTAACCACCGTGTTTGAAACCTCTAGCTGCCCAATATATTATTCCTCTTAACGTCTTCCTCTCAACTTCAATCCACAAGCTAAAATGTACATAACAAACTCTCGCAACCAACATAATTTGCCATAGTCTTTCATCCCCCTCAAGATGGAGCCGTAAGAAACTCATCTTGTCCAATGTAAAAACATCTCCTAGTCGCAACTTAGCAATACGTAACTGAACGAAGCAATACTGAT